>CAXKVW010000108.1:0-600000 GCA_964058825.1 Carex arenaria | reverse complement strand
AAGAAGTTCCTCCTCTAAAATGTAAATTATGAAGCGCTCATATTGCTCGATTTTGATCAAACCGGGCATAATAATTGAGTAATACCTACTCACCCTAACGAAATAGTCCACTTCGAATACTATTGAGCAGTTGATATAGCAGATGGAAACCGAGCTAAAGGCATTGCATCGTATATACAGAAACCAGTATCGGTACTGAATGTCACATCTGCGTACCATGGCAGCTCAAAAGTTCCTACTGATTGGCCTCAAGCAAAATGCTTTTACGTCCATCAGAAATAACAACTTAAAGAATCATGTCCAAAAATTAACTTAAGAGCTTGGCATCTGGGTCTTTCAATAATGACGGAGAAAAGAAACAGTTTAACCTCACTATTTAAAGTACATCTCAGCATCTTGTGTAAAATTATACAGTGAATGAGGCACTCTAACTGCCACACTAAAACACCGAAAACAAGGGGAAACAAAGAGCCAAAAAAAAATTATGACCACTCTAAACATAATTACAATGTAGATGTACTTCCCAAACTAGCCATTTTGTACATGGCTGACCCAAGAGCAACCAAACCCAACTATTGAAAACAAAACCAAAACCTATTACAAATTCTATCAAAGGAAAACCAGCCGGTGAAGATAATTAACCTAAGAGGTTCTACCAAGTTATGTATAATATTATCAGCGAAACATTTCAGGGAAAGACCACATAATAAACTTTGCATAGGTGTCAGTTTCGAGAAACTCAATGTGCGCCGCCCGGCCGATTAGTGTATTTAAATTTCTACCTTGTGAGGAGGTGTCAAAATTTACGTCGCATCGCATAAGAATTCGTTTTTCAGAAGTAGGCGCTCGAAACTGATCAAGGCAGCTGTTAAGCATATCTGTGAAAACCTCTGCCTTTTTTGAGTTGTCAAAAGATGACAAGTGACATAGCTCAATCCGGGCCGAGTGGTACGGGACATAGCCATCCTGTACAGGGGATTTTATTTCATCTTAGATTTCATCATCAAAATTCTAATTAATTGAAACAAAATACAATCTGCAAGCATTACAGTACCAAAGTTTAAACTTATACAACATGTCAAGTGCAATTACCACAAAGTTACCCATGAAGTTTAAACGAATTTGCAGCACAACCTCCACCCCTCAACTCCAAAAGGTTGCAATTATGGTCAGTCAAAACTGAATTGTGGCTAAGATATACGACAACATCAATTTTTATCCCCATTTTGCCGCAATTAAAAGATTTTAGCTCAATTAAGAAACAATCTCAACAATCTGGAATTGATTTATCAATCATTATGCAATTAATCACCAGAATTTAAATGGCTTGAGCACCCCCAAGAATTATATGTTTCAACACATCTTTAGTCACCAATTGGGATAACCTGTTAGATATTGCTGTTTAAATTTGGAATTACCTGAGGTGATGATAAGAGCATTATGTTCTTGAAATTTTCTAATGTCTTCTCCTGAAAAAGAATTAAAAGAAGAGAGACGAGAATCAAACTTCTGAAACCTAAAAGGAACATTTTTCTGATCTTTCAAAAGATATCATATCTGAGCCACTGCGATAACACTAACACTTTTAGGCCTCTTTATTTCGCTTTTTCTTTGGATAATTCTGTGTTTACTAACATGTTTGAAGTTGAGGCACAATTTACAGCCAATTGGGAAGTTGGATATGCTGGTGCTTAATTGAACAATGGTAGATTAATTGGGATTTAAATAGGTCGCAGGTAAGTACAGAAATTTGGTACCTTGCAAAGCTTGTAAAAGAAAGTATTGTAGAGATCAGTTTCATCAGTCATAGTGAGCTGATGGATGCACTGAATTTTGTTGAATTTCTTTAGGAGCCATAATCCAGAGTTGAATAGTGAATTAGAGCTGTAACAATAGCTAAGGTGGGGCCCAGAAATCGACATGTAGGTATACAAGTTCTTCAGATATGGAGCCATTACTGTTTCTGTTGAACCAAGGAATAGAATAATTAAATAAACATTTAGAAAAAAGTTTCGTTTAGTCAAGTTCCTAAAATTAGAAGTCATACAACAAGGTAAGAGAGATGATCTTCCAAGTACCAAAATGTTCATCAATTCCACACAGGCATCACCCCAGCTGATTAGTATGACAGAGCACTATGATACTAGTTTCACCAGCAAAAGAAACCAAATGGAGCAAAAATTCTCAAACCAGTATCAGAAGATCTCCATATGTTTTGATAAAGGTAAATTACGAGTACAATATGCAAAACATAATTCATGCGAAATGAGAAGAGAAATGGCATACCAGCAAGGGCACTTCTGATGATGATGTTACCAATGGAATGGCCCACAAAACTGAGCTTGATTTCCTTGCAACCGCCATACCGAGCCAACTTATCAGCCCGCTTGCGAATGAAGGTGACCACCTCGTCTGCCAGTCGGGCACCCATCTCCCTAAAGTCCCCTGAGGTCTTCTCCTCATTTGACTCTGACATAAGACAATCTGCACCAGGATCCAGTAGCAGCCATTGATTTCTCACAAGTCGAAGGTCTAGATGATGACCCTGTATTAGCATTTCACACAGGTTGCTGTAAATTTCTAGGAGTCTGCTAAAAGTGCAAAAATTCATCCTGTCTTGGTTGCTCAGTATATTTCCAGGGTTTTGCAGTTTGAAACTATATTATATAATTCAATCAAAACATTCTTATGTGTTTGTACCTACAAACCATAAACAAAAGAAACCAAGGAATCCAGTCATGGATTTCAGTACTAGTCATTGTAACCTTAATCATTCTGTACAGCACAAAAGTAAATAAAATAATTACCGCATTTTCTTTCTTTCAATCATTTTGCTGTTGTTATGTTATTGTTTTTTTCTCGCTTTATTTTTCTCTTATATTTCTTCTTTTTTCTAGGTGCTTACCTGAAATCCATGCACAAAGACAACAGCCCGCAGCACACGAGCAGTTCTTTTAGCATTACGAGTCTTGGTTAAGATGTTAGTTTCTTCTTTATGTAGGGGAAGTACTATTGTGCTCGCCTCACTCTGGTCAGAACTTGGGGGTGAATTGTTGACAGACGAACTATGTTGTGGTACAATCATTACATGTTGCTCTATCACAACAACTGGTATGCGTGAAGGGTCTCCAAATATTTGCATATCCTGTATAGATCTCGAGCTAATCTGCATGACCCAGTGAATTTTCTAATATATTAGCTAAAAAATGAACGAACATTTAACAATGTATATGCCAGTGCCTAAATTATTAATACTATACAAGGTAGCATTGCTGGGGGTGAATTGTTGACAGACGAACTCCGTTGTGGTACAATCATTACATGTTGCTCTATCACAACAACTGGTATGCATGAAGGGCCTCAAAATATTTGCATATCCTGTATAGATCTCGAGCTGATCTGCATGACCCGGTGAGTTTTCTAATATATTAGCTAAAAATTGAACAAGCATTTAACAATGTATATGCCAGTGCCTAAATTTTTAATACTATACAAGGCTAGCATTGTTGCAACCCTAAGCTATAATCTTGGTCACTTATAATGTGTTCAAGCTATGCATTCCAATTTGATGAAACAGTTCACTCAATCTATTCTAGGACCCAAGGATGTTAGAAACACAGATAGCATGGCCCATATCATCCTTTGTTGTAATGGGCCCTGTAAATTTTGTCCTTTCAAGTTGCACAGATGCAATGACTTTTAGTTACACCCAAAGTGAAGTAAGAAAGGATAGAAACTGTATGCAGATAATAAACTTGCCTTCATTTGGCCGATGCTTTTTCTATGTAGTTCAGCACGTGCGATGGCAGCTAGTGTTGGCTACAGAAATATTTTTACCATTAGAGGTGTATATAAAGAGTATAACGCTCTCAAACTTCAAAATCACAATGTCTGAATTTCTTCTAAGAAAGTCATAAAAAGTAACAATTTAAAGCATGAGATGGTAAACTCCCAGGGCAGCAATCGGTGGTCTTCTTAGTAAGACTTGGTAAAAGTTTAAACCAGGAAGAAAGTTTAAACAAAGAAAAAGGGACAAGGGATGAGTTGGGATCAAATTTTGGTTAGTGCAGGGCTCAACGCCAATATCAGCTTTGCAAACCTAACATATAACTGACAGCATTATGATAAAAATCTATTACATCTTCAGGTATCTTGCGTGAAGCAACCATCTTTCCTATAGAGTTCCGGTGAGATGATTCGTCTGTACCGCTCCTCAGGTATCGATGGGGGATCTCTATCTTTGAATGAACAGTCCATATCGACCATTCAGTTTTTCTATCGTTGGCCCACACATCATGCAAATAATCCACTATCTTAAATCTATTTATCCTGTACAGGGGCAACATAGATCTCCAAAATAAGCATCTAAAGGTTCTAAAAGAATTGATAGGCACAATAACTATTGCATCCTGATTCACACATATCGAGACTGTTTTGCATCCTAGTTACTTTTGGTACAGGCAATTAAAAGAATGTTCACAAAACCCACCTGGTAAACAATACAGCATCAACTTGTTCTGTGCAATCAAGTCCAGCATATATATGCATGTACCAAGCAATATGAATTGTTGCAAATCTGGGTTAGCACCAAGACTAAATTTTTTTGTGAACTGGATCTCTCTAAAACCAAAAAATGGTACCTGTGGTATCGCAAGAATGCATTCCATAAAAAAGAAAGCTGGGTGCCAAGAGTATGAAATAAATCAAGAAGCTCCTCCTTTGAAAGAGTATGGAGCATCACATTATTGTCAAGATCAACCCCACCATCAGACCTCTGCACAACATATAACAAAGATAGATATGTTCAAAATGTGAAGTCTATACTGAGACACTAAATACATAAGCTGAACAAGAAAAAGGACCAAATCAATACCTCAATACTAGCAACTATCAAATCAAGCAAAAGATAATTTCACCTTTCTCATAAAACTTTTCTGCACTTATTTTGGGAGGTTTGGCTTGCAAGAGCTTAGCAAATCCCAAATATCAATTTTTGGTAAAACCTTAACGGCCATAATTGAATTTCAGTCTGATATGTTGTACCAAAAGGTAAAATTCAAGCTTGCACCCACAAATCAACAGCAGCACTGAAGTGCCATCAATTCCTTACAAAACCTGACACATCACATACACTAAATTTCCAGGAAACTTCTCACATCAATAATGTGAAAATATCCTCACCGTTCCTCAATTTAGATGCAAAGCTAATATGCAGTTCATTCAGGTTTTGCAGGAGTACATGTGCCAAAACTTCAAACACACAGAAAAAGGAACAAAAACAACGAAGGAACAGCTAATAAATGGTAAACCTCAAGAAAGTTATGCAAAATTCCTGCTAATTGCCCAACACCCTTATTTGTTCCGGATGAGCCAATTCTATACAACGGTACCCCGGCTCGTGAAGCAACAATTGTCTCGTATTTACCAAGGGTAAGGTCAGCATCATGCAACTCATCTACTGCCTGACCAACCGCTTCACTAATCTTTTGCAGTTCTTCCAAAAGTATATCACGAGAGGCTAAAAATGACTTCACAATCTCGATTGCTTTTGTACCCGAACCTTGTCCCAGCACCTGCCCAATTACATTATTCCATTATAAACATTTATGGACTGTGGTTTCTAAGAGTAAAACATTAATTGGCAATTGATCAAATTATATTTATCAATGGACTACTTGTATTAGTTTGTACCAAATGATATCCAAGAATTATCTGTGGACGGTGGATACCTAAGATAAGTCAAAGTTATGAAAAAATTATACAGATGATAATGTAGTATACTTGAATCAAGCCAGCAGTCATCTCAAATGATATCCAAGGGATTGGAACAACTGCATATCTTATGTAGGAAAGTAAGGCAAGCTATATGGCACCTGTAACAGTATGGCCATTTTAAAACTTTACCTTGGGGTGCTAATTGGGGTTAGATTTGAGATATACTTGCACAATGACTGATTCATCGTTGGTTTTGTAAATTTTGGCATACGATCATTACTCGTACTATTATTGGTTAGATTAATACCACTATGCGTCACCTCATACATGTAATAACTAACACTGGGATTAAATTGAATGAAATTAAAGTACCTGATCAATTGCTCCATTTTCTCCATCATTTTGCACAGCCTTGGTAGGACCATTCATCAAACTAGAATGTTTCAATTCATATAATTAATTAGAATGGGCCAAAAGCTCTATCACAGAGCAAATAGGCAAAAGAATTGTTTCATGTACTAGCAAATGTTATCAAAAGTAACATAACAAATCAGTGCAGTACAGACAAATTCAGCACACAGTGTCAAGGCACATCCAATGAAGTCCTTCCATTCTCAAAAGTATATAGCAGCAGCAAAGGAAAATTTTAGGCATTCAAAGAAAATGAAAACAGAGAGAAATTACAATTTCATTGTCTTTTCACATTTGATATTAAACCATAATACAGCATTTGCAGCTTAACAAGGTACATCTGAAAAGACCCAAACTACCACACCTTTCATGTTTACTGATAATTTTAAGTACCACCACTAATAATAATCGAAAATTGCAGCTTCTCAAAGAGATCTGAATATGTATCGAGTAAAAGCACGTCTGAAAATTAAAAAAGAACAAAAAGATGCTAAAATTGAAGGGAAAAAATCACAAACCTGTGTACCTTCAGAGAGGATTTAGTTCCTGATTTGAGATAAGCAATGTGCACTGAGAGATCTACAAGCACCGCATGGAATATATCAAAGTGCACAGGGCAGTATGAGTGCAGCCCCATGAGGGTCTTGCAAGGCAGCCTAAATTCATGTACTGAAGATGAAGAAGAACCGGATGAGTCTTGCATGTCAATCCTATACCAAAAAGAAAAATGTTAAAATTACAAACAAGTTACTTTTGATCTGTACATAAGGCATGAAAACTATGCTTATATAAGGACATGGTCAGCTCTTTCTGGAATTGTCTTTTATTTCTACTTATATGAAGTTATCCCAACTATGCTTTTAATCCAACACTTCTGTCTATACTTGGATCGAGCAATACAAGCCTGATAGATTGAGATGTGAATTTACCAGCTACAGTGGTCTATGTGGGTTGGTACACATGTTGGGCTTACTATAATCCTTTCAGTATTTGCGAGTAAAGATAACAGGTCCATTTTAATTCTTGGCCTTTTTCTTTAATATATTGAATGGATAGGATCCCTTGTTGGTATGTTCACTTGAAAATTAGCTATTGAGAGTATAATTTCTAATCCATTATTATTAAAAATGATCAGATCCTGTTCATGAATTTGCACTTTATCAAACCGGATGTCTACATTTAATAAATTTGATCAAAGCAAATGAAACTCATTTTGCAAAATTTGACCAGTAAGCTATCTATGTCCAACAAGACGACTGTGACCTTATTCAGTTTTGAACTCTTTTTTGGCATGATTTGAAGAGTATTGTCAACATTATATCCTATCCTTAACAAAAACTATACGGTAGATTAGTCTGATACAGACACCCCAAGTGTATATTACCAACCCTAATAATTGGATCTTCTTTTCTCACGTACGTATTTCCCAACAGCGGGGTGTAGATAAGCTCAAACTTCAGTATCACCGAAGATGTTGATGGAACCTGAATAAATAGAGCACAAAAACTGTTAGCTTTCCTTCAGAACATATTTTTTCTATTTTAACCCCTGAATCATAATGCCAATTTAGGTCCTTTACAACATGCAATCAGGGAAGAAAGCTATGAGAAGTTCTGTGAGATCTGAATCAAGACCTTAACAAAAGAAAAAATTATAATTCTTTAATATCAGAAAGAAACACATGCATTCAGCAAAGTTGTGGCCAGCCTTTCAAAACCAGCTTCAAGACCAAAAGGTCATATAGACAACACAGATGGTGAATGTGATTTCAGAGACTAAGAATGGCATTTCAAAAGCAGGCTTAGGTTTATGGTTTGTTGTTGATGTTGGATAGTGTGGTTGAATTAGGGTGTAAAAAGGATGGAGATGGAGTTTCTTTAATAAAAGGAGCAGACAAAAATAATCCTACTTAATTTATTGAAGTATTTTTTTTACATCCATTGCACATTTTTCATAATATCATAGATGTATATTTGAAATGCAAGAAAAAAAAAAGATCATTTTTTAAAAGGTTAATGAATCTTAACCATAAAAGAAAAGTTTAAGAAGAGAACCTCATCTTCACGCATGATCAAGTTGAAAGAAACCATGACAGAGAGGTAGACATCTTGTCTGGAATATTTGATACGAAACGGCTGAGTGTAGAAGCTGTTGTCAGAATCATCTATCCTCCAAACTCCCAGTGTTTCCTCTGATACTGCTTCAGGAGCTGCACAATCCACCTAACAACGTCAATTTCCTATTATTAGCTCAAGGCCAACAATGTTAAAAATTTATGTCAAATTATCAACTTTGTAAATCAAAATCTGATGTCTTCTTTGAAAAGGTTTAATTTCAATGTCAGATTGGTCATTTTCCCATTCCTTCCATGTTGGTACGATTTTCTGGGTTTCAATGTTGCTTTTTAGGTGGGCTGGAGTTGCCTGTAGTGGCAATAACATTTCCCTAAGGCACAGAATTCCTGTTTCCTAGGCTACAAATTCCTGGGGTTGCCTTCAGTTTTGTGTCTCTGTAGTTTGTTCAGTACAGAGAACTATTGAGGCATGAGATGCTTTTCATTTTTCTTTTGCTTAATTATTAATTACTGATAAATTAACTAGGCCATCTAGGGAACTTGCTTCTCCTATATAGGTGAACACCTGAAACTGCTATGCTTCAAGCAGCATGACAATATATTATAGCACTGGTGTTACTGCAACTTATGTGTAAAATATATGTAATTGGAAACTACGCTTTAAATATCCAAAAAAAGAATTTAAGTTTATGATTTGCACATGTACTCTTCTGCAAAAAGGAGTTGCAAAAAGAAAAGTTAAACATGAACATTTGTGTTTTTAAAATGTTGTAAAGAAAATTGAGGGTTACTTGAAGCATTTAAAACCATAGGATTACTCTTCAGAGAAATTGGAAAATAGCCAAAAGCCCCTTAAATAAAACAACTCCAGATGTATTGTTGAGCTGAGGATTTAGGCACTCCTTCACAGATAAAGGATGTTAATTAAAAAGAGGTATCAACCACATTCAAACTGGTACTAGTTTCAAAGGCTTGTTTAAAATTTTTGCAAATACTTGGATCCAATGACCACTAACAGTCTCCAAAAGTTGCATAAATAATTAAATCCTTCTAAAGTCAGATTAAAATAAAGTTGGTTTTGGACTATTGGTACTTCTTCTCTTTCTATTAAAGCTAAATTCAAGTGGGAGCTTCAATATAATTAATCTTCATAAAGTACTTTACTAAAAATTATCAAGTATCATTCAAGAAATCTACATATTTAGTAGCATCAGCAGACACATTGTCATTTCCTTAGTAGGCATTTCAAAATTAAGGTAACACTTCACTACAGACTGCTTTTTCTAAGTACCTCTGATTCCATTTTGTGAGGTCAGATGCTTTTCCAACACTGATACTCTTTTCCAATTCAGTATAATATTGTTTATTTACTATAACCTACTTCTTAATTGAGAAATCAACATCTAATTCAGGCTCCCCATCATTCGCACCATACCAGTAACGTACAGTGCTTGTATATGCCAGTCAGTCTGTACCAATAACGTTCAAAATTTCTGAAAGTCAATAAGCAAAAGTGATCACCTTCATATTGTACGACTCTTGCAGGTATACCATGCCATTCACGACTCGCATCCTCAGACCTAACACTTATCTTCAGTTGGTACCATCTGTAACCAAACAAACACATGTTAGTCAAACTGGCAGATAGAATTACAGAACTGAAGAGGAATTACACATCCAATTTCATACTGGCCTTTTCGTGATGAACTCAATTTTTTTTACCCTATTTAACCGTAAATTAATCAACATGTGATTGAAGGCCAAGGATTCAATGAACTTGGACAGGAAATATGCGAGATCAGCCGTGAAAAATGAACTCAACCCAAGTGAATTTTACGAAATTACCCTTGTTGGAAGAGGTCGAGGTTGTGAAACCGGTGGATGTAAATGGCGATCTCGTGCACAGTCTCAAACATTTCTGGCGGCCTGAACAAAACCGCGCCTCCCGTGGAGGAAAGTGGAGACTTGGCACTGGAGACCCTGCTTGAGGAAGGGCTTTTAGGATCCAACCCGATAAGTCGCCTCACCCGCTGTAACATGGCTGGTCGGCGATACGATGCTCCTTACGGACATACATTGAACGGATCTTTGAAAGTCGATCTCTAATTCGGGTGAATTTTAGTTTGTTCCTCTGTCTTCAGAGGATCTAGGGTTTTGGTCGAGCGTAGAGAGGGGCGTCGGGTCGTAAAAGCAGAAAATAGGTTGGGTTTTCTCTGAGAGAGAAATGGCGGGAGAAGGTTGACCCAGTCAAGCGAGGTTAGAGAGAGATGGAGAGGAGATCGGGAAGGGAAGTCGGAACTCGGGAGTCATGCGGAGACAATAAAGTTTGTGTCTGTAGCTCAGATGCTTACAAACGAAAATTAAATTGATCCGAACGAGGCAGACAGACAGATGCAGACACGGACAAGATAGGAGTAGATCCGATAGGCATCGTACCTACTTTTAGGTCCTATTATCTCTATAACCGTACGATTATGATTAAGATCTGTGCGCACGGAAATTAAGATAAACTTTAATTAGTTTACACGAATCTTGATGCAGATCGAATGATTATTACACCCATCGAATCCGATGGGTACATCGGACCTACTCTGAATTCGACACGGACATGGACAGCTATGCTGTTGTTCTAGGTTATAGTAGGTCCCTGTTATTAAACTCATGACCGTTCAATAGAGAAGAACAGTTGAATATCTGTTTCCAATTCCGAAGGCATCAAATCTGGATTTCAGCATTGTTGAAGCTTACATAAACCGTCAGATTAAATCAGACGGTTCATGATGGATAGCAGGATTCTGTTATACTGGCGTAAAATACAGAAGAAGAAAAATTATATAATAAGAGAAGACAAAAGTACGAATGGACCGACGAGACGGGGGTGGTTTCTCCTTCGAAGAAAGAGGCAGGTGCCCCACTACAGTACCTGGTCGTCTTTTTCACGCTCAGTCGTACTAAAATTGAATTAAATGCCAACGAGTAGGATTTTCTCTTAAATAGAACTGATTTTAAATATTTTAATCAAATAAACACAGTTAATTTGGTTTCACAAAAAACAGCTATAAAATAGAAACGCATTTGTTTCACCGATTTTGCGGAGACAGAAACGCATTTGCTCTACTGATTCATCGGTGGAGCCGTCTTCTATTGTTTTATGTGATTAAGTTGTGTGGAAGGATCATAAAATGGGAAAAGCTTGGGTCCAATGCCCATCGGACTCAAACTGGGCCCAATGAATTCCAAAACTGTTCGATCCGCTTTAAGATCTGTGCATACGGATATTAAAGCACACACGCAAGGATGTTAAAGCGACTTGTACAAAACTTAAATCGAATTGGGAACACATCGGATCCGGTTTGAGTCTGATGGGCATCGGATCCAAGCTACTCTCCATAAAATGGCTCCACTGATCCACGATATCAGTGAACCAAATGTAATTCTGTCTTCATCGATTCTGCAGATCGATGGAGCTATTTTTTATAAAAAAAACCAACTTAATGATGCTTATTCAGTTAAAAATATTAAATTTGATTCTATTTAAAAAAAATCCGACGGGTTGTTACCCAAAATAAAATTGAATTAAATTTATGACGTTTTTTTTTTTTTGGGAATTTTTTTTTTGTGCTAAATCTTGTTCATTGAGGTCAGCACGTCTGAAATAGTGTTGGATGGACTATCGTCCGAAGACTTCCATATTTAGCATCTATTATAAGGGACAAACTATGGTCCGATGGGCTTGATAACCGTCCGATTCTCTTTCAGATCCTTACGCACGGATATTAAAACTAACTCACACTGATATTAAAGCAATACACACAGATCGTAAAGAAGATCGGACGGTTATCGAATCCATCGAACTCAGTTTGAGTCCGATGGGCATCGGACTCAAGTTTGTCGTCTATTATAAAAGCCCGTATGGTCTTGAGGCCCTTCATATGTAATATTTTATAATTTCATCTCTTTCGATTTATTTACCGCCTAGCCACAGATTCTTATGTGCACATTCTCGTATGCTTAGAAACCCAAAATTTTTATTAATAAAAATAAATGAATAAAATATCGTAAAATAGGATAGTTTTAGTGGAAATTCAATATGTATGAAAAACGGGTTAATTGGACGGAACGATTTAACCCGTCTCAGTAAATTTATTCCCGTCCAACTGCAAAAAAAATAAAAAGAAATGACGTTACATATTGTCCCGTCAGGCTGTGCTCCAGACGGGGTAGCAGAGGGGAGAGGAAAGGGAGTAGAGTGAAAAAAATTGAAATTTGTGAGATATGTACCGTCCGATTTAGACTATGTTCTAAATCTGTATCTCCCGTTCCCTCTTCTCCCCTCCCTTCTCTTTCTATTTAAATTTGTGGAGCACAGTCTCACTTTTTCATCTCCAAAAAGACAAAACAGCAAATAATTCGTTGAGCAACATCAAATCTACTAGTTTCCTATGAAATAATTAATGGTTGATTCTATGCAATTCAATCCAAAAACGAATGAAATTGAACTAGAAAAGCAAAACAGCTTTACACATTCCCCAGTGTTTGGGAAGATTCAGCCGATCCCTCGCTCTAAAAAGCACACCCTACATTTCTCGATTTTTTTATTAATAGAAAAAATGAAACAAAAAAAAAATAAAAAATAGTGAAAGAATTCGGTCGGTTTCTGTAATAGTTTATAACGTCCAACTGGCCGTTATAAACTATAACATCTATATTAGTAATTAATTAAACTCTTGATTAACAGCAAAAAAAAAAAAAAAGAAGCTGGACATTATTGTCTATAACATCCAGAGAGATATAAACATCTCACAAGTTAAGATAATAACCTCTCATCACTTGGTGAAATTTTGAAAGTGGCCTGGACGTCATGGACTTCAATGTCTATTTTTTTTCTCTTGGCTACTAATTAAGAGTTTAATTAACCACTAATCTGGACGTTATGGTTTGTAATGGCTAGCTGGATGTTATAAACTATCACGGAATTCTTAAATCTCAAAATCTACCAAATTCTTCACTATTTTCGATTTTTTTTGCTTTTCCTATTAATAAAAAATCGGCTACACTTCTCTTACCGAATTTGTCGAACGAATAGGTCCTGCGACGGGACAATCTGTAACGTCCTTTTTTTCTTTTCTTTTTTTGCAACTGTTCCTGGTTTAATTTGGAGTAGACGGAGATGATTACGGGTGAATTAGTGGGACGGGTTAAAATGTCTCGTTCCGCAGGACAAAACAAACTAATCCATTTCTCTTACATATCAAATTTCCACCAAAACTATCCTATTTGACGATATATATATATTTTTTTTATTAATAAAAATTTCGGCTTAGAAACAATGAATTTCTCAATATGCTGGCAATACCATCAAACAATTGCCGAAATTTTTATTGATTGAAATTAAATAAAAAAAACTATCGAAAAAGATGAGAGATTTCAAAAAAATTCGAAATCTAAGTAGAACGGGTTAAATTATCCCGTTCCTACAGAAGAGATAATTTATACTGTCCCACTTAATCAAAATCCTATCCCAAACTCAATTAACTAAACTAACTAAGCAGTAAAAAAAATGAATAAAAAATGGTACAAAGCATTCCATCCGTGCCCAAAAAAATAAAATAAAATAAAGGCCGAGAACAGTACAGATCTTCCCATCCCTGATTAATTCAAAAAAATATACCAAAACGTCCTGAAAATTGATAAACTAATTTGCATTGAGATTATGTGCCGCACAGCACATTCTAGCTTAGAATCTGAACCGTTCGATCTTCTTAAAAGTGGTGCAACTCAAATCTCCGAACTTTTTCTGAAAATCTACCCGTCCTTGCTCCTTTCGCTGCCTAATCTATTCAACAAAGAAGAAGCCTCCTTGGGAGTTCGACAACAAGGAAAAAAAAGGACCTAACCAGAATCTTCCTGTAATATCCGCGCCTTTATGCCATTTGCTACCCCTGAAACTTCAAACGACATGATTTAATAAATCACGGGAACGGTGTAGATCTTACCGTTCCTGATCTTTATTTATTTTTTATTTTTTGGGCACGGACGGAATGCTTTGCATCATCTCTCATCTATTTTTTTTTTACTGCTTAGTTTTGTTTAGTTAATTGAATTTGGAAATTAAATTTTGATCAAGTAGGAACAAATTGTTATGTCCATAAGAACGGGATAATTTAACCCGTTCTACTTAGATTTCGAAAATTTTCAAAATGTGTCCTCTTTTTAGATTTTTTTTCATTTAATTTCGATTAATAAAAATTTCGGAAACAATTGTCCTTGTAGATAGAATACCAAATAGAATTCTGTACTGTATAAGAATATTTTAAACCAATAATGTTTTCTCTGAAATTTTAGCACATTACCTGTAATTTTAAAACTCAATTTCTATGATGATACATCCTTTATCTATTATTGTACAAAATTCTATATCCGTATCGGTATCACCAGACAGCATATGTCACTAGAACAGACCTAATCGACAGAACGTACATTCATTTTACATGCACTGTCATCAAAACACACAAACAAACTATCCTCCTATGGAAAAAGAAAAGAACCGAAGTCTATGGATTCACCGAGCAGTGATATTAGGCAACTCATCGGATGAGAGGAAGGTGTTGCCCATCACAGATGAGACCGATGAATTACAATGTAACATCTTTTTGCAGTTCAGATCTGACAAGTCATCTGTGGCCAATGAATGTGCATCAGGCATCATCCGCCAGATCGCCTCTAACTCCCTGACAACCTCTGACATGGAGGGACGCGAATCAGGCTCGTCCCTGCAGCATCTAAGCGCAAGAGAGATGAATTTTTGAATACACTCTATTGAATATGGGTCCATGCGGCTGTCGACTACTTCCAGTGTATTGCCAGATTGGCACTTCAAAGTCACCTATAATTTCAAAATTGTGATGTCACTTGTTTAGATTTACAAGTTTCCTCCGCGTAATATAAAATATATCTTCCTTTATTATGTGACAGCATACTAATCAGAGGGCCTCCATTTTTTGTGCCTCCAACTTTTAGTTTTTTAATAACAAAAATTCTAAAATTTATTTGTCAAAATAAAACAATTAGATGTGATCTATATTATTTTATTTACATGCACATAAAAAATTATCACTTTTCAATTTTGATTTTAATATGAATCAATATGTTGTAAAATCAACGTCCACAAATTCTTGATACTAATCAAAACAAAATCAAAATATCGTGATCTTTTACATGTGCATATAAAAAATGATATAAATCATATCTATCTTTGACATTCAAGATTTAAATTTAAGTTATTGTAGTTTTAAAAATGAAGGAACAAAAAATAGAGGCATTTGAACCCTCCTCCGTTAGTCATTCTAATTTTGAAGAATTCATGAAAATAGTAACTTACTTCTCTAACAATGTTTTTCCCATGAGTAATTGGTCTCATCCCAGTTAATAGCTCAAGAAAAACGACTCCAAGGCTGTACACATCACTCTTGTCTGTTAGTGTATGCGTCAGGAAATACTCTGGATCAAGGTATCCCTGAAAAGGGAAGAAAAAATTGTTAATTAAAAAGAATATACTCAGTTAAATTTGGCGCATTAATTTCATGCATTAATTTCAAAAGGAAAAAGATAAATTGTCACTTACAGGGGTTCCTTTAACAACAGTTGAGACGTGACCGGGTAAGGTTCCTTCAATATCTGGTACGGGTGCAAGCCTCGAGAGACCAAAATCAGCCACCTTTGGTACAAACTTGGAATCCAACAAAATATTACTTGCTTTAATATCTCGGTGAAATATAGGCGGGTCTGCTTCAGTGTGAAAATATAATATTCCCTTAGAAGACCCCAGTGCTATGTGTAGTCTTCTAAGAAAACTTAAAGGCTCGTTGCCCTTATCTGTTGCATAGGAGAAAATATTTTCTGAATATAGACAGAAAAATAAAATTTTCATATGCAAAGAGGTAAGAAGTATAATTACCAGAAAGGTGATCACGCAAAGTACCATTTGGCATGAACTCATAAACCAGCATCTACCAAAAAATATCAATTAGTAAGGAAGTCAGGCATGATATGGTAAAAAAAACATTGATCATTAATTGGGTTAAGTAAAAACCTGCTCATCCATTTCATCACAAAATCCAACCAATGAGACGAGGTTGCGGTGATGTAATCTTGAAAGCAGCTCGATTTCCGTGCAAAACTCTTTTGAGCCCTGTAGAGACTCTTCATGGGCCCGTTTTATAGCAACTATTAGACCATCATCCATAACTCCTTTATAAACCTTCCCATAACCCCCTTGACCGACTACATTTGACTCACTAAAATTGCTAGTAGCTTTGGACATTTCTTCGAACGTGAAGCATTTCACACCATCAATTTTCATGGAAAATCTTGACACTGTAAAAGAAGAGTTTAACAGTTTAGGTTGTTATTATTAGATTCAAAGTAAACATGAGTTCAGAAGGAGGGTAAAGCAGCTTACGCCAGCTACGTTTTGACACAAAGGTATATCTCCAGCGACGCCTTAGTATGAAAGTGGTGGCGAGTACAGAAACAGCAGTTGCAACTGCAACTGCACCAATTGAAATACCAACAATTGCACCTGTGCTTAATCCTGAACCCGAGCTACTTGATAATTCTATACAAAATTGTATAAAAGATCAAGGTGACAAAATAATAGAAGGAAAGTAACAAGTGCAAAATATGAACAATTGAAAAGAATTTGATTGCAGGTAACAGCAATTAACAACCGGCAATAAACAATTAAATATTACAATTAGGAATATACCATTAGCATAAGACCCGAGTGTGAAGTTCAAGAGCTCATAAGGACCGAAAATTTCCAACAATGTAATTTCCCACCCGGCAAGAATGCGCCTCACCCGATTTATCTCACTCGTATTAAACAAACTTGTATTACTTGGGAATAATTTCAGTTGCATATTCAACCTAGGACCTTTTTCCCATATGTACCGTTCAATGTACAACTGGTACACATAGAGGTCGAGCAAGCCAGTCAAATCTTTCTCGAAAGTTGTCAAGTATGGGAGAAAATCGGAAATTCCAGAGCTCTTTAATCGCATCCCGACCCCAAGTGGGACCGCACAAAAACAAGAGAGTGTGGATGAAGGGTTATATTCGTAATCTAGATCTGATGGGCATTGTTGACAATTTGCCAAAGAGTTTTGTTCAGATCCAGAGACCTTGGTTGTTGTTTGATATTGGCATGATCCGATTGGAGTTGACAATGTAGTGTTTGAACATAACGGATTTCCTGACAATCTGTAAAAAATGTAAGAATTTATATTTATTTTTTTACAAGTTAATTCTTACACAACTATTGAAAAGAAAATAAATGACTAAAAAAAAGGAGAAAAAGACATACAAAACAGAGACATTTGTCGGGGGGTCAAAATCTGCAGGGATATTCATCAGCGAATTATTTTGAAAATCCCTAAATTGTTAAAAAAGAGATATTATAAGAATCTTATATAAAGAAGGTAAGAAGTACAAACAATAATAAATTTATTCATAGGATCATACAAGACAACACTCTTGTTTGCAGAATATATGATATTTTCCCATATGTTCGAGGGAACAGAGCCTTCAAACAAGTTATCCTCTAATGCCCTGGGAGTAGTTAAAATCCATATTAATAAATCTTTCAGATGAACAAATGATTAGTTCTTCAATTAAATAAAAAAAGTCTGATCTTACAAGAGCTGTAGATTAGGGAGGCCAGAAAATTCAGGAATTGTGCCATTGAGCTTATTATGTGACACATCACTAAAAGGAAAAAGTAAAAAAATTAGTTAATACATGAACATAAAAATAATAAAAATACAAAATTGAACAAAATAAATAAATATGCTTACATGGTTGTAATATTGGTAGAGAACTTGTTTGTAGGTAGGGGCCCTGTCAGCTGGTTCCAGCTAAGATCTCTGAAATGATATTCCAAATAAAAATGCTAACTAGAATATGCATTTTTAAATTTCAACGTAGCTAGAATATATATGCATGCAAGTATTTCACACATTTTGTGCTTAAAACATACATGAATCCCAGCTGAGGTATCTGAGTCATATCAGGTATACTTCCTTGTAAGCTACAATTCCGAACACTCCTGCACATAATAAATATTTAAAATTAAAAATAGGCACATAAATATGAATTTCGTTCTGAATAATATCTCATTTTTCTTCTGCCTTTCTTTTCAGGATTGTTTTTCATAATTTTCTTCTTGTAGAATCTTAAATAGACTTAACAACGTGAAATTTTTGCAAAGTAAAAGAAAATTAAAATTGGTAAAATGTGTACTTGTTAGATGTGTAAAACTGAACTCACAATTTCAATAACGTGGAGATATTTGCATATGAAGCAGGGATGGATGTGCCACTGAAATTATTGTTATCAAACTGACTGTATTGAAAAAATAATTTATTATTTTGTTATTATTACAGGCACGCCTTTGTACTAAAAAACAAAATACAGGGAAGATATTGCAGTGATTCCAATTAAAAAGAAGAAGGAAAAGTACATACAGAATATGTATATTCTGCATCTCAGAAAACTCTTGGGGAAGATGTCCAGACAAATTGTTATTATCCACAAACCTGTTAAATTCGAATTCAAATATATCATTTTTTTTTCTTTTACCTGTTTTACGTTTATAATATGTAAAAGAAAATAGAGAAAATTGGACCATGTTCGCTTACAAGTGTAGGAGAATTGGTAGTTTGGAAAGCTCTGCCGGGATTTGACTGCTTAATGAGTTATTATTCATGTGTCTGGAAGAAAGTATCATCATTTAAAAACTTAAAATAGTGACATATTTGTCAAAAAAACTCTTATATTAAAAAGGTGAAAAAATACTGACAGATGTTTGACGCTGGTTAAATTTGCAAAAGATGTTGGTATTGGACCAAAGATTTGGTTCTCGTCAATTTGTAATCGATTTAAATTCTGAAGATTCCCAATTTCATCTGGCAAAGATCCAGACAGTTGGTTTCCATTCAAATGTCTACAAAGAAAAAAGGAAGAATATAAGGTTCTTAGTGTTAACATCAACAAAAAGAAAAATAAAACAAATAAGTTCCTCTTTTTTTATATTTAAGCAAAAGTACTCACAAAAGCTTTAGGGATGGGATGTTGCCTATCTCCTTTGGAATGGTTCCGCTTATGTTGTTCCACATAAAACTCCTTCATACAGCGAACAACAGCTACACTAGTAAAGAAGTCATACAATAATTCATATAGAGTGAGGCCATGGTACTATGCATAGCGCATATTGGTCCGTACTATGGATTAATATCTCAATTTTCAAAGTTCAAAAAATGGATATGAATCATTCAACATGAACTCCATGTGAAAATGTACTTGTAGATCAAATTTTTACATTTTTTAGAATTTTTTTACTATTTTTATAGATAGGTAGAAAATCACTTGATAAAAAGATTGCAGAGCATTCAAAAATAGTGATTTTCTACCTATCTAAAAAATGGATTCAACTCCTCTCCAATACTGTAGAGAATGGGCCTCACTTTACGGTTTGAGATTAAATCTCACTGCTTTGGGATTCGGGCTAGTGCAGGGGATCATCATTATTGGGCTTTGAGATTCGTGCCAAGTTAAAAAGAATGGATGGATTCACTAATTCTAAAAGATTCCCTTGATGAATATTGGAGAGGATGTGAATTCCTAAAAAATAGTAAAAAATTCTAAAAATATAAAATTTAGTCTGCAGGTACAAATTTATATGGAGATCATGTTGAACGGCTCAAATCAACTGTTTGGACTTTGAAAACAAAAACACTGATCCATAGTACGGACCAATCCGCGCTATGCATAGTACCATAGCCTCACTCACTAGTATAGATCAGTATTTCTCGTATTTACAGCATACAGTATTTTCATGTGTGACAGACTGCTGATCTGAGGTGACAAAGTTCCAGAAAGATTCATCTTAAACAACTGTCTACAAAAAGCAAAAGAACAATATTTTTTTTTAAAACATAAACGAAAAAAGTTTGTTATGGGGATTTAACAAATAGAAAGTACTGTACATACATTTCAGTTATATGAAGGTAGTTGTCATTTGATACCCAATCACAACAAATACCAGTCCAGTTCGATGTGCAAGGATCTCCTTTATTCCAATTACTTAGCTTATTCATTGGATCATACAAAGCGCTCCTGATAGTGCGTAAAGCTTTTACTGTACATGAAAAAAATTCAAAATCAAATAAACAATTTGCTATCAGCATAAGAGTGTTGTACCCATAGCAGTACGTGCCAATCAGGCGCTCTACCAGTTGAACTTATTAAATATCTTTTTCTCACTTTTATCGTCTTCTTCTTCTTCTATTTATTTATTATTAATATTAGTATGAGTATGAGTATGAGTATTTTTTTATTATTCAATGGTAATAATAATATTAATAAACAAGAATTTTCTAATTATATTTTATTAATGAAAACATAATATTTTGTTATTAGTTTTTAAGTTCCATATGTTTCTTTACTATTTTGGATGGTGGAGAGAGGTGGTTGCTAACCAGGGGTTGGTACCGTTCCAGTTTATTATATACAAATTTTTTTTCTTAATTGAGAAATGAAATCAGGGGTTGGTATCTTTCCAGTTTATTATATACAAAAATTATTTCTTAATTGAGAAATGAAATCAGGGGTTGGTACCGTTTCAGTTTGGTCCCATGTTGAACACAAAGTCCAAAGAAAAAAATAAGTAAAAATTAAAAATGCCTAAACCCCACCCTAAACCCTAAGTCCGAATTTTCTATAAACAAATAGTAAAGATAGATATATTATAGAGCAAGCAAAGGCCTTTTAAAAAAATAAAAAAAAATAAAACAGAGATATTACCTTCAATTGGGTCAGTACTGGGCTCTCCATAAACAAAAATATTGGATGCAAATGCAAAGATTAAAGTGACGCTTGAAAGAAATATTCCAGCTTTTTTCATATCTTATTTTGCAACTATCCAAAGTTTAAAAACAAGACGAATTATCGATAACTTATCAGTTATAAGTTATCACCCAACATAAGCATCCTGCTCAATTTACACACGAACAAAATAAGAAAAAAGAAAGAATATCAGCTTCAAACAAAGTGAAACTTCAAGAATTAATAAGAGAAAAAAAAAAAAGTACAACTAATTGAGGGCATCAGGTATAAGCAAGTTGGAAATTAAACGAATTACATACCTCCAGCCGCCAGGCACAATTGCAGTAGAGAAGATAAAACAATGTAACAGTAGAGAGAAGAAATTTATGAATGCAAGATTTTATTCATTCTTGATTGCTGAATACAAATAAAATTCACCTATTTATAGAGAATGTTTAATCTCTTAATTACATTGACTAATTACAGTTTTACCCCTTTCCCACAACAGAGACGAAATCGTCAAACCCTTCACCTACGCCACCTTTCTCCCCACCCCACGCGCATCGTACTCGACCGTATCCCTAGCCCTGCAGTCTCTCATCCTGCTGTGCGATTTCGCGTACGCACTGTCCAATCGGACCCCCTCTATATTTTTCTTTCTCCCTCGCTCTCTCTCTCTCTCTCTCTCTCTCTGTTATTTTCTCTTTTGAGTGTTCCAAATCTCTCTTGCTCGTTCTCTATCACAAATCAAAGAGGGTTCCACCTAGAACCCACTCTAGAGTTTATTTTGGACTTTCGATGGTGCTTGTGCTGTTGGAGAGCGAGGCCGATTAGAAGCGAGGTGGAAGAACGGAGGCGCGTCAACCCTAGCCCTTTCATTACCGCTCGGCATTGTCGCCATTTCGGGTATTTAAACAAATTCTCTTGTGTCTGTTTCGTTTTCTGTGGATGATGAGCTAAGCCCCTTTCGAATAAGAGTTAGCATGTTTTATCGATGTAGGTGCTCAATAAATTGTCGTCGATTTCTTAGTGTGAAGATTTTGTGTGTAAATATCGAAATTAAATCTGCTGCGATTATTAAGGGATCGCAGGATTTTTTTTTTTTATATCTAACTCTTAATTTTTTTAATTTTTTTTAGATTTGTGTATGAAAATCAGTTTTCTTAAATATTTGTACATTTTAAAAAAAATAAAAATTGGATATGAAAAAGTAGGGTACTGCGATTTCTTTAGAATCACAGCATATTTGTCTCCGTAAATGTCGAGTTGAACCACAATTTTCGTTATCACTCGGACTGTGCCGTCCTTGGTGCTGTTTGACACCCATACTTGTGAATCTAAACCATGCCTTATTGCTGAGATTGTGAACTCCAAATTTGAATTGTTCAGTTGATTTCCTTGTGCAAGGATCATGCATTTTTTTCCTCAATTTTAATCAATGTTTTAAAATACAGTTTTGTTCATACACATGAAATATCATAGCATACTGTGTATGCGGTATGTGATCATATATGTGGATTTTAGTACGGGCTTATGTGTGTGGATTTTAAAAATGTACTATTGTTGGATCTTAAATAGTTTGGAAATATGTATTAGGAATTTACCATATTAATTTCTTAAATCGTGAGTGAGAATAATACTTTAAAATCTTAATCTCTTGAAAGTTGTTAATAATGGACAGTGATTTTTATGAAATAAAATTCATGATAAATTTTTACATAAAAAATCATGAATTTTGATATAAAGAAACTCTAAAAAACTCAAAAAGGATGAATTTATATAAAAAGTTTAAGTATTGGAAACAATTCTGGATGCACAGATGTGGGTATCCCTAAAAGAAACTCTAATTAACTCCTCGTCCCATGTACTATTGTGTGTATGTATGATTGCATATCATGATATTTTGAATGTGACAGCAAATTGCATATACATATGCGGACTCCGGTCTATACACTTATTCTAATAAATATTCCTTTAGTAACATCAAATTATCTTTATTTTCACAATTCACTTTT
This sequence comes from Carex arenaria, assembly GCA_964058825.1. Classification (NCBI taxonomy): domain Eukaryota; kingdom Viridiplantae; phylum Streptophyta; class Magnoliopsida; order Poales; family Cyperaceae; genus Carex; species Carex arenaria. The sequence goes on along the minus strand of CAXKVW010000108.1, from coordinate 576,903 downwards.
AATTTTAATTTGTTACTCATTTTAATAGGAGAGAATTCAAATGCACCCAAATTTTTATGCTCCCATTTGCTTTCAATCTTTTATCTTCATTTTCAAAGTCCTAATAGTCGATCTGAACCGTTGAACATGATCTTTATAATAAAATATGTCTGAAGACCAAATTTTTTTACTATTTTTTGGATCATCCAATAAAGTGATTTTGTACCTATCTTAAAAAATAGTAAAAAAATTTCAAAAAATATAAAATTTGGTCTCCAAGCATATTTTATTATGAAGGTTATGTTGATCGGTTCGGATCGACTGTTCGGACTTTGAAAATGAAGATAAAGGATTGGGAGCAAATTGACATTTTGGGTGTATTGGAACCCTCCTCTTTTAATAGCTAATTTATAAATTTTGAATTTACAAGTCCAACTGATCTTGCAAGCTCGAAATTAATTATTATTGTTGATGTGATGATTTTAGCAAACCTACTATAATAGTAATCAATTTTATATCTCATGATAAATATTCTAATTGTCACATTTTTTTAATAGTTTGTAATTAAAAATTAAAAATACATGTGCTCCTAAAGTTTTTATTGAATCTAACTAGTTTTTTTTTCAGCAAAGAATCTAACTAGTAATTAAAATGGTAAATAGACACAATATGATAAGAACTCGTAATAAACCTTCTTCATCGCTCAGAAATATTGTTAAATTGCCCTTAGTTCAAAATCTCGAACCAATCTAATTGAACTTTTAGAATAACTATGAGCGTCCATAGCGAGCAAAGTTATTGCATACCTCACATGTCGTATGCAGTTGCATATATAGATTTTAATGTAGACTTATATATATGTATTTTTTTCATTAAATATTAAATATTTAATATGGTTATTAAAATAAAACAATTTAATACTTGATAAAATAAAATTAAAGAAAGCCCGTAAGTTGTTTAATTTATATCAGGCCCAACTAGTTGGAAGAAAAGCCTATTATCATACTCCTTTGTTGGAGTTCTTACATATGAGGGCAGGTTGGGTCCGATGCCCATTGGACTCAAACTGAGTTCCATGATCGATTTGCTTTTAAGATCCGTGCACGGCGTTTTAATATACGTGCAAGTCTGCTTAAATATCCGTAGGCAAGTTCAGTAATCTAAAAGATCTCAATCCACACTATCATCATTATCATTCAGCATGGCACCAGACATTGGAGATATAAGGTTGCCATGACCAAACAAGTAAAATTTCCCTAATCTAGAGGCAACACAAGCAACTGATCAATTAGTACAACAACAAATCCAACGAGAAATCTGAACCGTACATTTGATCTATGGCTCGAAAAAACTGTGATATGATCAAACAGTTCTAATTAGTTGTGATATCTAATCAAATCCTCTTTAATTATTAATTAGTCTTTATAGATTTCAGTCAAATATATAAAACACCACCCCCCCCCCCCCAATTATAAGTAGAAAGAGGTGCTCAATTAAGAGAAAATAGATAATTAAAGAAAGGGAATATCAATAACAAGATAGCTCCATTTGCGGTATTCATTCATTGAATATAAACCTGCTTGTTAGGAGAGATGGATAGGTTCCAATTGTTGATATTTTCACTAAATTGCTTTTTTTCTCATGACACTTTCTGTTTTGACTTAGTAATACTAAAAAGTATAACTATGCCACATAATTACACCAAATCATAAATGTGGGCCATTTCAATTAAAACATGAACATACACCCACAATTGACATTTAGATTCACCAAATCTTTTGAAGACTTCACACAACCCCCTACATATTCCTTCTCATGAGTAGCTAGCAGTGTAGCAACCGCATTCTTCCATCTTGCAGAGCCATATGTGCCAGCAATTCAGGCTCCATTTGCCTGCCTCCAGCTTCCATGAAACTCCATGTCCTGTTTGTTATTCCATGCACTCCCCGACAAACAACCGGCAAATTTTGAGTTACTGGGTCCAACCAGCTATAGAAGAGGCATGTGCAAAAGCAAAGATTAATTGGCAAGACAGAAAAAAAATCCTTAAGTTGACATTAATGCTTGCAGTACAGAGAACAAATTTTCATCACTGAATCCTACTTCCAACCATATAGCTCTTGTTATGATATTTTATACATAAGAAATAATTTATGCTGAGATGGCAGAAACTAGTAGACAAGTCAACTTATTCTTCAGTTCTTCAAAACCCTAATTGACAACAGCATGACTTTGTTTTAAGCATGATTAAAGTCGGAGCGACAACTGTTGACCTCCTCAAACTTTGTCTCAGTCTAGGTAGGATGAAAGGCAACACTGAATCAGGCTTTTCTTTTAACAGTTCCACAATCTCTACACCCCTGTCACTGTAGAGTTTCTCAATAAACCTCTTATTCCCCAATCCCCACTATTTAAAAAGAGGCAAAAAAAAATCAATTAGCCAAAAAAGTCACCAAACTTGTAACAAATAGAACCCCTAATGATATATGTACCTGACAAATAGCTCTCCGTAGGCTTGACCGAGCCACGGTTCATATCATTTATTCATATTTCCACCTGCTTTATCGTGGATCGGACAATCTCTAGCAACATGTCGAGTTTAAACCTATTTAAGGGAAAGCAATTACAAATTAATTGATATTAAACAAAGAAATAGAAGGAGAGCAAAATAAAAGGGAGTAAAAGGGCCCACCTCTTGTCTTCATTCTCAAAGAGATTTTTTTTGTGGTCATTCAGTGCTCTATGATAATCAGTATCTCAGTGTACCAGCCTAACTCTGTCATTTAGCACGGATCGTTCCATATCAGTTTGGTTTGTTGAAGGAGGCTCCAGATCCTACACAAAAAAATAAAAACAATCACTACAATAACAACAACCACTACAATAACAACAACAAAGCCTTTGGTGATTCGGTCCCAATTAAGTGCAGTGAAGTGCGCATTCATACAACTGTAGCAGTAGATTTACGATAAATATACTCACATTAAAAGGACCAACAAAAGAAGAGCAAACCAATAATTTGGTAAGATCGTCAAGTGTCTTGGGTCATTCTAGTTTCACGCGGTGCAAGGTTGGGTACATGTGGAAGACTTGAGTTATATGTTGCTCAAGTTCAAGACTTGGGTTCAGGTCAGGTTGGATCCAAGGTTGAATTGGGTCGCGTACAGGATGCAGATTGGTCTGTTCCGATTTAGTTGAGGTCAGGAACAATGGTCAGGTAATCCATCAAGGTTGGGCAAGAGTTTACTAACTGCGGTGGTTGTAGACCTATTTTCTGATGCCGTCACTACGTCATGAGTATAGCAGAAGTGTACTCGTTCTTTTGGAGACAGTTGTCTCTGGGGGTGCAAACGGATTAGATGCTGATCGGATAGTGGTAAAACTATATCCATATCCGCTTTTATTTTTCGGATACAAATTAGGATCGGATCGGATATCTATATCCATAGATATATACATAAATATTTTCATAATATATACTAAATTATATTGTATATATAATATATCTACTATTCAGATACGGATAATTAAAATTCAAAACCATATCCGTATCTACGCGGATATTTGGATTTCGGATATCCGTATCTAATTTGATACGGATCCGGGTACGGTCGGATATTATCCGATCCGTTTACACCCCTAGTTTTCTCGACGTCATGCACTACTGGGAATGGGTAAGGGTTGGGCCGTCGTAAGGTTGGATCAAAGTTGCAGGTTGATCTGGTTTAGTGTAGGTCGGTCCAAATTGTATTGGATCCTCATCAAGTCAAATTGAAGAGTACATTGGTACATCTGATTCAGGTCAGGTGAGTCACACAATTCAGGTGTCAATGGTCGAGTCGTTCTTCCAGGTCGGGTTAGAGTTTGTCACCTCCAGTTGCAGTACGCATAATGCGCAAAATTTTCTATGGCATGGCACACAAGAAGTGTACCTGTTCTTTTGGAAACAATTTAGTCAAGAGTTCATTAGTATATTAAAAACTAGTGATGCAAATCAAAAAGCGTACATGTTCTTTTCTATGGCAAGGCACACAAGAAGTGTACCTGTAAGACTGACCCTGATTGAAGCCAGACCACATCCAGCTAAGACACAACCAGCCGACCAAACTTAAAACTGAAATTCTTGACTGGACCAAATATAAGTAGCGTTTCAAATTGCGTCAACTCAAGTGTAATTGTACTTTTCTTATATGACTTTTAGTAACACGTGTAGTTGATAATCATAATTGGTAACCCCAGCACCCGCTTTCCCCATAGTCATGAAATTGACACAAGTAATACTTATCTAACAACAATCATTAACACAACAGTATTAACATTTTTATGAATCTGGGGAGATCAGGTACAATAACTAACCTCGACATGAAGTATTCGATAGTTTGGGTTGATATCAGCCTCAGCCACTTTTCCTCTCTCCTCATTTCTCATAGCCATTGTAAATTCCGCACATTTCACCCATTTCAAAAGGATAAATCAGTACATCAATAAAATCAAATAAGAAATAAAAAAATTTGAAAAGTGGAAAGTTCAGGGCTCACCTGGATTGCAATTGACCTGTCTGTTATTTTGTTTTGCTTCAACAACGTCTGTGGACATCTCAGCCCCACACTTCTGAAGGAGAGGTATTCTCACAATTAATTTTGATCTCTCCATTTTCTCTCCCACTTTTCCTCTCTCCTCTCTTTCTCTCGTCTTGTTTCTCATATCCATTCCAGATTCTTCACATTTCACCCATTTCAAAATGACAACTCGGTACATCAATAAAATCAAATAAGAAATAAGAAACTCGGTACCTTCTTTGCAATTGTCTGGTACGATGTTTTCTTTTCCTTCAACACCATCTGTGGCTATCTGAGAAAGAGGGATCCTCACAATTAAACGAGTCGGCTTGACAGAAAGAGGGAAAGTGAGTGTCTTCCTCTTCTTAGACTTCTTTGCCGGTGAAAAAAGGTGTTCAGTCTCGGTAGCCTCCACTGCCTTTCGTGTTTTCTTTACCAAACGCTTTACGCGCTCCGAGGTCCTCTCTACAATAAAAGCTAAATCTTGTAATTACCAACACAGGTTATAGTACTTGATAAAAAACACACCCAAAGCTATCATTGTAAAATTGTAAGTAACCAATACCTTTATGTGGATCCAACCCAAGGCGGAGTATGGCATCTGCAGCCTGTTGGTAGGAGTCTAAATTGGATGAAGACTTCATGTTTAGCGCGTAGCCCGCTCTACAAGTTCCAGACCCTGATCCGATCAGAGGTTTCGCCCCATATAATCCGTCTTTTTTCATCTTAAACCCTAAATTGAAATTTGGAAAGAATCACACAATCAAACCGAAGAAATATCAAGATTCGGTGCGGTGAACTTTAAAAAATGTTGGTCGCCAAGATTTGGTGTTCAAGAAAAAATTAAAGCTCAGAAAAAAAAAAAGGAAACGGAGGGAAGCTTACCAGGGATGGCGCAATCAGAAGAGGGGGAAGAGCCAAAAAGACCAGAGAAAAGAAACAGAGTTAACGGAGACGGAGAGACTGAATTTTAATTCAAAATTAGTAATTTTCCTATCTAAATTCACTTAATTTATTAATATACTCGTTTCTAGGGGTGGCAAAAAAGGTCGTAGCTTGTAGCTTGTGGCTCGATCGTGACTCGCTCGTTACTGGACCAAGCTGTTAACGAGCCAGCTTGCTACTAGCTCAGTCCAAAATTAACGAGTTTGAGCTGGGGCCTAGCTTGCTCGTCATCTCGCTAGCTAGCTCGGCTAGGAATTAATTTGTGAATTTGTATTAATTTGTGTGCATTTTATATGGTTAAACTCGGTCCAAAAAGATTTGTAAAATTTATTTTCTTCTTAAAACAAGATCCAGCCAGATCCAGTGAGCCAGCTCATCAGCTCGCGAGCTAGCTCGGGCTGGCTCGTCACGAGTTTGAGCTTAGGTTTTAGCTCAGAAGTCCTAGGTCCAGCTCGCTCAGTCCAGAATTAACGAGCTGTGCTAAGGCCCAGCTCGGCCCGAGCTAGCTCGTTTGCAGTCCTACTCGTTTCTAATTTAATCACTTACAAATAAAGATTAATATGAGTAAAATATTAGAAAGACATTTTTAACCTTCTTCTTTATCACAGTCATTCAGAGTGGTTTTTATTGGGTTTGTTGCAAGTCAGAATTAATTTGAAAACTAAATGGATTGTGAGTGTGTTAGATTTACCATATAGTTAATTTGGATTGATTTTGAAATTCAGAAGCATTTTGCATTTTGTTAAGCGAGATGGCGATCTTTAGATACTTATAGGAGTATCTTTATCAATTTGTCAATAGGGGGAAGTGAGAAAGATTCAGTCAAAGAATTTTGCTATTTCTCATTTTTCCTTTTTTCTGCATCGAAGCCCGAAAGCAACTCAATCCTCATTTTAAGTAAAAATGTTACAAATAATTCTTCAAAAATTATCTACTAATTAGATTAAAATAATTTATTGGTGTTAATTGTATATTATACATCAATTTTCTTGGCAAATGTACTGTACCGGGATTGTAATAACTACAGCACCATATTTGTTTTATTATTGTTTTTATTTATGATTTCAGACTTCACTGCTAGGGGTGAAAACCGTACAGATAATATCTGATCTATATCTAAATACTTAGATGCATATGAATATCTATGTAAATAATGATACTAATATGATTTTATGTTTCAATTATCCGTATTTAAATAGTAGATATATACCAGTTATCAGCTATGGGTTTTTAACATCCGCGCGCACAGCTCTAAAATGAATATCGGACTCAGTTATGAGTTCTATTATCGTTCAATCCGTTTTAATCTGTATGCACGGATGTTAAAGCAAATACACACATATATTAAAGCAATGCGCACAGGCATTAAAACAGATCGGACGGTTATAGAACTCTGTTTCGATGGGCATGACCCAAGCAGCTCTCACGTCGAAGTGGACCATCAACAACGGTTTAACACTCTCTCTCTCTCTCTCATCACAACAAAAAAAAAAAACAACGGGTTTAACAAAACCCTCTGCCCTCTTTCCTTCCATCAACAATGGCTGCTCACTGACTGGCGACACTTTTGCTTCCGTAGCCATCACCGGACACCTACACCGAACAAAGGAGAGAAAATGCAAACCCTAAATCCATCACGATCGTTTGTTCTTACAGCCTCTTCCCCTCTCTCGTCGCCTTGCCTCCGCCTCCACCTCCTCTTTTTTCGTTCCCCTTTCTCTTCTTTCTCATCATCGTCATGTCGCCGTACGGAATTCTTGAGACAACAGAATTCCTTCGATGAAGAGAGCAGGTCAATTAAGGTTTCGGTGTGGTGGGACTATGAGAACTGTGCCATCCCTTCTGGTACTAATGTGCACCGAATTGGGAACAGGATCATTTCAGCATTACGATCCAGTGGCATCCGAGGACCTGTGACCATTAATGCCTTCGGTGACATGTGTCAGATACCGCGTGCCACTCAGGAGGCTCTTGTCTCCACTGGCATTTGTCTCACCCATGCGCCACACAGTGAGTTATTTGTTAAACCCTAACCTATTTGGATGCTAGTGTCCACCAAGCCAATTTTGATATGATTGATTAAAATTCACCTGATTTATTTTCTAATTCTAATCGCTTTTTATTTAGCTTGTTGCAAATCAAAATGTGAATGAAACTTTCCTTTTTAAAACCTTCCTTATTGTGGAAGTAATGTATATTTGGTTTTAATGCACCTCCTAATCCTATCTAAAATGATCATCATTTGTAATCTTCTTTAGTTAGGTGCAAAGGCAAGGCTATTTTTGCGATCACTAATACTTGTTAGCTAAGTAGGTTTCAGTTAATAGACCACATGAATTTTTTTAAAAGTCAGTAGACCATGAGCTTTGACCACATTGAATTGCAATCAAAGCAATGCTGCCTAGGTAGTATAATGATTTTCAATGATTTTTTTCTATCTCATCAAGCTTTTAGGAACTTTAGTTTGCGTTGTACCTGATACTTAAAAGAGTTAAATTTCACTACTCTTTTATGGACCTTGTATTTCAAATTCACAATTGACTATTGACAAAAAGAGAATTGTGTGTGACTCGCGGAATCTCAACTTGACAGAAGGAAAGAACAGTGCAGACAGGTTGCTCATGGCCGACATGATAGGTTGGACTGCACATAATCCACCACCAGCCCATTTTTTCCTCATCTCCAATGATAGTGATTTTGCAACCATCCTTCACCGTCTCAGAATGAGTAACTACAATGTTCTTCTCTCCTGCCTTGATTTTCAAGTCAAATCTTCCTTACATAGTGCGGCCACTTTAATATGGCCATGGATATTGCTTGCCAAGGGGAAGAATTTCACCGCCAAGCAATTCAATCATCCTCCTGATGGAATGTATGGGTCATGGTATGGACATCAGAAGGGACTCCTGTGTGACCCCTTGGAGGAGGTACAATAAAAGCAGCATCCCCACTATTGTTATTTCACACACAAATTACACTTATAAGCACTTTAAAAAGGAACAGAAAATAATATACAAAGTCACCATCTTTGTTACTCGCATAAAAAAGTCCGTCAATAGTGCTTAGGTCTAGAATTAATAAAGGAGACCATACAAGTCTGTTTTTTTTTTCCACAAATAATTATGAGACAAATCACTTACCAGATTGCTCCAATTTCCATTCATTTTTGTTTGTATTGTTGAATTGCTTGTATGAGACTTAAGCATTCATTCCAAAACCATGGCCAATAAGACATGACCCAAGTAGCCAATGACTGATAATCCCCTACTCACCGTGACAGGAACCGATGGAGAGAGTTGTGAAGATTGAGACTCCTACAATCCCCAAGTCGGTAGTGAACGGTATATGTCAGGTCCTTCACTCGTATCCTGATGGGATTCCCCTTTCGGTCCTTCGTACCGAGGTCAGAAGAAAGAATATTCTAAATGATGATCTCTTCGGTTTTAAAAAGTTCTCTGATCTAATCGACTCCATGCCTGACATTGTCAGTATAGTCCGGAATCAACATGGTAACCGTCGCGTATTTCTAACAAGGAAACGGTTTGCTAAGCTGGTCGATGAAACGGTTGAACCACCTTGCGTGGAGGAATCTTCACAATCTGCTGAACTGGAACAGGTACTCTCTTGTACAGGCCAACAGAATCTTGTATTCTTATCTTTCAGTATATGCAGATCTGTGCTTGTTTCGTGTGTGCTTTATGTTACATGTATTTGATGTGGATATATACACAATTTTTTTTTGCTTCTCAGTAACATATGTATTGCAAAAAGCTCTTCCAGAATTCTAATTGCAGTCATGTCTCCTTATTCCTTGTTACTTGAAATTTGATGTGGTGATCAAATATTCGATTCGTTATAAAAAATTCACCTCAACAGAGTGCAGGAGAGAGGGTGCTAGAGGGAATGATATCTTTTGTATGCTTATGGGCTATGGCCATGGCTGGGCAGAGGCACCCTGTCATCAGCATTCATATAGCAAAGTTTTACTTGTTTCTTTCCACTGTAAGCTAGTGTCTCATCAACAAATTGACCAGTCCATCTCCACCAGAACCTTCTTATTAACCAAATGGAATGATAAGCGAAGAGAGAAGGGGTTTAATATTTAAATCCAGTTCTCCTGCCCAGTGTGCCAGCTGTTGAACCTGTAACTAAAAGGTTTACAAAAATATCTATCAGAGACAAATAGTTTTTTTCCTCTATAACAAAGCTTGAGTGGTAAAATAGGAAATATTCCTTTTTTGTTCTGATTTGCCATTCTCTCCATTTTTGTTCATATCTTTCTTTAGCAAGAATTAAAATTCAAGTCTTTCTTTACCATCAAATTATGTTTGAAGTACTTTCCCTTTTTTTTCTCAGTTATTATTTCCTGTCTTCATTCGACATCAATTATTTTTTCCTTTAGAGTTTTTATTTTCTTCCATTTTTTTCAATACACTTTACAAAGGAAAGAAAGGGATGAAACATAGGCTGTGTATGGTACTTTGGTAGGTGCAGGAGAAACCTAGCAACTTCAATCCAATCTCAGCCATTCATTCAGAAAATAATGATTCATAACTGTTCAGGTAGGGGTATAATTATGTGAATCTTTTAAAAGAAGGAGATCTCTATTTCTTATAATTTTTTAGAGACTTAGGTGTGTGATTAACTAATACCATTAAAAAGTTATTAAGAACTCTAATCGCTATATCGCCAAATTTATTTGAGCTATGTTGATGGGAGATACAAATTTCAGATCATGCTTTTGCAGAACTTGATGAAATTAGCCTTTTGGAAAAATTACTGGATTTCGCACAGTTTTTCTTAAATGTTATGTTTTGAGGAATACTTGATGAAGGGATAAAATTACATTACCTTTCTTTCACTTTGTTTTTTTATTTTAGGCAGCCATCAAGGGCGATAAACCAGTGAAACCAAGTCAGGAGAAATCATCTGGAACAGTTAAGATGATTCAACTGCCAACCGAGCCAGTGGAACCAGTTGACCCTAGCCTTGAGCTTGATATTGAAAAGACAGATCAGGTTGATGACACAGATAAGGGTATTTTTGGGAGGTTCCGGAAGGTCTTCTACGGCAATCATAAGAACTCTGAAAAATCCAATCCAGTTTTAAAATGTGAGGATTCTTCTGCTTCACTTCCAGTCTCAGTTTCAGTTGCAAAGGATAAACTGACAGAAAACAATCAGAAGGATGAACCAAAAGAGAAACATGCTGTGAGTGATAGGGGTTTATTCGGAAGGATAGGGAGGTGGTTTGGATTTGGGAGAGAAAAAGGAGGCTCTAATCTGTTTGCTGACCACAAATTTTGGAGTGATGTGGAATCTTTTCTGACAAGCCTGGAGGGTTCTGATCTTGTTGCAAAATCAAGAACTAGGTATGAGCTGCGTACATGTATTTTATTTTTGTTGATCCTTAGTTTATTTCTTGATCTTTTAATTCGTGTTTCGGTATGTTTATTTTCTTCTTCCTTAGGGTTACTTCTACCAAATTTTCGAATTATGCTGGTACATATTCTTGTCCAGTAGTTTTCCCTGGATTAAACAATCATTCTTTTTGATGTCTATGATTTGTCCCACCAGTGTAGTATTGCCTTAATTCTTCAATATCCTAATGTTTTCTATTTATTTTTTCTTTTTTTAGGGAAGAGTTGATTCAGGGTCTACACAACGCAGGAATGCTCTCTTTAAAATCCCTAGAAGAAGCTCACATTATCCAATTAATAGATCTTCTAATTTCAGAGAAGAAATGGATTCAAGAAAATACATCTAGTACCTTCCCTTTTACCCTTTCTATCCCATCTGCCTCCACCCCATCTACTACAAGCCAGGAAAATTTGCCTCAAAGCATCACTAATGCAGGTCAATTGTCATTTAAAATGCCCCCACCTAAAAAAATTATGCTATCAGATTTTCGCAAGGTTGTGAAAGAGTTGCTTGATGAGAAACCTGAGGGTTTCCAAATGGGTATAATTAAACCAATATTTGAAAGAAAATTTGGCTACATGTTGGAATATAGGAAACTTGGGTATCCAAGACTCATATCTCTGTTGCTAACTATACCTGATATAAAGATAGTTGGGAAAGACAAGGTATGTAAGATTGACAAAAAAAGGACGAAAATTGGGAAAGACAAGGTATTTAAGATTGACAATATTGGAGAGGATGTGGTGGATGGGAAAAACAAGGTATGTAAGATTGACAATATTGGAGAGGATGTGGTGGATAGCAATGAAGAGGATTCTGTGTTTGATGAGCTGGGTCCTATATCAGAGGAGATAATCCACGAGCCTTCCCTATCTGATGAGGAATTCTCCGATGAATCAGAAACCAAGGAGAGCACAGATTTTAATGGAGAAACTACAAAGGAACCAGCCTACAGGTTTTTCTCAAAAAAAGAAGAAAAAACTACGAAGGAACAGAGTTCATTCACTGAAATTGTTGATACCTTTGCCAGTACCAAAGATGGGGACGCTATCAGAAAAGAGCCTTCAGGGCTTGATGAGATTGTTGATTGTTCTAGAAGGTACTTCATCAATAGAAGTGAGTTTTGGTTAGGGGATAGTGTCATAAAGCCAAGGTTTTTGAGGTCCCAGAAAGGACAGTACAAGTTTGTAGCTGATGAAGTTGAGGATGAAAAGAAGAAAATTGTCGATAGCATTTTAGGTACTTTAAAGAAAAATGGGGACCCAAATTTCATGGGGGAAGGAAAGGGTATTTGAGCTTTCTTTAAGGTGGTTTTCAGCTTAGACCGGCAGTTTATTTTTGGTATTTTTTTCGGGAATGACAAAATTATGAGGTAATATTTGCATGGTAGTTTTTATTATCGACATAACAACATTAAAAAAAATTAATTCTTGGACAAATCCATCCTTCTTAAATTTCTCAATTGTACTTAATTTGGGAAGCATAAATGTCACAAATAGTTGTGCGAATATCAGCACCTGTTTATGAATGTATGAAAAGTTAGTTTGGGACAGCAAACATACTTTGTAACGAGTTATTCGTCTTTGAGGGGACCTTATTTATTATCATTATATTTAGTTTGTTCTCGTTAGTGTTGTATAATGACATGTATTAATAATAAATTTTGTCGTACTTCTTAAATAAAGTTCGTTGTTTCCTTGTGAAAACATGTGATGCGAACTTCTTTTCCTGCATTCTTTTTGTCGTACTAAGCTGCTTTGATTTCATTGGGGAGGATGGTGAAACTATGGGTGAGAATGTGCTGCTCTTTTTAAAGAAAGCAGGATATGTTCTTTTTTTTTCAATCGTTCAAATATTTTCAATGGTTCAGATTTTGAAAAAAGAAAAGAAAGAGTAACAATATTCATCTCTAAATTTGAACTTTTAAAAAACATTTAAACGGTTAGAATGAAGAAAAGTATGTTCTTGCTTTTCTAGAAGAAAAGCAGCAGATTTTGTTGAGAAATGTGTGGCCTCAAGTCACACGAAGCTTAGAGTTTTTATTTGTTCTACGGAAGTCACATGTGAGTCTTGCAATGTTTTTTAAAACATGAAAGAGCCCCGATCATGAAAATGGGTGGGATTTTGAACTAATTATGATATAATTTTCATGATTCATTCGGATGGTAGTGTGTATGAAATGAGATTGGTTGTTTTTTTCATTCTAGTGCAAATTGATGGTAAAAAAATACATCAAGTTGGACCCAATATTTTTTTTCCACGATAAAAGTTCATGTGTTATCTCTTCTATTTTTTTTTCCAAGGTTATGTCTCTGTGTTGATTTCTTGCAATTTCAGTTTCTAAAATTTATTACATTAAATTAACTTATTTTAATTGCAATATTTAATTTATAATATTTGTTGTTATATTAAAAAAATCATAATATTTTGATAAATAAATACAATTTATAGTATAACTATAATATAAAAAAATATATATATTTGCAATCAATTTCAAGCAAATTAGACATCGTTAATTACCAATTTGCTAATTTTTATTTTTATTTTTTTGGGTGATTGGATAATATTTTTACGAGCAAAACCATTTTGATGAAATAATAATTAATAAATATTTTCATGTTATTGTTTTTTCATTTTATTTAATTATATTAATAATTATTAATAAGAATAATTATATTGATATCAAACATTTTTAGAAGAAAAAATGTTTTTTTACGACAGTTCTCAAAGTACAATCAGACAATCATTTCAGCACATTCTTCTAATATTTTTCTTTGTATACTCGTGAGTATGAGTTTCCCACAAATTAATTTGAAAATATCTCACCCAGCACAATTTCTTGACAACAAAACAGACTCTAAAAAATTATGATACATGTGGGAAGTGTAAAGATTTACTTATTTTATGATATATTTAAGTGCTTTGATGATTATGCCAAGATGTGGTAATCCTTATTTCCGATTTTTTTTTTTCGAAAACAAGATAGTAATATTCTGATTCTTCCGTACTGTTTGGAGAAAAAAAAATCCAAACTTTTGTCGCTCATATTGAAACAAGTACTGTAGAACAGTTGAAGGACTAGAATGAAATTGTCAATAATGGTGAATATTTGTGTCAGTGTGATTAACGGCCTTTCTATTCACACGTGCCAAAGATGGAAGCACCAAGTGGTTTGGATCAGAGTTGTTGTTGACTTGTGCTCACTACATGTGCTTCATGCAATAAAAATAGAAACTTCATATATTATATGCTACATGTCATTAGAAATCAGTTATAGTCGGTTACATATCTAATTTCGAATGCGACATTCTCTTCATGTCATAATATGAAATAAGAGAAATGAAACAAGTTCAAACTATATTTCAAAAAAATAAAATAATCAACACTAAAATATCACTATAAATCAGGGTTCTAAATAACTAGTTGTACATTAAAAGTTATAGCACTATTAACCACTTTCTTTTTATCAGGGTTCTAAATATAGGTGCGCAATAACTGTGCTATAGTTTTTCCAGACCTTCAAAACTATAGCGATATAAACGCTATTTAGAACCTTGCTATAAATATTGATCCAGTTTTGCATTCATTCTAATAATAGTAGATTTTACTAGACAAAGCAGGAAACAAATCTGCTGCGATTCTTTGGAATCGCAGGGTCCCTGCTTGTCCAAATCAAACCATTTATTTGTTTCGAGATTTGTACATAAAAATCAACTGCTTTGAGATTCATGCATTTCAAAAAAATGAATGGCTTGATCTGGAAAAGCAGGGAGCCTGCAATTCCAAAGAATCGCAGCAGATTTATTTCCGACAAAGCAAGCATAAAATCAATCCATTGAACACTGGCTCTACTAAACCATACCATGAAATGACATTGAGATATTACATTTGCGGATACAAAATTATAGCAAACAGTGGATTTTATGATAGTCCTGAATTTTATCAGTTCACAAGACTACTGGTATTGGCAGGAACCAACATGAAGTGCAATATCTTGTTTTTCATTTTTTTTCAAGCACCAGTAATAAGGCAATGATCAATTGGACATGTATTCCATTGTCAAGACTAGTTAGCAGGCAGTATATACCAGCAATGAGCAGGTATTGAAACTGACTGGTACATCATGAGCTGTACAACAGGGACATAAGATATATACTAAAGGATATCAAACCTGAAAAATGGCTGCTTCAAAGTTTCATAAACAAGCAATCAATGGACCCACAATTCACATTGATCTAATTTGGATTCAGCAAGAATGAAATTATCGCACGCATTTGTAAAAATAAGCACCCATTTCACCAAAAACAATGGCTATTTTTTCATTTTTTTTATAATAATCACAAGACCAAACAACAATTGCATCCCCAAATTTCAACTCCTCCCGGACCACCATACCAACATTTTGGCTTTACACAATATACTAATTACCATAAATTTCAAAACAACATGGACAAAAAAGCACAGGAATCAACAAAACATAGACTACCTGAACCTCCAACCTCCTTATCAAAAACGGATCTGCATTGCAAATTTCAATTCCAGCCTGTAAAACTCTATACCCAATTTCTCTCCATCTCACGCCATTCTTGCAAATCATTCCCTGAAGTCAATTCACTCGTTGCCATGCGAGAGTGAATCTAGACCCTCAGTTCGGCTACGCACAATCCTGTGAAACACCTCCCTTATCTGCCTCTCTAGCGGCTCCAGACCTCCTTTCAAAATTTCACAAACATTTTCAAGCTCCTGCACACCATTTTTCAATTGATTCTCTTTCTCTTCTCCCATTGGCATCTCCACACCATCAAGCAATTCCAACAATTGATGTGAGCTTTTCTCGATCTGGTATATCTCCTTCATAAGACCATTTGCATTGCGCCGGTCCTTCCTCTTCGATTCCTCAACTATCTTCTCATGGAGAGAAAGCAATGCCGGTGACCACACAAATCCATTACGAGGTATTGAGAAGTGGATCTGCAAACCCCTGTCTTGGCAGGGGATGGCTGCCACGAGGGCCCACATGGTGAAGACAAGTACTGTACTGATGGTGTAAACAGGCATGGCAAGACCAGCCGTTGCAGTTACATCATGCCCACGCGGAGCATTGAGGTTAGCAGCTATGTTTTGCAACTGGCGTGCAGCAGACCAGGTGCGCGAAACGCTCCAGGAAAGAGAACGGAAGTGGACCCCACTGCTGAGGTGGCTGGGTGAGGAGGATGAGCTCTTGTGTGAATCCTTTGACCGCCCAAATGAGCGGTTGCGGTGTGACGCAGAAGCGGATTCTTTCTCATCCATTATCAAAAAATTTAGATCCATCAACGTTTTCTTCCCTCGCCTCAACTGACCTTCACCAAAAGGTCGTGTTTTCTTCACACCATTTTCATCCACCTCGCACCAGGATGCGAGGGATTGAACCACGATCTCCACGTGCTTGTTCCATTGACATACCTGGTTCACACCGTCTCTCACGGCGTTGCACAAGTCGAGTGCCTTGACCGCCCGCTCGAAGAAATCTGACACCATGCGATCCAACGGCGGTCGCGTGACCGCCGCCCTGTGGTTGAACAATACAACCCGAAATTCTTCGAGAGAAACGAGAAAACCTTCTAGAAGCTTCCGGATCCAGGCAAGGGAGAGGATTTCGTCGGGGGACGAGGACAGGTCGGCGAAGAGGTCTGACACACGGCGCTGGAACGATTCAAGCTCCTGCTCGGTTGAGGGATCGTGGCCGTCCATTGAGTGAACTTGATCGCGACGGATGGACAGGATTGATCGCCCGAGAGAGGCGAACGGAACTGAGGATCCCTGGTAGTCTGTAGCAGGCATTGGATTTGAGATCGGAAATGGAGGCGGAATTCAGCGAAATTGATTCGGATTCCGGATCGCGTGCATTGTAGAAGGAATTCTAATGGTATATTATGAGAAGGACGGGCGAAAGGGGGAAGAAAGAGAGATTAAAGATTAATTGGGGAGGAAGGAGGAGGAGGAGGAGGTCTTTTATTGTGGGGATTAATTTAGTGCGCTAAAAAAAGAATATTTGTTTGTTTTATTTATTTTTAGATATGGCTTCTCAATGAGACTCATTGTCTCATTGTATATTTAAATTCATCATCGTTTGCTCTTTTGCATATAGGCACTTAATTTCCAACTAATATACGTCATGTGCTCCTGTTGTTGTAGGGATTTATTTATTTATTCACATGTTTTATAAACATGTTTCGTTAAGTTGTACAAATATTAATATTTGGTACTTCATATTCAAAATGTCTAACTGGATGCTTTTGGTTTGCCAGTTTACTTATTTATTTTAAAACATCTCCCAAAAATTTAATGACTTATTAAGCAGAATAAAACAAATATAATGTAATTGTTAGGGGTACAAACGGGTCGGATATTATCTGATTATATTCGAATCTGTATCTGAAAATTAGAAACGAATATCCGATATTCGAATATTCATACAGATACGGATATAGATATATTTTAAAATTTTAATTATCTGTATCCAAATAGTAAATATATAATGAGGAGGGATTAAGTTACAACAAATTTGAGTTACAACAAAGTTATGACAACGGGTTTTTTTATTTTCAAAGTCCAAATTGTCGATCCAAATCGTTCAACATGATATCTAAATAAAATGTGCTTCCATATCACATTTTACATTTTTTTGAATTTTTTTACTATTTATTAAGATGGGTACAAAATTCAATGGTCTGAATTTGACTAGTTTTTGTAAAATACTTAATAAATAGTAAAAAAAAATTCAAAAAAAATGTAAAATTTGATCTAAAAGCACATTTTATTTAGATAATCATGTTGAACGGTTTGGATCGATGATTTGGACTTTGAAAATAAAAAAAATTATTGTTGAAATTTTATTGTAACTTGATTCCTCATCATATATAATATATAATTTAATATATATTATGAAAACTTTTATGTTATTCACTATTATAATAAGCAGATATCCGTATTCGTTTAATATCCGATTCGTATCTGTCTAATATCCGATCCATATCCATATCCGAAAAATAAAAGAAGATACGGATATGGTTTTACCACTATCCAATCCGTCTGCGACCCGAGTAATTGTCCTTTTTTATTTCAACAAATAAAATTATAATATTCTACTTTTGAGGGTTTTGTGTGCAAAATAGTAGATGTAAAAAACTAAAACGCTTGTAGACGATGATTCCTTGACGGCGGCCGGAGACCGAGTCTCAACCGTGGGATCGAAGAGCACGCGGCACGCGGGACAGACGCGATTTTCTCTCTGACACGCGGCAAAATCTCATCATGGGTTTATATGTATTGGATCGGGCATCGCAACTTCTTGACCGGGTCTCGGGTCGTCATTCTCATTCCACATCCACACCCGAGCGTGCGAGGAATGTTTCCAGATAGGCGATTTACATTGTCAAATGACGATAATGCCCGTATCTTTCGACCTTTCTATTCGCTGATTTCTGGGTATATTGGGAAAATTAAGAATATGTCAACTATACCGAGTGAACCGTGCGTGACTCGGGACTCGGGAGCATGAGTTGTCAGGATCTTCGAATCACATCCTCTCCGTTACCTGAAAAGTGCATCTTTTACAATCAGTGAATCGGGACCGTGATTTTTAACTTTCACGAATTTCAAAGCAACTGAGATTTACTCTCAAACCGTACAGTGAGCTGGATCCTGTACAGTACCTGAGAGGAGTTTGACTAGCCGCGCGATGTAAGTGTGAACATCCATTACACGACGATTCAAATTTCTAATTTCTAAGCTTTTGTCTGCTTTGATTTTTGTGTTTGTACGGACGTTAACACAAACTAAGCTAACGGGTCGATTCAAAAGAAGAAATATTTATTATCGAGTTGTCACAAATTTATAATTTGAGAATCAAATCTCATGCTCCATTTTTATAGTAAATTCTTATTTCTAAAGTCGCTGCCGGATAAATTTGAGATAGACTCGGAACAAAATTATATTTAATATTTACTCCGAACCAATTTAATAGTAATTTTAGGAACAAAAATTTCCTACCTACAGAAAAACAAATGATCCAATTCCTATACTTTGCGTCATTCCTAACTATTATTCTTATAAAAATTATATAAAACACAAAGCATGGATTGTTTCCATGACATAACTAGTAGAATATTTTTTGCTTGTGTTTGTGATAATGATGCCAAAATATTATAGGAAGACAAATAATTTAAGTGCAAACTATAAAAAATTGTTCTAATTACTATATTTATTATCTAATTGTGAAAAAGGAAATTATAATAGTGGTTTAAGAAATTATAAAAAGACAGTTTGACAAACTTTATTGTTTGAAATTTTGTGCGATTTAGAATAAAAAAATTACTAAATTCAATGTATTACGATCTTTTATCCAAGGATGTTGGCACTTAAAATTAAGAAGTTGGCAACGATAATGGTTAATCAGGGGCGGATCTAAGGCATGAGTAAAGGTGGCTAAGCCATCCTTATGATTTCAAAATTTTAATTATGCATATAGAAATGTAATTAAATTTATTTTTTTTAAACTTTTTATATAGTCTAGCCACCCTCAATAAATAACAAATGTTTAGTTATAGCCTAGTAGTTAAAACTCTATTTTGTAGTTGAGAGGTCTTGAGTTCAAATTCCACTCACCACAATTGTGCATTTTAATTTTCAACCACCTCTATTAAAATTTTCTAGTTCCGCCCCTGTGGTTAACATTGGTTGTTAGGAGTGACAAAAAAGCTCGTAGCTCGTGGCTCAATCTGGACTTGCATCTGACTCGTTCGTTACTGGATTAGCTCAGCTGAGAATTAGTGAGTTCAAGCTGGGGTCTAGCTTGCTCATCAGCTCGCGAGCTAGCTCGGCTAGGTATCAATTTGTGAATTTGTATGAATTTGTGTGCATTTTATACTATCCAGCTCGATCCAGCTTGGTTCAGCTCGGTCGGTCCAAAAAGTTTGTATAATTTATTTTCTTCTTAAAACAAGATTCAGCCAGACCCAACGAACCAACTTGTCAGTTCGCGAGTTAGCTCGGTTCAACGCGTGACGATTTCAAGCTGAGATTTCAGCTCAGACCTCTTAAATAAGGTCGCTCATGACAAGTTCAAGCTGGACCCAGCTTGGTTCCACCCCTAGTTGTACTTACTGAGAAGGGAGAAATAAAATTTTATTTCTATTTTTTAGAGAATATAACACCACTTAATTTTTTTTTTGTTTGAAATCACGGGTTGGGGGTCAAGCCGCCCAACATACTTTCAAATTCATATGTATATTATAAAAGATTTCCCTACTTAGTGGGTTTGGAACCCATGACCTCTCACATGAAAACCATGTGCTTTTGCCACTAGACCAAAGGCAAATTCTTATAACACCACTTAATTAAAAAGCGGTCAATAGAATATTAACAATTAAATGAAATTAGTTGTGTATTCATCAAATATTTGCTATTTAGATATCTGTCCATTAAAATTGCCAATTTAAATATTTATACATAAAATTTTAGATACTTTGTCATAATATTTAAACCTAATTAAATTGCCAGTAAACATTAATTAAAAAATCCTAGCTCCCAACCAAATTGCTAAATTGCTACTATGCCTCATATTAGTAAATGATAGTAGCGGAATCAGACTTTTAAATTATAAAAGTCAAAGATTAATAGTATAAAAATTTATTGCAAAAATAAAATCAATTTTACAGTAGCATCTAGAGGTGTAAACGGAGCGGATTCGGAGCGGATAATGCTAATATCATATCCGCATCCGTTTTTCAACAGGCGGATACGGATACGGATACGGATACGGATAGTAAACAGATATCAAAATTGAAAACCATATCCGTCTTAAATGGATACGAATACAGAACGGATAATCCACGGATACGGATTCGAATACGAATATGGAGCGGATAATTGTCGGATATTGAGTGATTCTACCAATTTCATAATTTTAAATTACCTAATTTGATTACCTAAATTGAGAAAAATTTAATAGACTTTTTAAGTTTGTACAGTGATGATTATGCATGACTAATTGCTTATTGGTTCAGAGAACCAATCCATTATCCTAATAGATTATGTGATTTTTCTACCAAGATTCTTGGACTTAAACGAATATGTATGTTTTTTGAAAATTTCGCAAGGGTGAAATGAATTGAAAGCTGCTGAAAGATTAAATTTCGGATACAGATATATACGGATATCCGCTCCATTTATATCCTCACAGAATTATCCGTATCCGTATCCGTATTATTTTTCCATATACTAAAATTATCCGTATCGGTATCCACAAGTATCCGTATCGGTTTAATCCGGATACGGATAATAAGCGGATTCAGAGCGGATTATCCACGGATAATCCGTATCCGTTTACAACCCTAGTAGCATCACATTTTACTTCAAATTATATAAAAAATAATACAAAAATACAAAAACTTGTTTGAAAGATGAGTCAATTGACTTCATTTCTTCAAGCTAAATCCGACTCTAGTAAATGACAGTTTTTTCAAAGAAAAATCTTTCTACGAAGGGAATGGAGGGCATTCTGATGGACATTGTATCAAGTTCGATCTGATTTTCAGTTATAACTATCTAATTCACATTCAAATTTAACTTTTAAATTCATGCATATCATGTGTGCATGAATCTTGAATTCGCATCCTATGAGATGTCTCAAACTTTGCGTGACTTTTTTGAAAAATCTCAATCGTTAAAATACGTTATGCACGAATCTCAAAGCAAAAAAATAATACCGGTCCCCTTGCTATCATTGAATGAACGCGTATCCTCTGCTTTACCTCAAAAGGGATTCCCTTTTAAGTTAATCAATCTCAACCGTTTAATTTTAAACTGTGCTAATCCGGCTACCCCTGTAATATATGGGGTCTTTCAATATTAGTACAGATATAGTCTGCACGAATCTTAAAATATATCGGACAATTGAGATTGATTAACTCAAAAAGGAATCTTTTGAGTTAATGCAGAGGATACGAATTCTCATCGAATAGGAACCAAACACGTCGGTCACGCAAAAGTTGAGATATCTCAGAGGATACTCACTCATGAATCTTGATACAAATTCTCATAAAAAAAAAAAAAAAAAATCTTGATACAAATTGAATGCCTCTGGCCTAAAATATGTTTGAATTTGATCTGACGTCAATCTGACAGCATCTGATTCCCTTGCGGAGACATATATAGCACGGTGTGTCCTTCTTATGGGGACCACGCAGCAGCAAAATCTGAAGGAGTCAGAGAAGAAGAAGAAGAGATTAACAAGCAAAACAACAAGACATGAGACAGACCAGTCGTCTCATGCTAAATTCAAAAGGACGATTTTGTCCAATACAATTATATTTAAATTTATTGTCAATTCAACTTGGTGATGAAAAATATATTAAAAAAACATATAAAAAATTGAACTAGATTTGATGGGAGACATGCACCGTCTTTTTTTACTCACTAATTTCGCATAACCACGCAATCTTAATATATATATTCAGAACCTTCAAAATTATGGTTTACTCGGTAATAGTTTAGTTAATTAATTACATCTATAATAATTTTTTTACGGATAATAGGAGAACTCAGCACCTTTCTCCCTTTCTGCATGAGAGGATGTGAGCTGTGAGCAATAGAAATAAATCTGCTATTATTTCAAAGGTATAAGTGGGATTTGTTATTCTGATTTTAACTGTTTAAATTTTTTCATGCGCGAATTATAAAGAAGAAAGTTTTCATGAGTGAATATCAACAAAGATCAACGATTGGAATCGAAGTAACAGATTGTACCTGTTATTTCTTTGGAATAATAGCATATTTATTTCCGTGAGCAATTTGTAGCGACAAACAACTTATTACCTATATGTACATATATATGAGTTGGATTAATGTAATATGCATATTAAAACTTCTTTTTAATATGCGCTTACAAGCAACCTATTACCTATATGTATGTAATATATGAGTTGAGCTAATGTAATATGCATATTAAAACTTCTCTTTTAATATGCGCTTATATTTTTCTTTTTTAAAATTCAAACAGTTGATTTAAACTATTCAACATGATATCTGTATTAAAATGTGCTTACAGACCAAAATTTACATTTTTTTTTATTATTTAGTTAGAATTTTTTAAAAATCAATGTTTTTCAATAGTTTAGAATTTTCTGAAAACAATAATTTTATACCCATCTTAATAAATAATAAAAAAGTTCCAAAATATATATATATATATATGAGAAGGGGTCAAATGCACCATGGTTTTGTGCTCCAATTATGCTCCACGTCTTTATCTCCGTTTTTAAAATCCGAACAGTCGATCCGAACAGCTCAAAATAATTATTACAATAAAATATGCTTGGAGACCAAATTTTACATTTTTTAGAATTTTTTTACTATTTTTTTTGGTAGGTACAAAATCTCAGTATTCAGGAGATCCTAGACCATCCAAAAAAGCGATATTGTACCTACAAAAATAAATAGTAAACAAATTCTAAAAAATGTAAAAGTTGGTCTCCAAGTATATTTTATTGTAATAATTATTTTGAGCGGTTCGGATCGACTGTTCGGATTTTAAAAATGGAGATAAAGGCGTGGAGCATAATTGGAGCACAAAACCATGGTGCATTTGAACCCTCCTCTCTCTCTCTCTCTCTATATATATATATATAATTCGGTCTTCAAGCACATTTTAATATGGAGATCATATTGAATGTTGGATTGACTGTTTGGACTTTAAAAATAAAGATATGAGCGTGAATTCAAAGAGAAGTTTTAATATACATATTACATTGACCTTCAAAAAATAATTTGTATATTACATTAGCCCAGCTCCGTAATATATATATACCATTTCAATATTCACAAATAATACATCCTTAGTGAATTTATTCAGTTCTGTTACTATGTGTTTTGGGTTTTCTTTCTTTTTTATGTCTTTATATATAATAATATAAACCATTATCAAAACTGACCTTTATAATTTCGAGACTACTTGATATTAATTTTTGTCATTTACTAATTAAATTGGGTTTTTTTGCATAACGTGGACTGTCATGCTTGTCAGCTTGTGGGAGCAATTAAAGTGACACAAGGGTACCTAGCTCGCAATTCTCTATACATATTTAATTTAATTGAAGGCAATTTGGGGGGGGGGGGGGGGGGGGGGTCGGGTCTATTGTCAGAGCACAGAGCACAACTAATAAGTTATGAAAAAAAAATATTGACAAGATCCACCCAGCTTAGTCAAATCACAAGGCATGATTTTTTTGGTAAATCTAACAAAAATATTTTTTTAAGACATTTGAGCAATCCATTCAAGAAAAGGAAAAAAAAAATTGCAATATTTTGAGCTCTCATGTAACTTTCTTCACCTCCAAATTTCTCGTTAGATTTGAAACTTCTTTACTTTTTGCAAGGTATGTATGTAAAATTCCTCTTCCATGACGGACACTTTATAACTTGTAAGAAAAAAAGTATGAAGGTTTTGGATTTTGAATCAAATCTCTTGCCTTCTCTGTGGGCAAGAAATTCCTACACACATGATTTATTACTTCATGCATTTTATGATTGCTTCGATCTGAACAGTTATAATTAAAGAAAGTAAAGTATTTGAATTTTGAAAAGACACAATCAATGCTTTAAATATGACCGTTCAGATTGAAGTAAATATGAAATGCATGGATAAATGAATCACGTGGATAGGAATTTCCTGTCCACAGAGGCAGGTGATTTGGTTTCTTTGGATTTAACAATGATTTATTGTCCACAGGGTCCATCCATCAATACATTTTATGATTGCTTCAATCTGAACAGTTATCATTAAAGAAAGGAAAGTATTTGAATTTTGAAAAAACACAATCAATACTTTAAATACGACCGTTCAGATTCAAGCAAGTATGAAATACATGGACAGATGGATCTAGTGGCGGAATCAAGAATGAAAACGGGAGGGGGGGGGGGGCATAAATAATTTAGAGCCCATAAATAAAAAAAATTTAGGGAGTGTCAAGGGCCCATAAATAATTTAGGGGGTGCCAAGGGCCCATAAACAATTTTTTTTTGTCTATTTTATGAAAATTTCTGTATATTTTTTGAAAATTTCTACATATTTTCTGGGCCAAGGGGGGGCCGGGGCCTAGGCTGGCCCCTGCCTTAGTTCCGCCCCTAGATGGATCCTGTGTATAGGAATTTTATGTCCACAGGAGGCAGGTGATTTGATTTCTTTGGATTTAACAATGAGGTTAAGTTGATGCTTCTAGATTTTAAAGAAATACAATAATGAAGCATGAATATGAAGTGGATGCAAATGCATATAATGTGAATTCATTTATGTGGAATTAAAATATAAAATTGATATGACTAGATGATGTTGATAATGAATTAAAATATTTTTTTGAAGTCTAATTCGCTGGTGGCCCACCAAGATCAGTTGAGAGGGAACAAATAAACAAATAAAATCACTAAATTGATTTCATTATCAAGATAAGATAAAATAATGGGGAAGCAAATTAAACGGTTACCGGATAATAGAGGGGACTGTTCATCAACCACTGTTTATAGGGATGTAAATGGATTATTTAATCTGCCGAATATTTTGACAGATGCAAATACAGATAGATATTTAGTGAATAAGGATGGTTGAAATGCTTTTATTTTTCGTGCTTTTATCATTTTTTTGCAAAAAAATATTGATATGGATAAATTCTAAACGTTGATTTTTTTAACTTATTGATTCATATAAAAACAAAATAAAAAATTGATAAATTATTATATGCATGTAGAGAAAATAATATAGATCACATCTAATAATTTTATTTTGACATATAAATTTTAAAATTTATGCTATTAGAAAATAAAAAAATAGAGACATAACAGAGACAAAAAAAAATAAAGATATTTGAACCCTCCTCTTATGACTTTAAATATTATTTTAGTGAATAAAGAATACAACTTTAAATATTATTTTAGCTGACACAGATGTATCCGGATACAAAAGAAATTCTCTTTGTAAGGAATAACTAAATTAATGTTTTCAAAATAGTATCCCCTTTAGAGTGATTTCTAGGTTAAAACATGGTGTAGACAAAAATGTATTGCATGTACTTGATATTTAAAAAATAATCAAAGATTTAAATATTTTTGGGATGTATATAAAAGTAAGGTCTAAAAAATATATAGGTATTGAAGAGGCGAATTATGTGTGTTGAGACGAAATTTCAAGGTCTAAAAAATTAATTTTTAAAATGTGAAAATCATGTAAAAAACTAAATTTTGAAAAAATTTAAAAGATTTTTAAGTATTTTGAGCAAAGATAAAGTCATAAATTTTAAACTTTCTTGGATATTCAAAAACGATTTTCTTCATATATAAAATAGTACAATTATTAAAAAAAAAATAAAAGGGAGAATTTCATATATACCACTCAAAAACTGTGAAATTACATATTTACCATCCAAATTTCTATGATTACATAGTTACCATCTAAAAATCTAATAACTCACATATTTACCCAATTAAACAAAAAATGAAATTAATTAAGTTTAAGATTATATAAAATATAATTAATAAGTTATGTAGTGTTCTCTTTTTCTCTGTCCCTTCCTCTTGTTCGCACATATTTTCCTCCTGTTTTTTTACGTAACTTTCTCATCTTCGCTGAAACTCTCTCCTCATCTCGTCTCTCCCGCTTAAATTCTGAGATAAGGGGTAGTAGACTTGGATATAAGGATTCCAACTCCAGCTTGATCGTCTAAAAACAAGGTAATTACTCCAACTTTTTCAACAAAAAAACTCGTACTAAATTCGACACTGATATCTCAACCCGTTATCAGAGTAGTAACTGAGTTTGAGAATCTGTATTTTGTTACTGGCTCAGTTTGAAATATATGTTTTTAATCTTTTATATTGGATATAAAGTAGAACGGTTCTAAGGAAAGAAAGAGAGTGTGTTGAGTTAATTCTTGATTGTTTATAGTTTTAAGAAAATTGAACATAATTAATTTGAGTTTTGGGTATATTTGATATATACTAAAGTTATATTGGGTAAATATGTGAGTTATTAAATTTTTAGATAATAAATATGTAATTACAAAAATTTGAATGGTAAATACGTAGTTTCACAATTTTTGAGTTGTATATATGAAATTCTCCCAAAATAAAAAAATAACTTGATATAAATTTTTCGGCATTCAAATCGAATTGAGTAACTCAAACCGCTGATTTTTTTTATTAATAGAAAAATAAATAAAAAACGAAATATCGGAATGTTTCTGTGAATTTGAAATATAAAAAAACCGTTATAGTTTATAACGTCAAGGACACTGTAGCTGAACGTTATAAATCATAACGTCTAGTTAATCCAATCGCTAATTAACATAAAAAAAATACTGTAGCAGAACGTTATAGACCATAACATCAAGTTGCAATGTTTATTTTTTTTGGGTTTCATTTTCCCATTTCTTTGAGCAATCCTTGTAGAACGATGTTCAAATAACATCCTTTTTATTATTTTTGTGAGTTCGATTTGGCCTTCAACTTGTATTGCTCACATGTAGAATGTATAGTCTAGTAAAGTAAATTTCCTCAATTTGCAAAATTAGAGAGTCATAGATAGATAGACAGATCTCAACCACTAATCTATCTCAGATCAGATGGTCTTGATTAGACTTATAACATTGATTTCTTCTTTGAATAAAGTAGGCAGTTTGATTATACTGTCAGATTTAGACACCCACCCAAGAGGAGGGAAGTTTTCTGCTGGGGTCAGAGGAGGATCCAGAACTTGAATTAGAGAGGTCAAATTTCTCTAATCATCTCTGAGATAGAGGTTTTAGATGACTTAGATATTGTGGATTTTCTTTCTTTGATAGTCATGTTGTAGTCACTTGTTCTACTTGTTCTAATTGACTATCTTTTCTATTAGTTTTTGAGTAAAGTTGAAGGTCAAACTACTTAACTATTTAATACTCTTGTTATTACAACAAAAGATTTTCTCCATATGAGTTTCGAATTCATGATTTGCCAAATAGAGACAATGTGATTTTGGTACTAGACCAAAAGCTAGTTCTTTGACTTTCGATTGCCCGTATGTGTAATTGAATTGGTGCGGTGATTAATATACTTCGGTTTGTTCGGTTAAACCAAACGAACAGAAATAAATTTCGGTTCGTTTTTAATCAGTTGGTAAGTTTAGTTCAGTCAGTTCGATTCTATTTTTGAAAACCGAATAAAATTTTAATTTGTTAATTTTATTTCATTTTTAACCGGAATGAACAGATGAACACCCCTATCCTACTTTTGTGATATGTTTCTACTATCCAGCTGAACTTTAAGCTCTAGTTTAGATACCCAAGACATTAGTTGTGTTCTAATGTCTAGTGAGTTGTTGTTTAGTTGATTAGGTGCTTTTGTACAGGAATGAAATTCCATTGGTTATTAACTTATTATTGTATGAAATGTTATGTTTCTACATGAAACATATGGGGTTCACCCTATTTTTGTCAAAATAAAATAAAATTATAACATAGGAAATCAATTATTTTTAAATTGACAGCATCTGTTAAGAATTAAAAAAAAAAATCAGTTACTTTTTTGTATCTTCTCAATCGTGGTGATTTTTGGATCATGTATAAAATTCACAATCTGGCTCTATTTAGAATTCTCTAATTGCATGAATAAATTTAAAGAAATAAATGAACATTAAATTAAATTCTGGTCCCCTCTATGCATTTATTGGGTGGTCCAATTTTGTTTCAAGAAGTTTCGAACATGATCCATTCTATCGTGTTGTGTTCATGTTTGAAAGTCTCCTCTTCCAAATTTTTTTTTGGCAGTATCAGCTACAGTGTATTTCAGATTCAATTAAAGAAAAATTCTATGCTATTTTGACAAATGTGTTCATATTCAAAAGACTTTTATTTTTTTATTCAGGATTAGCTTTATTTTCTATTAACCCGGAGACACAGCACCTTTAATAGAAAATAAAATCCAAAAAAAAAACTTTACGTCTTCCAATGGTGTTTTTTTTAGATTAATTAGCGATTTGATTAACTGAACATTATAGTTTATAACGTCTGGCTAAAGTGAGCTAGACGTTATAAATATAACGGTTTTTCTATATTTCAAAATTCCACATAAACGTCTCCCAGTTTCAATTTATTATTTTTATTTTCTTATTAATAAAAAAAATCGGCTCAAACCGACCGTTTAAATCTCAAAACCAGATGTCTAAGTTATAATATTAAACGATCATTACTGTGTATATATAATACCGTAAAATCACTCTATTTATTTTATTCTTAGATTGGTCCAATGAGGATCTATAACTAGTTAGAACCACAAGATATTGAGAACTCATGATTATATTGCAACAAAAATATATCAATTCATTTTTAAAAATATACTAATAAATATGGCAACAATTTGTTTTTTTTTTAAGAATCCAGCTGCATTTTCTATGCATCCGAAATTTTCCACAATTTCTAATAGAAAAAAAAATGATTTTTGAGTACTTGCCTTTAATCTAGTGGTCAAAGTAATACTCTATGTGTGGAAAGTCACAAATTTGAAATTCAAATGAGAGATTCTTTATAAATATTAAAAATAATTAGGTGGCTTTAATCTCCAACTTCACTAAAAAAAAAGATTACTTGATGTGTCGAGACGAGCTATATTTATCTAGAATCGACTTAGAATATCTGGCGCGGAACCTAAGTCATCAAGATCTCTCTTATCTAATTTAGATTATCTAAATGATGATCGCATGTCTTCCATTCACTATCGCTTAAAGTCGCCAGTTTGTTGAGTAATCGAAACATGTGTACAGGTTGACAGAAGCTGACATCATGCGTGTGAGAGGTTCGGCAATTTGATTAGAGTTGATGAAGACATGAAGCCGTGCGATGTGCGACAGCTGACATGATAGGATGAATGGATGGAGGCGTGAAGACTGAAGCCCTAGTCACGCTTGCGAGTCGCCTCAGTGCGAGAAGGACGACTAGGTGGTATTGGTATTGGATGAGGTTCAATCGCATAGGGATGGTGTATTCACGTAATCGTGTTGGGCGGTTCGGTTGGACCTGGGTCATAAGAAATGAACTGAACCAAGTTCGGTTGGTTCAGTATAAATGGTTTTAAAAAAATTCAAACTAAACCGAACCAATGTATTATATCGGTTATTGAAATTTAACCGAAAAAAACAAACGGTTTAGTCCAATCTAATTTGATTCAGTTCAAAACCGACTAAACTGGACCCAATAAACACCTCTATTTACTTACCTGACAAGACATACAATATACAACTGAATATATAGATTTGAATGAAACCAATCCAATGCGGATGATATATCCAATATTTTTGAAACCTACCAAATTGATTGTACTGGTTTTCATTTGGTAGTTCGTGTTATAGTATGGAAAATTTAAATTTAGTAATTAAGCCAAACAATTAAATTGCCACTAATTAAAAATCTCAATTAATTAAATAAAGGAGTTAAGATTTAATTAATTAAAAGAGTAAATTAAATTATATAAGGTTGGATATAAAACCGAATTAAAACTTACAAAAAAATATTATAAAGCTAATAATAAGGTTATAAAAAAATTAGCTTAATTATAATCTAAATTTTATAAGGTAACGCGACTGTCGATCGAAATTTATAATAGGGTTATTGATTGTTTGATCTTATTTTCTCTCTGGAGCAAATCCCAACCGTTGAGATTGTTCTGCACGAATCTCAAAGCAAAGCTCCCTTTAAAAAAACCCTTCCCTCCTCTCCTTCCGCCCCTGCCTTTTTGAAATCAACTGTTGAATTGTTGACCCTTGCGCCTGTCAAAGTCTCTCTCTCTCCCGCGCGAATTGGAGAGGAACGTAGCTCTCTCTCTCCCTCGCTCTGTCTTCTGTTTGCCTCTGTTGCATGTGATATCAAAATCCCAGGGTTTTCGATTTGGCGCTCTGGTGCTTGGTGGTGCTCCTTTTCTTGTGGTGCTTGCTGATTTCGAGACAGCCAAGAGGCGTGGTGCGAGGGCCTTGGTACTACCGACCCTCTTATAAGAAGCACGAATCGAACATTTCCCGGTAACACAATGCAATCCCTTTTTGTTTATGTCTTTATGCCTTGTAATGGCATAGGAGGTGAGCTCCTCCCCTTTGAATTGTTTATGTGATGTTTGAAATGTTTGTGCGAATTGATCGATGTTTCGTTGAGAATTTCGTGTGATTTCTGTTTATGTGACATGGGCCGAGTCCCCCCATCTCTGACTTGTGCCTTGTCGTCTTATTGCGATGAATCGTAGAACTTGATCGGTAAATATCGACTTGTGGTTTTTGTTGATTTTCTCGACTCGATTGAATTACTGGTATTGTGTATTCCTTGCTTGAATGTTTAGTGTGCTATTGAAAGAAATAAATGAACATTAAATTAAAGTCTGATCCTCTCTCATTCATTTATTGGGTTGGTCCAATTTTGTTTCAAGAAGTTTGAACAGGATCCATTCTATTTTGTTGCGTTCCTGTTTCGAAGTCTCCTCTTCGAAATTTCTTTTTGACAGTATCAACTACAGTCTATTTCAGATTCAATTAAAGAGAAATTCCATGCTATTTTGACAAATGCAGCGTATTCAAGTTGTACTGGTTTTCATTTGATAGTTTGTGAGGTGTTTAGCGAATGTGTATGCAGAGATAGAGATCTGTTGTATCTTTGATGTAACTTCACTTGGTCAACCTCTGCCAAGTTTTTTTTTTTTAAAAAGAAGAAGAAGAAGAAGAAGATTGTACTGGTTTTCAAATTGGTTTGCAAAAGAGAAATCAATCTCAATAAGAGTTCATAAGCACCCAAAATGGAATAGCATATTGTTCTTTTTATATTCTCGCCTTAATGCAAATGTCGCCTATCTCTATCCAATTGTTTAGTTTCCACTGCATGATTATTGATTAGTAAAGAGTCATAGAAATCAGGAGAAAAGGGGTTTCATGTGTATCTATCTCTGA
Organism: Carex arenaria; assembly: GCA_964058825.1. NCBI lineage: Eukaryota > Viridiplantae > Streptophyta > Magnoliopsida > Poales > Cyperaceae > Carex > Carex arenaria. Next base: position 545,011 of record CAXKVW010000108.1, on the reverse strand, counting down.
ATTGTTCTCATATATTGCTCTTAATTTTTATTTTATTTTTTCTAATTTTGTTGTTGCTAATGAAATCAATTTCTTAAGGGAGTGCTATTTTCAGCCAAGTTTTTATAATATTGAGCTGTGAGAGAAACTTTTATTTCCAAATACCTATTTTACCCTTGTTCTCTCTCCTCATTATCTACTTCAATTAATACAAAATTAATAAGAAAACAATTAATAAAGGAAAGGTTTCTCACATAGACAAAAAGTATCTCCGTATTCTCTTTCTCCCCATCTCCGTATCTCCTCCTCCTATCTCCGTTTCTCCTGTACTGATCCCACATCTCCCTCCTTCCCCTTTCTCGTTATCATATTTCCTTTCTCCCTTGATCATTCAACCAACGCACATAATAAAAATGGAAATGAATCAAATCTTAGAATTAATTGGAGAGAAACTTGGTACAAAATCAAACTGTACGATTTTCACCCATAGTGAAATTCTGGATGCAAACAAGTTTAAAAGCTCATTGTTCAAACGGGAGAACAAGATAAAGAGGTTGATTAAAGACGAACATTGTCGCTACCTACGAATTCTTGACCAAAAACTCAGAAGGTAAGCTATCTACCTCGTTTTTTATTTCAGCACAAAAGTGATTAGATTGTTACTAAAATATCATAACTAAGAGGGTGGTGGGCAGTGGAGAGAAAGTGTTATGTTTTATTCGACTTGCTTGATACTTAATATCTGAATGATTTATCAAGAAAATTTTGAGCAATTGTGGTAACTGAGGCTTAGAACGGTTGAATTTGGGTTTATTGATAAATTTTATTTGAACCAAGCAAAGTGCTCTATCTTTGTTAGATGTGTCAGGATCTAAATTGCTCTATACCAATGATATAACAAAGCAAACTGGAAACAATATAAAAACCAGGAAATTTATCTGGTTCAAGTTGTTAGCTTAAAAATTTCAATTTAGTAGAATTTGGTTGGTAGGGTGATGCATTAAATTCAATCTCACGTGTGCATCACACTATCAATCAATTATCTCTCATTATTTTAATTCTCTCTTTCTTTATCTTTGCTTATGTGGTATTCTTACTTCAATAGAGCTTATTTTGAAGTATTGTTTACTGATAAATTTTGACACTTTAATCTGTTCAGGACAACAGACATCTAAAACCATTGTAATTGTGTTGGGCTCTGCTGTTGGGTTGGGATTTCTGGTGATTTCTTGTTGTTTGCTAGAAACCTTGTCCAAAAGAAAGATGGTAAATATTCCTTTATTGCTAGAAGTATTGGGATTTCTTATTTTATTTCTTTCAATTTGTTTACTATATCTAATCTGACTTCTCTTTTGAACTGTTGGTTAACCCAATGTGTATGAGCTAATTATTAACCTGCCTTAGTGCCTGTACTGGCAGTGAACCCAATTGGCACTGTGTCACAATTGGTACAGTACAAAATACAAAGGGTTTCTTTGTCTTTGATGGGACCCAATTGGTACAGTACAAAATAATCTAGCAGGTCGTTCGGTCATGCAAGCTCTCTTGGAAGAGCTTGCCCAAGGCGGTTTCATGCATGACATTTTAAGTGAAGGAGGTCATCTCACTCATCTCTTTTTTGCTCATCCATTATCGGTAAATCTAACCCAAAACTTCCCTAATATATTTATCATGGATTGTACCTACAAAACCAATAGATACAAAATGCCATTATTGGATATCATAGGAATTTCAAGTTTCAACACTTCTTTTTATTCTGGATTTGCTTTTTTGAAAGGAGAGAGTAATGAGGATTACATATGGGCATTAAAAATGTTTAGTAAAATTCTTGGTGAGAAAAAACCTCATGTTATAATAACTGATAGAGAGTGTGCATTAATAAATGCTATTAGTATTGTTTTTCCAGGGTGCACTCATTTACTTTGTGTGTGGCATATAGAGAAAAATATATTGACAAAATGTAAAAAATATTTTGAAACCGAAGAGATTTGGGTGGTTTTCTTGAGTGATTGGAAAAAGATAGTATATTCTTCAACTGAGCTTGAATACAACGAACATTGGAAAGAATTTGAATTGAGCTACATGGAGCTAAAGAAAGCATTGGAGTATATTGAAAATGTGTGGCTACCGTTGAAAGAGAAGTTTATTAGTGCATGGACCGATGAATACTTGCACTTCGGAAATCGTGCCTCTTCATGAGCAGAATCAGCACATGCCAAACTTAAGCGATATCTACAAGTTTCAACCGGCGATCTTCATGAAGTGCGAAGCAAAATATGTCTTACAATCGAAAATGAATTCAATAAAATTAAGGGACTATCAGCATATCTTATGTTCTTTCAAATTTTTTTCCATAGGTGTATCAATTGCCTATACAGGATATCAAATAAAAGAATAAATCAAAATAACAAGAAAAAATAGTAAAAGAAAAAATAAAGAGTAGTAAGGTTAAATCAGAAAATGAAGCAAAGTGAAATCCATCCATCATAGAAAACAGTAAGCTGAAGCACTTCTATAAAATGAAGTGGCCCACATTACATTATTGCTATGAGTTCTCACTAGCACAATTACCAGTTCTGTGACATTCTTAGTTTTGTTGTTGTCAAATTTTTTCTCACAGGTGCAACTTTCAAGGGAAAAGATGTGCCTCCTTTACTATTGCAACACTTCATTTTTAAAAAATACTGTTTACCGTTTATCTCTTGATGCTCTAAAAGAGCTACACAAACAACTCATGAAAGTGAAGTTGGGAACTATGAGTGCGGTTTGTAGTGGACGCTTTACAAAAATTATAGGTCTTCTATGCGCTCACAAAATGAATAATTGGAGAAATGAGTCACTGATTCTTGACTCAATACACTCACAATGGCGGATTGATGGAAGGATCTTGAGTGCTTATGCGGTTACACACAACGATGACCATGATGATGGCTTTGGTGTCATGCTCGAAGAACTTTGCATTAAATATCAAGAATGGCCAGATTTTAAAAAAGATATTGCTCGTGAAAGAATAAGTGAACTCCTAAATTCATTTGGTGTCCTCTTCGAACCTAATGTTCGACCTCCTAAAGGCTATCCACCAAAGTTGAATAATAAAAGAAAGGCAATAAGTTCTACGCGACGAGATCCTTCTAGTTTTGAGTTTGTTGAAGCTTCCCATCAACGTTGTTCGAGCAAAGGACTTAATCAGTGAAGTCACGCACACAGAGATGATTATGAAGCAAGTGATGAGTAGATTTGATTTAGTTTGTAGAAGTTTTTTTATTTTCATCTTTTTTTGAAGAACTATAGATGTTGTTCTGGATAATATTTGTTTTTTTTTTATATATATTAGAGGATTTTAATTATTGATATGGTTCAAGAAAAGAAGCTTATAATAAGTGTCAATTATATGAGCACAACTGTGAACTATAGATCTTGTATATGTGTCTGGTTCTTTTTTGGACATTTTTTTTCAAATCATATTAAAATTTATTTTAATTTTCAGTACCAACCATGTACCAGGATCTTTCCTGAACATGATCCTTTGATGTTCAATACCAAATTAATAAATTCATTTTCCCAGCTCTTTAGGTGTCAGGAAATCCAAAATATCATTGAATAGTTTTCTATCAACCACTTCACACTTGGATTAATATTTACATGTCTGCTCGTCTTATTAATTTGTTTATTAGGGAATACAACTTTCCTTTATTAATTGTATTTTTGGGGAGAAAGAGAATACGGAAATTTTCTGTGTGACAAATCTTTCCTTTATTAATTGTTTCCTTATTAACTTTGTATTAATTGAGATGGATGATAAAGAGAGAGAAGAAGGGAAAAATAGGTATTTGATGATAAAAATTTCTCTCACCACTCAATATTGTAATAACTTGACTGAAAATAGCACTCCCCATTTCTTAATTATGTTTATATTATGTTATATTGCATTGTACAGAGAGTTGGAAATTGGAATATAGTCTTGAAATTTAACTCCACTGTACAATAAATTTGAAGGGAAATAATTAATCTGAACTACAGAACTAGGAACTCAATTATAGTTTAATTTCTAAAATATTTACTAAAATATAACTAGCTTTAAATCTTTTTGGGAGGAGAGTAGCAGCCTCTAATCCTTGTGAAGGACTTGAGAGTAGGTCCGATGAGCATCGGACCTACTTTGGTTCGACGGGTTCAATCACCGTTCAATATGTTTTCAGATTCGTGCGCAATGCTTTAAATTCCGTGCGGATTTGCTTCGATTTTCGTGCGCACAGATCTTAAGATGGATCTGACGGTCATGGAGCTCGTTGAACCTAAAAGTGGGTCCGATGGGCATCGGACCCACTCCATTCTCCTTGTGAAGTTCTGTTTATGTGCACAAGATATTTATAGAAATTATTCTTAAAGCAATTGTACTGATTGTGTGTGTTTTTTTTTGTTAACAAAGAAGAAAGGACGGATGCTTCCTTTGCTAATAAAGGAACACTGTTATCATAATGTAGCACTTTTTGATAAAGAACTTTGCTATATTTGTCTTCTTTTAATGACACATCAACCTCATAAAAAAGAAAGCTAAAGATACATCCCCTGCTTGTTTGCATATATATATTTCTGATTCCAAAATTTCATCTGGAGATGGCAGATATGGATGAGAAAAGGGCTTACATTTATGCTGTATTGACACAGCTTATATACACTGGAAACTACATAGTTTCTAAAGCTGCCTTCAATGGAGGAATACCTACTACTGTTTTTGTGTTTTACAGAAGCGCTATTGCATCCTTCTGCATGTTTCCTTTCGCCATAACTTTTGAGAGGTGTTGATTTACTATATATCTTCATATTTGTTTGATGGTGCTTTTATTTTGCTCATTACTAGTTTATTTTTTGGGTTTTTTTTTGCCTTCTTTTTTTAGAGTAAAAGTAGGGTGTTCTTAATTTCACCAAGCTCTTTTGTGAACTCAACTTTAAAATTTATCGGATTGGCTTCAAACGATGAATCCAAACTGTTGAAATTCATCTACATTACGAGTGATGCGTCTGCATGCATAAATTTCAAAATTTCAAATTAATTTAGTATAAAATCAAGCGGTCAAAATTAAAAGGTTTATAAATTAATTTTAATCCATTTATTTTTTGAATGTTTTTTTCCCGCTTGACTTTGTACAAAATTAATTTGAAAATTAAAATTTTTCATCACTCGAAAGGTAGAAGGATTTTAACGATTTGAATCCGTCGTTTGAAACTAATCCGATAAGTTTTTGAGTTAAGTGCACAAAGGAGCTTGGTGAACTTAGGAACACCCTAGTTTTACTCCTTTTTTGTATCTCTATTTTCAAAGTGATTTATGAGGAGCAAATATAAAAGGTAAAATTTAGGAACCTCTCTTTCACTCCCTTACTCACTCACCCACTCACTCACAAAACACACACACACACACCATATTTCAGGGAATAAAATGAAATGTCCAGTTATAAATTTACTGGGCATTATTCCACAGTCAAGTTGACACAAGGAAGTTTAAGCAATTTACAGTACGCCCTTACAAATTTTTTGAACATTTCATTTTCTTCATTTACAGATCAAATGTTGGATTTGAGTTTCCAAAGTTGAAACTTTCATTTCCGACAACTAAAAGAAAACAAATTGATGAATACAAGCCCACTTATTCTTCTCTTTGCAATTATTTCTTGGTTCCATTGACAGACCATTGTTAAGTCTTGTAAATTTGCTGTGCAGAAAAACAGCTCCAAGAATGTCTTTAACAATTTTTGTAAAGATATTCTTTCTCGCTACACTCGGGTATGTATTTAAGTTTTATAAGAATATATTCAATTATTCGAAAAAAAAAATTTGTTAACTCTTTATACTATTAAATTTCAGGGTAGCATGTTCCTTGAATCTGTTTAATTTAGGAATCAAGTTAACCTCATCAGTGGTGGCATCAGCTGTGACAAATGCTGTTCCTGTGTTTACTTTCGCATTAGCTGTTTCATTACGGTATTAATTGTCACAATTTATAGTGAAAAGGATTATAATCTACTTGGTTTATTTTGTTGGCACTTGTTTAGTACCTGTTTTTTTCCAAACAATTATTTGCATAACTACTAGCTTGCTAAATATGGAAATCCAACATAATAGGACATTATCTTCCTGGTACCTTTTTTTTTTTAAATGCCATGACAGAAGCTGTCAGATGTTGTTGCATTTAACGGAATGCACAAACTGCACTTACAGAGTTCATCTTACTAAACTGCGCGCACCTACACTACACCTTACCAGTAAAAACTGAAAAGAAAAGAAAGAAAATAAACAAACTAAAAATCAACAAAAATTCAACCAAAGACTACATTCATTTAAAATCCTGTTCACTAGTATCTCAGGGGTAAGATAGTTTCCTCTGAAAACTCTTTCATTTCCTGGTACTTTTTAAAATGTTTTTTCTGAGTAGACTGCCAGTTACAGAACTAGGCTAAATCTTATTATGCAAATCAAAACAAAAAGACAAAAGAAGAAAAAAGTTCATCGGTACTAGCAATTCTACTGAATTATGCTGAATTCGTTAACAGGGAGAAATGGCCACATTTAAGCATTTTTTTATAGTTTATTTTAGTTTTATTTAAAGCAGTTCTAAAATGTCCTTATGAGTTGCTAAAACTAGAACCATTTTACTCAAATTAGTCCTTTCGAAAAGATGAAATTTTGAGGAACAAACCATGTGACAATTAACCTCTAATTTGGGTTCAAATATTTAATAACTTCTGACAATTGGCCTCTAATTGATATCTTACAGAAGTTCCCAAATATATTAGTGCAGAATCGAATCAGTAAAGCTGAAGGAAGCCACAGGAATTGCAAAAGTTTTTGGAATAGTACTTTGTCTAGCAGCAGTTTTAGTGCTTGCCTTCTATGAGGGGCCACATTTAAAGTCAATGAGCCATGACCGGCCAATTCTCCATCAAAGTAACAGCAAGCAAGGATCTCATTCAAAATCGGAATGGATCATAGGCACCTTTGTCATGATTCTTTCCACAGTTACATGGTCTCTTTGGATCATTTTACAGGTTTCTTGCAAAATGTATCTCATTCAATCTCCTCAAATAATTAAGGTTTCGAGTGTTTAACCCAGAACTTGATCAGCTTTACCCAGAGCTCAAACCACAGAAAAAAGGGAAAAAAAATAAAGCTGAAAAATATGTCCAGCATTGAGTAGTCAGAATGCATTGTACAAGTCGCTAATTGTGGGTCCCCGGTAATAAATATGTGTTGAGCAGCATTTTATTGACTCGGTAGAGAGATACTGCTGTTTAAGTGGTACAGAATATTCAGACTGTCAGAGTTGGCTGATATATTCTGATGTAGGTATACCAGTAATAATGGACTGCCACTAATTTATATGCTAACAGCATTATCAATAGTTACTTTCTAATATAATATAATTTGAACAGGGACCCATTTTGAACCAATATCCGTCGAAGCTCATGTTCAGCGCAACATGCAACTTTCTAGGCACAATTCAATCGTTCTTCGTTGCTTTGGTAGCAGAGAGAGATTTTAACAAGTGGAAGCTGCATTTTGATGATGGCCTCTTGGGAGTATCATATAATGTACTTTCTGCATATGTTATTACCTAATAAAACAAAATTCAGCAAACTACTACCATACCTAAACACAAATCGAAAAGTACACTGTTTAGTAATGAGGAAAATAATTATACAGTCCATGGAAGGTGGAAAATTACTAGATCAATAAGGTAGAAGTATCAAAACAGTTATATTGTATCATCACAAAAATATGCCTAGATAAAAAGGAACATGCAAGAGCACCAGGTTATTGATACTTTTTTTCTTGTATATATTTTTTTAATTTGCATGAACTTTACACTTCATGATATATTGTCAAAATTTATTCATTATAGATCTTAGGTGCCTACAGCCAATGCAGATGAGTCCATGGACTGAAATACAATATAAACCACAAAATTTATAGTTTACCCTTAGAGCTGACTTCAGTTGTTTTCATTATATTAATGAATGAAACATAGAATACCCAAATTTACATATTCCTTTCCACCAAACAACACATAGTGAACTAAAGAATAATGACAACATTTTAGGGACTATTTGTATCGGGCATATCGTTCTATTTGCAAGCATGGTGCATCGAGCGAAAAGGGGCAGTTTTCTTGGCAGTGTGGCAACCTTTGTCTCTGTTCACTACCCTGGCGTGTTCTTCATTCTTTCTTGGAGAAACAATCAACTTAGGAAGGTAATATTATAGTAATTTATAACTGAATAACTTTTACTTATTAGTGTAAAACCCGTATCTTGAAATTTGTAATTCATGTAAGCCCCGCAATATCTGTCTGCCTGATTTTGCAATGACTACTCCCCACAAGTCTGACTCTGAGCAATTGAGATATAAGATTTAGTATATAATGTAAGGTAATGGTGGAATGTTGTAACTCGCTGTATGCAAGTGCTTTCATAATGGAATAGAACAGATGGTTGACATTTATCAGAAATTCTGATGGTCGACATTCAGAAATGATGCCAACTTCGAATAACTTTAATCTGAGTCATCTTAATTTTTTTTTTTTTGGGAAGTAGTAACTTTGTAGTTACCTGTTTCAGTATTAACATACAGTAAGCAAGTTCATATTATTAAAAAAAATATATTAATCGCCATATTACCCATATAAGAAACTCAATATATGGGTCTCAACAATGACATGACTATTGTTATGCAGCTTGGAGCTTCCATCATATTCCAGAATATTACACTAGCCAATCCATTTTATTTTCCGATACATCTAATTCTGTAGCACATCCCATTAAATGGCCAGAATTCCTTCAAAACCAATACAGCAGATTTTGTTTTTATCACATGATATCATTTACCAGGGGTATACTGGGTACATAAATTTGGGAGATGGGAAGGAATTCCTGATTCTTTCTTCCTAGAAGGGGTGTATGGATACCAGAATTATACTCAATTTTGTAGGTTTTTATCTGAATATTTGATTTTGTTTTTTTAATTAGGGCTTCTAAGGCATAAACCCCGTAGCATTAGAAGAGCTGAACTGTATAAATTTTGATTTTCTTAGCTGGCATTTTTCCATTACAAAATTTATACAGTTCAGTTCTTAGTGTAGTGGGTTAATGAATTTAGAAGAACCAAAACATAATTTCTGTTTTGTTCGGGTATAAGTCTTTATTTTTACCTTGGTAAGGATGGAGATGCAGAGACCAAACACTAGATTAAAAAGGTCATTACTGTTACTGGTAAAAAGACAGAACATAAGTATATTTGATCCTTGGCAATACATAGAAGGTTCTAGCTTGTCAAAGTTCCAATACAACAAATACAGTCAGAAAAATTGCACAAAAAATGCCATGTAATCCATGGATGTTTGCCAGGAAAGCTGGAAAAAATAAGAAAAGAACAGAAACTATATGCTTGGGTTACATTTGCATGTTGAATTTAGTACTGCAACCAGACAATGAACTGTGTCAATTATAACATGAGACCAATACAAGCTGCAAACTTATCTTGCAGTGTCTTAGGAGGACTTCTGATGGTTGGAGGCCTATACAGTGTATTATGGGGTAAAGGCAAAGAAAGTTCAGAGATTCCAACAAATGCCAGCGGCCGAAGTAACACAAATGAACCAGAGGTTTTGGTGGGGGCATTTGCTACTCGAGATAGAACTGAAGAATACACCGATCACAAATAACAATTATTATCGGCTGCTATTACTGGATTAGCCCCCTTTCTTTTTGGTACACTGGAAATGCTTATTTAAGGAATGTTTTACATTAAACATGTAAAGATTGAGCGTAAGCACAATTACATCAGTTGATGTATAGGAGTATTATGACTTAAAATGCACCAGGCATTTTTATAAGAACAATTCTGAATGGTGTATCCCTATGTTAGATTGCCGGACTCATTTTCAGATCAACTGTATTTTGTGCAACGTCATCAAAATTTTGTCGCTGATGGGTCCTATTAGGAACTAAGCTTTTTCACAATTAAAAAGAGCTAGAGAGAATATGGATGCTTTGCAGTGTAATTGTTTCTGAGCTATGTGGGCCTTCAGATGCACATCAGAATGCCCACACAAGGCAAGATCTCTAAAATCACTTATATCTGGGTGTGTGTGTGTGTGAGAGAGAGAGAGGGATATGCTCACACAATGCTATATCATCACGGAAGTACCAGCACCAGTGTGTGTGTGTGTGAGAGAGAGCGAGAGAGAGAGATGCTCACACTTGGCAGCCTTTTCCAGGATGGAAGTACTGACACCAGTGATACTGGTGCTATCCTGTTACTGGTCTTTTGTTGGCTCCTCTGTAGTTGTTATTGGTCTGTTAGCTTTGTTGTCTTGATTGCTTTTAGGTTGTTAATAATTCCTGTTGTTTGACATGCCGTCTTTTTTCTGATACTGATGTAGTTTGTTTGAATGATGTAGAATTGTACTTTTTTTTTTTTTTTTCAAATACAATAGGCTGCTGCAGCCAAATTTTAACAAAAATTTGGAAGTGAAACTACAAATTTGCTCAATGAACAATTTTAACCATTGTAAGAAATCAATCCATGCAACCTGTTCATACCGGACAGAGGCAGAGCCACCTATAATAAGGGGGTCGACCCCCATTTATTTAAAAAAAAACTGTGTTTATTAGTAAATTTCTATATAATTTAATAGAAAATACTATGAAACTGTCAAATTGACCTCATTCATAGCATAAAAATTTCATATGTATGACCCCATTCACGTTTGATCTCCAAAGTTTGAAGGTCTGACTCCATCCCTGGTACCAAACCTTATACAGTACAAGGTAAGATGTAGCAACGTTACCGTAAGTACAGCTGTGCAGTACAATATTCAATTATTCATAGCTTTTAGAGGCTGAGGCAGGACACAGCTCCCACTTTGTGCTTGATCAGTTCCAGCTTTTATTTGGGTGAGGCAGATTTGTATAGGAAATGTAACGAGTGATGTTGTGCTTTTGTCCTGGTTTTCATCTTCCAGCTTCTGCTTTGCTCGAGAACCAACACCTTAACAACTATAATTTTATGATTTTATGTGCCTATAATACAGTTTGAACTTAAAAGTAAAACCCGCAATCATTAACCTAGCCAATAAATACTGACAAATGAAAAGACCCAATTTAACCAATACTGAAAGTTCCAGTTTTTTTATTAATAGAAAATAAGAAGAAGAAAAAAAACAGGAACAAAACTGAAAATTATTCAAAAATAAACAAAAGGCCATAAACTATGGCATCCTCTCAAGACGACATAGTTTATGGCAATGTTTTGAAATTCGGTTCTCATTTGGTATGCGGAAAGCCACCGCATGCTGCATATACGGTATGCGGCCGCATATGCGGATTTTTATTCGGATTTATATATGCGGACTTTAAATGAGAATTCGTATATATAAACAAGCATACGGTGATATGTGATATGATTCGCTGTTAATATACTCTAAACCGATAATATGTGGTATAAATCACTATTAATATACTTTAAACCGGTATTTTATCACTATTAATATACACTAAACCGGTAATATGCTCTAAACTTCATATTCGGACTGAATATGGATTTCTATTCGGATTGCAACCGAACATGAATATTCGGCCGAATAGATCGAATTTTACTACACTCTTATGGAGTCCACCAGCAGCAAAAAAATTCTGCGGTGTTCAGATTCCGATCTAGAAGGCTAGGCAACAAATATTCGTATTTTGATCATAACTCTATCATCCCATACCGGATTGATGTGAAATAAAATTCGCTGAAAAAACTTACAAAGAGATCCGCAATCTAAATCTAAATATTTGGCCTATTTTTCAAGTACTTAATTTACATCTAAATCCTAAAACTTGAGTCTAACACTGATCCTAAATTGTAAATTACCGAGAACTTAATATAAACCCTAAATCTTATATATAACAATAATTCTAATTTTACAAATGATTTTTCAAGTAATAGTTGATTGAAACCATTTGTAACATTAGAATTATTGTTATATATAAAGTTTAGGGTTTGTATTAGATTATCACCAAATTACGATTTAGGATCAGGGTTATGCTTAATGTTTAGGGTTTAGATGTAAATTAAGTACTTTAAAAAAATTGGTCAAATCTTTTGATCTAGATTGCAAATCTCTTGTGAGCTTTCCAGCGATTTTATTTCACCTCAATCCAATGACATAGTTACGACCAAAATATGAACGCCCACAATTCAGGGTCAGAATCCGAATTGTTCTTCTGTTATTTACTATTAATAAAAAAAAAATAGGCTGAGAGTTGAGCAAGCTGATTAAACCAAATAATCAATAAAAAAAATTTAATGAAACTGAGTGAATCAAGAACAGCATTTCAGAATACAAAATAAAAATAAGATAGCAATAGAAAGTAATATAGCTTCACCATGCAGGCCACCCAATGCAAACCTGAACTTACCAAGTGAGAATTACACCTCTTCTCTCCTACAAGCTCAAACATAGAATGTAGGTACAATTTTGAAGAATAGGTGCATCAATATAATTGACAAGCCAACATAAAGCTTATAAGTGTTCTAGCGTCAAAACAATAAAATAAAATAAAATAAGCTCCTTCTTTCCTACATGGGATTATTTACAAATGCTAATATCTCTAACAAAGGATTTCAATTTTGAAGCCACTGAAAAATTGAATGTACCCCTGAAAAAGTAAAAAAAAAATATATATATTAGAACAAAGATTGTATATTGGGCGATTAAAGTGATTTTGCTCTAGGTTACCAATTCTTATTATTGCAACTAGTTAGTAAGCCTGTAATTACAAGAAACATTTGGTTGTTAGACAAAGTAATGTACCAGCTATTGGTACCATATTATAGTGCTAAAGTACATTTGGTTGTAGAAAATTTCAAAGTATAGCAATACAGTATGGTAACTGCCATGATAACAGTGGTATGACGATGGGGAACTTCTATGTTCAGAAATTTGAAAACCATAATATAAAAAAAGTAAATTTTTCAAAATTGATAATCCCGCCCACTGATAAAAGCCGTAACTGTCCTTTTACAAAAAATAAAATAAAATGGCCATACTTTCCTTTCCCAGGTTTCAAAAACCATTACATTATTGTTTTTTAAATTTCAATCTATTTTTTTTACAAACAGTGCTTTCCTGCGTATTGAACTCTATGCTAATTTGAAAAGGATAAATTAAAAATATTAAAAACTGTCCATTAGACAGGTAGTTTGAATATAGCAAACCTGGCTAAATAAATGCCCCCATAAATATTGGTCTATATTCCAATTTTTATTCTTGACTATCTATGAACATAAATGATGAACAAGAGAGTATTCCACTGCCCCTAGCAACTTGACCAATTAGCCTATTTTTCACTGGATCTGGCTTAGACTGATTCCTAAGGTTTCCTATATAGATAGCCACCGTGCCCTCTTCTCTGATTCAATTCCAAATGGAATTATGTCCCTTCTCTCTCATCCGAGTCAGAGATAATATTAACACCTTCATGGAAATTCTAGGTACGCCTATTCACTGTCTAACCATAACCGTAAAGCAACTAGCTCAGCCAGGATGTTCTTCACACTACTAAAGCAAAGCACCTGAGCAGCTAAAGAGGAAGTTTCAATATGAAGGAAGTAAGTGGACAAGTTTGACGAAACAGCGTATTTTCGCCCTACCTGCTTCTTCCCCTCGGGAGACCTAGAGTTTCTATGAAAAAAGTAGGATCACTATACAGCAAATTTTCTTTATGAAAGTATCAATTAGCTGCATCTGATTTTGCAAGTCCATACTGAGTCCATTTTTCCTAATTCCAATATAATACAACTATAATTATGTTTTTAACAAACTTCAATTAATAAATTCAGTTCTGCACAACCAATTTTTCCAACTACCAATCCATTCGATGGTATATTATACTATTTTTTAGGAAAATAATCCTACTGACTGTTGTGTTTCTATCAAATAGCGACAAGACACTACCAAATATAAGTATCCCGATTCAGATGGAATGTTGACAGTGCCAAAATGGCAGATAAACCTGCCCGCGTTCTTAATATTTTGGAAAAAAGTTGGTGTCTGTGGCATATTTATGTAATTTTCTATTTTAAATTACCAACGAGAAAAAGAAAACTAGAATGTATACTAGATCCTACAAAAATATTCATTTTGGCAGGTAATCAAAATTAATTAAGAAAAACTAAACGAAATATTTTACCTCGGAGCAGAAAGAAACCAAAACCCTATTTAAACAAGAATCTTCACTGGCTACAGAGATCCCCGCTTCATATGGAGATCAAGTTCCAACTCCTTGTGCTTCAACTCGAGCGCCATTCTCTCATTCTCGAGCCGCATCCTCTCATTTTGCATTTTCATCCTCTGCAATTCCCTATCTTTCTTTTTGCTAAATCTCTCCCACTTAAACCTCTGCCTCTCCAACTCCAGCGACTGTGCCTGCAATTGAAGCTTGTTCTTCTCCAGCTCCAACATCTGCTCCGCACTCCCTCCACAACTCATATTCCCACAATTTGATCCCCCTTCAATCAATGCTTGGTTTATGTCTAGCCTCGTCCCATGGCCTCCTGAGTTACCGTAGCTCGAATTGCCACAGCACGCATTATCCTCCTGCATCCTCTTGTGAGAATAAGCATGCAAATCAGTTTCATGCATGTCATCCTCCTCATCATCCTCACTGTTTATGCTATGCTCCTCCTCATCCCCTTCCCCAGAAAACCCTCTTTTTGCCGGGTCCATCTCTTCCCGGTTTCGCAGTGCCAGCAGGAGCGCCTTCTGTAATGCAGGATCTGCTGGCAGGTTAATCCTGTTTCCATTATGATACGAGCACATTTCTTCATAGAATAGGTGTTTTGAACTCAAGATCTTTTTGACATCATCCTTCACCTTGTCAGCAAGGTCCATTTGCTCTAGGAGAGAGGGAGTCTCAACCACCTTACAAGATGTACCTCGACCCAGAATCTCAGTCAGCCGCTTGTACCGCTTGTTCAAGTCATTAAATTTATCCTCACACTGCTGTGGGGACACATAGCAGCCCCTCTCTCCCATGACTTTGGAAATAGCCTTCCATTTCCCTTTTTTTTGCAAGATGGTGAACTTACGTCTTGTTCCATGACAATCCGATCCCGTGTCTTCTCCAGTGTACGAAACAGCAGTGATAAGCAATTTCACCATGGCATCAGTCCATTTCATGCGCTGCCAAGGGGTCCCAGCACCTTTCTTTCCTCCTTTGTCACTACTGTGGCCAGGACCAGTACCTTCATCTGTGGGACCCACAGCTTCGTCGTCATCAGAGACCGGGGTCTTGCTATGGTCCATTGCGGGCCCGTTCTTTCCATAATCCATGAAGGGTATGCCAGAGTGCTGATCACTTGATTCGGGGATTTGAGTTAATTGGTGCGAGAATCCAGCTGCTGATAAGCCCGGGTGGGAGAAATTAGGGTTAGGGTTGGGGGTGCTTTGCTGGAGATGATGGTGGTGATGGTGGTGATGAGGGATTTGCATAGAGGTTTGCAGGTCCAATACACTATATGATGCAGCACCTTGCATCATGTTACCAGAAGGTATATTTCCTTCCATTTTGTAAGGTCGACTTTTTTAGTTGATAATACCCTCTCTTTTTTTAAATTCGTTGCAGAGAGAAACAGAAATTCATGTTGCAATGCTGGATAGAGGAACCAATGAATCTGGATCAAGGAACTATAATTAATCTCGAATAACATAAAAAATAGAACAGATCCTTGCTATAAAAGAGCTAGAAAATACTATACCGAGAAGCAAACTTGAAACTTTCCTCTTCAGGAATATTTTACTCAACAGACTGATGAGTTAGCCAGAATCCTTCTATTGTTCTAAACAAGCACAGAGTAAAAGCAAGTGAGACTAGTACAAACTACAAAGAGGCCTCAAGCTGTAAAAATTTAATTTAAATCCAGTTTTAGCTTTTCACCAGAATTTCTCTACGGAGTTGCAAGACTACACGGCTTAGTTTTGCAATTCTTCCCTAATTATGAAAAATCCAAAGGTCAAGCCAGCACAGACTAACTTTACAGCCTAAACAATTAAGTACACAACTATGTACACAGTTTTAAAGAGCTTCAATATTAAATCATCGAAGAAAATACTCACCAAAGTAAGGCTGCAAACAAGGATCAAACTGGATTCGTTCACTATTGATCCAAATCAAAGAGAGCTTAAAGTCGAGAGAGAGAATGGACCACACCAATGAGGGGGGGGGGGGGGGGGGGGGTCACTGACGCCAGGAAAGGAGAGAGCGACAGGGAAAGCGGTGGCGAAAGGGGGCTACTGACGAACTAAGCGGAGGGGACGAGGGGCACCCGGGCACGAACTCGGTGACCAAGAGAGAGAGAAAAATGGGGGAGACGAAAGATATTACCGCATTGTTGGAGGGGAAGTAGGTAATAAGCCCCAAACTTTGGGAATTTTTTTTGGAACCGACTCCGCTGTTCTTCAAATAGAAGAGCAGAACCCTGTTATTCAAATTTCAACCGTTAATCTGTGTTGAGATGCGTGTATGAAAAATTAACGGTGTAGATTGAAATAGCAGGATCTTTGTTACTTGAGTCCGACTCAATTTTTTTCCCATACGTCATCTTTGTTACTTGACGGCTGAGCCCTGTGAAATCATAATATATCAACTAAGACCCTCAAATGTTATGCATTGATATTGTTGTCATCAAATTGTTGGTTCAGTTAAAATCGAATTAAAATAAATAGTTAAACTAAAATTTTATTCGGTTTTTAAAAATCTAATGAATCAATCAAATTAAACTTGTCAACCGGAAAACAACTGAATAAAGGAAAATCAAATTGAATTTCGATTTGTTTAATTAACTTGAAATAAGAGAGATTAAATTTTAAAAGGTAAAAACTCAATAATACACTACAAATGAAAAATTAAAAAGATGAAAAGAGATAGCACCAAAAATAAATAAAAAATAAGAAGATGAAGGGACATATATAGTTTTGCCGTTGTGTTTCCAATAATTCAAGATATTCAGTCTGGTCGGGTGACCAGTTTTATAAAAATCTAAACCGAATCAAATGTAAAAATGAAGTACGTAATTTAGAAATTCAACCGAACTAATTCATTCAAATAAAAAAACTGAACCATTTAATTCAAAATTTATTTAGTTCGATTGAAAATCAAATAAAACAGATGTAAAAAACACTCTAGCTGGCTAACGCTATCTTACTGATATTTTTTTTTTTTGAAAAAAAGTGCCTATGCCACCGATTTTCATTAGAATGAAAACCAAAATAAATGAATCTTACTGATAAATTACTGAACCTGTATTTCTTAAAAGAGATATCATTTAAAAGATTTTTACAAAACCTTCATTCTCATACCTTTAAAAACAAAACCTTACGCAAGTATCGGAGATAAAAATCATCTCTCGGGGGTTTTAAATTTACAAAGGATAAAAAATACTTGACTAAAATACGTGAAGAAATGATATCTCTGTTAAAATATACAAGTAGTTATTTTTACTGATTATTTTTTGTAGTTTTAGCTTTTTAATTTGTAAATTATAGCTTACGGACATTATATTACTTAGTAATGTTCAAATATATATGAAAAAAATACTACATTTCCTATAGAAACTTAAAAAAGAAAACTATTCAAGAGGCACAATGTTATACTTTTTCTATTATATTGGTATTTATTAGCTACTCCGTGCTTGTTAATATGATCCAATCGTATAACAAAAATATTCCCTGTATTGTACCCTAAACATGCTTAGGATGACATCCAGCTAAGATTGGAAATTAATTTTGAATTGTTTTCTTATATGCATATTCCCATTTTTTTAAGGTTTTAAAATTTCCAAACTCTATTGATTTTTTTAAAAACTAATTTGATAGTTCATAAAATAATAAAATTTATAGTATTTCTATGTCAGATATTAAATTATATATAAAACATAGAATCATAATTTAATTTAATTATTTATGTCGAATCAATATGAGACCTCGCATTTAATAACGTTAATTTTATATAGCTCAAGAGTCTGAATTGGATGGAAACGACCTGGCGCTCAGCTTGAATTCGTCACGAGTTTGCTTGTTCGAATAACAAGGGAGCTGACTTTAGAGATCTGAGTTGAAATCTTACCTTGAAATCGTCACGAACTGGACCGAGCTAGCTTGCGAGCTAGCTCGCTGGGTCTGGCTGTATCTTGTTTTAAATAGAAAATAAATTATAAAATCTTTTTGGACCAAGTTGGACTGAGCTAGACAATATAAAATACACACACATTCATACAAATTGACAAACTGATACCTAACCGAGCTGACAAGCAAGCTAAACCTCAGCTTGAACTCGTTAATTCTGAACCGAACTAATAGCGAGCTGGTTCGTTAACAGCTTGATCCAATAACAAATGAGCTGTTAGCGAGTGAATCAGATGCAAATCATAATCAATTACAGTCAACGCACTGAGCTACGAACTTTTTTATCACCCCTACTAGAAAGTTTCTGAAACGACGTGGGAATTGAAATCGTAAATAGTAAGGTCTTCATTGAAATATCTCAATTTTTTTTTTATAAATGGGGAATATTCTTCGAATTCGCATCTTCTGAGATATCTCAAACTTTGCATGACTTTTTAGAATATCTCAATAGTTCAAATACGTTTTGTACGAATCTCAATCGTTTAATTTAATTATTTATGTCGAATCAATGTGAGACCTCGCATTTAATAACGTTAATTTTATATAGCTCAAGAGTCTGAATTGGGTGGCAAAGAGCTGGCGCTAAGCTTGAACTTGTCACGAGTTGGCTTGTTCGAATAATGAGGGAGCTGATTTTAGAGGTCCGAGTTGAAATCTTAGCTTGAAATCATTACGAACTGGACCAAATTAGCTTACGAGCTGGCTTGTTGGGTCTGACTGGATCTTGTTTTAAGTAGAAAATAAATTATACAATCTTTTTGGACCAAGTTGGACTGAGCTGGACAATATAAAATAGTAAAATACACACACATTCATACAAATTGACAAACTGATACCTAGCCGAGCTGGCAAGCAAGCTAAACTCCAGCTTAAACTCGTTAATTCTGAACCGAACTAGTGGCGAGCTGGTTCGTTAACAGGTTGGTCTAATAACAAATGAGCTGTTAGCAAGTGAATCAGATGCAAATTACAATCAATCACAGTCAACCCACACTGAGGTACGAACTTTTTTATCACCCCTACTAGAAAGTTTCTGAAACCACGTGGGAATTGAAATCGTAAATAGCAAGGTCTTCATTGAAATATCTCAATTTTTTTTTTTTTTTTTTTATAAATGGGGGAATAGTATTCTTCCTGGAATCTGGATAGT
This sequence comes from Carex arenaria, assembly GCA_964058825.1. Classification (NCBI taxonomy): domain Eukaryota; kingdom Viridiplantae; phylum Streptophyta; class Magnoliopsida; order Poales; family Cyperaceae; genus Carex; species Carex arenaria. Next base: position 525,656 of record CAXKVW010000108.1, on the reverse strand, counting down.
GGGATCGTGCAAGCCGGTCCCACCAAAGCAAGAATTGTGGGAAGATTGCGAAGATCTGAACCGTTTATTTTATATCAGACCGTCAATATGTCACTGACCAAGATGTCCCCATTGAAAAATTGTGGTTGGGACCCCCAAAAAAAAAGGTCGTATCTAAAATAAACGGCTCAGATCTGCTTGTACTAGCCGACAAATATGGGATCATATTAATATTATGTGTTGGCTAAATTGACCGCGACATCTGTTTTATCGTACAGTTGAAGGGATCCGACTCCGCTGCTGCTATTTAAATCTCAGCTGTTAAATTGTTTCATGCACGAATCTCAATACAGATGAACGGATAAGATTTGAATAGTAGAGTCCTGCTCTCCCTGTTTGGAGAGCGGCGGAGTCGGTTCCCAGTTGAAGAGGTGTTGAGGAAAAGACAAAGGAGAAATGCTTGCGAGCTGCAATTACTACACCTCGTTGGAATACAAAGCTTGTGTTTGCATGAAATTTTGATCATGTTGCATTTGACCAATGCAAATTAACATCTAATAAATTTTGATTATTATCCAACATTCGAAAAGATATCCACGTCTCATAGGGATACAATGGCAAAAATTGATAGATGCTCGTAGGGACAGGGGTGGATCCAGGATTTTTGTCAAGGAGAAAAAATATCGAATTTGGTTTAAATAGCTAATCGAATTTAAACCCATTAACTAATTAGGTATTTGATAAAAAATAATGCTTTAACTTATACTTTATAATGCTCTGACTTGTAATTTATGATATTCTAAATTATAATTATAATTACCAATCATATTTCAAGAAATTTATTTTAATTTTAACTATAAATTTAACCCGAATTACCAATTAAACATTCAGAGGGGAGCAAAAAAAATTTCAGGGGGGGGGGGGGCAAAACCAGTCGGAACCGATAAATCTCTACTAAAAGTCTAAAACTCAAAATCCAGGAGGAGACGGTTGCCCCCCTTGGACTACACTGGGTTCGCCCCTGCGTAGGGACAAACTAAATAGCAGGGATCACTGTGATTGTACAATGTGTGGAGGGAGTTACGAATTTGTATAGAATAAGGATGACTCCATTTTTGTTTTTAATTAGGAACGTTGTAATTACAACTTTTTTTTATCAATATTACTATCAGATGGCATTTGCCACTAACCATCAAGAAAAAAAGTTTGATGAGTATAACTTCAAAATATATCAAATTAGTTTCAAACAACAAATCTAAATTGTTGAAACCGGTCTACTTCGCAAGTGATGCGTATACATGCAAGTTTTTCAAAATTTAAATTTATTTAGTAAAGTCAATCGGTCAGAAAAATGAAGGTTGATGAGTTATTTTAATGCATTTATCTTTTATTGTTTTTTTACCGCTTGATTTTGTACTAAAAGAATTTGAAAAATGAAAAATTTTGCATGTACACACATCACTCATGGAATAGAACAATAGATAGGTTCTAACGGTTTAAATTTGTTATTTGAAACCAACTGATAATTTTTGAAATTATGCTTACCAAACTTGTTTAGTGAACACAATGCACGGTAACATTATTTATATTTGAGATGTCAGAATGCATGAATGCGTGATGATGCATGTTTGATTTGAAATCCGTTAATATTTTGGACGGAATGAAAATATTCGGTTAAGATTTTGGATGAAAAAAATATAGAGTGGCTTGATTGGGACAAATGATAAAATTGAGTGACTAAAAATAGACAAATCAAACTTGAGTGACCAATTCGTGACAAATGACAAAGTTTAGTGACTTATAGCGAAATTTACCCTTTCAATTAAGGAAGAATTTCACATATACCCCTCAAAAACTTCAATATATTGTCCAGCTCTGTGTTCAAAAACTTGTGAACTATCTTGGTGCAGAGAAATTGTTTCAAAAACTTTTATATTCTAGTTTGGAAAAATTCTTAATACATTTTTATAAAGTTATCAACATAACTAAATATTAAATTAAAATACTGTCAATAAATTATATCAATTCGTTATACTAATTTTCAAATGAAATTTCACGTAGCTTATATATTGTTTTTTTTTAAGTTCATTTAATTACACACGCAATCCATTGTAGAATGATTTATTATTTAATTTATTCAACGTTAAGAGTTGCAATCATCAAAATTAATATTTAATAAACTATAGAAGCAAAATCAATGGAGCTACATGAAGCTATGGAGAATATTCAATTATCCCCACGTAGATTTATAAATATTGGAAAATTGAAGGTTAAGTTGGTAAATGGATCATTTCTAATTAAACATGTGGGACCTACAAGATAAGGCCATCCCCTATTTTTTTTTTCTCTTTTTACCGTCTCTTTCTCTCTCTCTCTCAAACATTCTGGTTTTCATTCTAGGGGGAATTTCACGTGTACCCCTCAAAAACTTCAAAATTACGTATTTGCTCTCAAAAATTTGAAATTATGTATTTCCTCCTCTAAACTTCAAAAACTCACAAATTTACTCATTTTATTGTCTTTTATATTAAAATCCATTCTAAATTTATAAAATATCCATTTTACTCTTTATTAAAAGTATATAAATCTCATCGGACTCAAATTTGAATATGAACAGTTCCTCTACCGACTGAACTGCTTTTAAATTTGTGCACGCAAGATCAGCACAAATCTTGATGTAAAAGCACACATATATTGAGGTGACATGCACAGATCTTAATGCGATATGCGCTGATTAGAATTGCTTTAAAATCCGTGCAATCTAGATAAGCACAAATATTGAAGTGATGCACAAATCTTAATGTGATGCGAACAGATCAGACGGTAGAGAAACTCTTCAGATTTAAATTTGAGTCTGATGGCCTTTATATACTATTAATAAAGAGTAAAATGGGTATTTTAAAAATTTAGAATGAGTTTTAATATAAAAAACAATAAAATTAATAAATTTGTGAGTTTTTGAAATTTAAAGGAGAATATATGATTATAAATTTTAGAGGGGGAATACGTAATTTTGAAGTTTTGGAGGGGTATACGTGAAATTCCCCCTTCATTTTATTCCTCTTGTTTCTCTCTTCGCAAAGCAACAGAGAGATTTATCTCTTATGGATTGATTTTGTGCGATTGAGGGTGAATAGTTGCATGCTTCAATAGTTCCAGTCCTCCTTTCTCAGTGCATCTAGTCGCTGTGGTATCTCCCACTCTATCTTGTTCCTTTCCTACCCGATTTAAGGGTTGTGATTGTTTTTGAGAAATTGAGCACTCAAATGCTATGTTTCTATGGAACTGAGTTGGGAAGCTTGTCATTGACCCATTTAGAGATTTCTTAATATATTTTCTTCTTCTTATGTCTTCTATATCGGGTTTGAACCCGAAATTGATATTGGCTTCAAATAAGGGATGTATAAGTGTTGTGTCTATTTGTTTTGTTGCTTGTGATTAGGGCTGCATAAAATATTCGTAGTTCGTGATTCGATTCGAGTTTGATTCGAAAAAGTTTGTAAAAAATTCGATTTGAAATAGTTCGAAATTAATTCAAACCAAACTCAAACTAGACCGTGTTCGTTCGAAATAGATTCGCAAACTATTCTAGTTCGAATCTCAAAGTAACGTGAACCGTTGATTTTCACCGATGACTTATGTTCGACGACTTAAAAGTTAAAATATAAGACCGTTCAGTCATAAGTCATAACTCGTAAGTCGTTACTGTTGCTCTCAGTTCTGAAATCCTAAACGACTTTCACCTCTCCCTCTCGGCGACTACGATCACTCTTTCTTGTCGTAAAAAAGTTCGTAAAAGATTCGAAATTGAGTTCATAAAAAATTCGATTCGAAATTAATTCAAATCAAACTAAGTTCGAAATTAATTCAAACCAAATTCAAACTGGGGTAAATTTGATTCGTTTGCAGCCCTGCTTGTGATAGCCTGTTGAATTGGTATAGAGCACTGTTACGGGTCTCATGTGTACTGGTATGTCATAATCAAGTCACAGGGACCTTGTTGCAAGAAAGAAAAATATAAACCAAGGTAAAAATCTGTAAAGCTTCTTGTTTGGATAATATTATCCTGTTAGAGGGGTTAAGTTGAAAAAAACAGAGAGAAATCTTTTAAATACTCGTCTGGAAGCATCCAGAATGAAATTTGAATTAGTTAATCGGCCTTTGGGCCTTCTAATTGGATGAAGAGGAATAAAATGTGATAAGTTATAAATATTTGAACTATTAGGCTTGACTTTCGGGCTTAGCCTAGAAAAGATAAAAGTTGCTTCGATTGAATTTGAATATAATGGACTTTGACTTTGATCGGATTCAATTAAAAGAAATGATTAAGGGATAAGCAAATAATTAATAACAGATGTCATTAATTAGTATGGGTAATTTTGTTAATTAAATACTGATTGTGAATAACCAACTTCAAATAAAGTGTAACTTGTTTCGTTATACTAAATGATTATAAGTATTGATCATTATATATTATTATGATACTAGTATCATATCCGTACGTTGCAACGGGACATATTATAAGATTGAATACAGACTTAAGGAAAAATTTCATGTATACCCTTTGAAAACCTCAAAATTACATATTTTCTCCTCTAAAATTTATAATATCTTATTTATTCTTCTAAATTTTTTAATCTCATAAATTTTCCTAACTTATTGATTTTTCTACTAAAACTCATTTTAAACTTATAAATTACCTATTTTACCCTCTATAAAAAATAAAAATCATGCCTCTCCTATATCTAGACCAAAAATATAGGGAGTATAATCAAGCAGTTTATAATTAATGTACATCAGTAATTAAATATTTTATTCCAATTAAAATGTAGACCAGAAAAATAAAATGTGGATAAAGAGAAACAAATTACGCACACTCCTCTTCACTGCACCTAAAACTGTACTATATTCGCAACAAGCTCAATCAAGGCCAACCCCTTAAAAGTTTTTAACTAATTCACTTTATTTGCTAATATTTAAGTATTGTCTTTTTAAGATCGGTAAGCTTAGCCTACCAACATTTTCATTAAAAAAAAATTTCCTTTTTTTAATTTTTTTTTGTTTACAATCATCTATTTACATCTCAAGAAATTAAAATAAAATCACCAATTTCCAGCCCCTTTGTAAAATTAACCTCAATTACAATTGAAGCAACTGACTAATTTGGAACTCCCATACTGAATCTATTCATAAGTCTATGTTAGAACCGCTTCAAGCAAGTGTAGGATCACAATATGTGTAAATCTGTCTCCAGCAGGTTATTCAAGGGACAAACTTGGGTCCGATGCCCATCGGACTCAAATTTGGGTCCGATGGGTTCTAAAACCGTCCGATCCTCTTTAAGATCCGTGCACAAGGATATTGAAGAAAATGTGCACGGATATTAAAGCGACATGCACAAATCTTAAAGCGGATTGGACGGTTTTCGAACCCATTGTACTCAGTTTGAGTCCGATGGGCATCGGACCCAAGTTTGTCCCGTTATTCAAACAGTAGACACAATCCTGTGTCACATTGCACCCATCAACCTCAATGTATGCTTCTCACATTTAAATGTAATGTTATCATAAGCAACTTACAAGGAGAAACAAAGCTTCTCCATGATTAAGAAATAGTAAATTCCAAATACACTATTCAATAAGCCATCCCTTTTAAAATTCCAAATAGCACATCACTAATATATTAATGAAAGAGTAAATCAAATAATATATATCAAGATACTACATGAAGAGAAAAATGAGGGAATCAATTACAGTGAAATTAAAATTTATTATATATGATATAAATGAAAACCTTAATATGAAATCTTCACCATCAAAATATGATTTATCAAAAATTCACAAGTCATGAAACTTCACTTACGTGGTTTGTAGTCTTCTTGTTTTTTTCCTAATCTGACCAACTCTTTTATGTGACAACGATACCAGATGCGACAGTACATGTTGATACTTAACTCTAATATGAAGCCACAAGATCAAATAAATTTGAATCATTAAACAAGTGGAACTGGAAACTAATTAAGGATCCCCAATTCTAATATAATAATGGACACAGAATGCTTATTCAATTAAGATGGACTAGGAAAAGAGATCAAAAGAAACAATATTTGCACCTTAGGGTTGATGCGTCATGCCCCGACTACATCTTTTGCAACGATCACAATCTCAATTCAAGTAGCACCTTGGGGTTGGTGCTATTTGAACACACACATAAGAAAATTGAACCAATTTCATTAATTTCTCAGAAGAGATACAAGAAGGCCGAAAATGCCAAGTATTTATAGGTGATGTTGTTGATGAAAGAAAATAAAGAAATGAAAAGACCTTATTAATTGTTGATGAAGTGTAAAAAAATGTTATCAATCAAAAGCTTTCATTGGATTTTTTTTTATTATTTTAATTTTATTGCTTGGTTTTCTTATTTTGTGCTTAATTCAGTCTTTAGGAAAGTTATCATGCAATAATACACATGAAGCATATAGAAGATAGAAGGAATTGTTCTATTGTTACTATCAAGGGCAGTTTAGGAAATTTTTCAATAAAAATCATATATCCCATAAGGTTTTGAATATATGTTTGAAATTTATACAGAACATGTTTAGATGCACATATTTTTCATTTTTACAGATTTTCTGAAATAATAGATTAAGAGAAATAATCAGATCAATTCTAATCTGAAAAATAAAGAAAAAGGTTTGAGTTTATAGTTCAGAGTTAAAGAAATTGAATTTTGATGGAGCAGAAACTTGTACCTTTACAGATGCGCACATGCACCTTACCTTTGTTACATACTTCTAAATTTTAGCCTTTCATTAGATAGTCATGAAAACAAAACGTAAAAAAAATCATCAAAAATTAAAAAAAAGAGAGTCCAAAGATCAGTAAATAAGAAAGGATCTATTCTTTAATTTCAAAACCTTAAATATGATTGATAAGTTTAGATACATACTATATACATAATGCAAGATTAACACTATGTGAATTGCTAAAGATTTAGCTTGGAACCTCAAAGAACATGAAATGGTACGGCACCAATTGTCAGACCTTGTAACAATTAGGTCATCTTCATATGCAACCTCATAAGCTGACTTAATCAATATGTTCTGAGTTCAAACTGATAAAAAATTGGAAAATTGGAAAGAGAAAAAAGGAATTATACCAGTACGAAGAGAATCGAGCAAAGGAGGGTTTCGATCTAGTGTCTCTCCCTCAGCCCTTCCTCAGTCCCACGGCTGCATCATTCAACATTCAAATTATTTTTGCTTTTGCAACAAAAAAGTTAAAATTGAGATAAAAGGTTATCTAGATGAGTCGGCGCGGCATAGGAGAGGTGATACAGGCGCGAAGGAGTGAGAGAGATAAGAGCGACAGGGTAGTCTGAGTAGAGAAAGGTGTTGTTAATCGAAGATGAATTGGCGAAGGAAATATGAGAATATAGCTGGAGAAATAGATGGAGAAATAAATCAGAGATAAAGGAAAATATTAGGGAACAGATCGCCATCAAGAGATAAAAGCAAATAAGGAAATGAATCAGAGGTACACAGAAATAAATTGGAAATAGCTGGAGCGGATGTCGTTTAATCATGAAATATTAAGGAAATCAGGATATATGAAGAAGGAAATTTGATTCAGGGTTAGGGTAGTTTAATTTTTAAATTTAATTTAAATATATTGTGTAGCATTGTATGCAGTGAGTATGTTTTTAATTAAAATTATATTTCTACACATAAAAGAGATGTATTTAATCTAAAGATGACAGATTATGTGATTGGAGGGTTGATATTAAATCCGAAATTTAATCTTTCAATCGTAACTGTTTGCAGATCAGGACAACTACGTGCATTATATAAGAATGGAGATATGCAAAGAGAGAGAGAGAGAGAGAGAGAGAGAGAGAGAGAGAGTAGAACTAGGGTGTTCTTAAGTTCACAAACACTTTTTGTGAACTCAACTCTAAAATCTATCAAATTGATTTTAAATGATGAATTCAAACCATTAAAATCCATCTACTACGAGTGATGCATCTACATACAAAAATTTTGAACTTTCGAATTAATTTTGTATAGAGTCAAGCGGTCAAAATTAGAAGATTTATAAATTAATTTTAGTGCATTCATTTTTTGAACATTTTTTGGCCAATTGACTCTATATAAAATTAATTCAAAATTTTAAAATTGTTGCATGTAGATGCATCACTCATAAGATAGACGGATTTCAACAGTTCGATTGAATTCGTAATTTAAAGTCAATCCGATAAATTTTAGAGTTGAGTTCACAAAAAATATTTGTGAACTTAAGAACACCCTATACTTCTACTCTCTCTATATACATCTCCTTGGGTGGATTGTAACTACGAATATGATTGTACAAGTTTTGGAACATCAATCTTCGATGGAAATAATTTAAATGAAGCTTGAGAGGTGTTCGTTTAACTGCCTTCCAAAATAATTAAACATTAATAAATTTGATGCAATATTAAATTGTGTAAAATGAACTATAAGAAAAGGACTATATATATATATATATATATATATATATATATTTAGTAGAACTAGGGTGCTCCTAAGTTCACCAGGCTCTTTTGTGAACTCAACTCTAAAACCTATCGGATTGACTTCAAACAACGAATTCAAACCGTTGAAATCCTTCTACCTTACGAGTGATGTGTCTACATGTGAAAATTTTAAAATTTGAAATTAAATTTGTATAGAGTCAAATAGTCAATATACTTCCAAAAAATGAATGCATTAAAATTAATTTATAAACCTTCTAATTTTGACCACTTGACTTTATACTAAATTAATTAGAAACTTTAAAAATTTTACATGTAAACGTATCACTTGCAAGTAGAAGGATTTCAACGGTTTGGATTCGTCGTCTGAAGTTAATTCAATAAATTTTTGAGTTGAGTTTACAAAGAGACTTGTGAACTTAGAGCACCCTAGTTCTTCTCTCTCTATATATATATATCAGCTTTAGCTTTCACAGGATCATATTAAAATAAAAGGAACTTACAAAGAACTTGTAATTCAGTGCCACATATTTCCAACTTCCAAGGTTAAGCAAAACGAACTGTTTTTGTGCTACGATATTAAATTAACACATATTCTATGGTCCTTAACTTGCAAACGAAGGCGTGGAAAATTCCACTATCCTACAACTCCAACAGTTGTCTTTTTTCGTGGACTATTCATTAGACAACAAGAAAATAACCCATCTATAAGAAATTTCCACCTAATTGTACGTGTAGTACAAATAATTGTGAATGAAGATGATTATTAATCCGAATGCATATTTTGATCTGTCCTTGTATTTAAAAAAATATATATTCTTTTAAGTTCATTTAATTATTTCTTATTACTATCTTTATTTCTCAAAAACCAATCTGTTAAATGCAATAAAGTGGTTAATACATAGACAAATAATTAGTTATGTAATTACAAAGGTCTCTCTTAGTTAGGTGTTAATGACACCCTTTTATCCGTTTACCTGATCCGTACTGTATCCGATAAGACGAGTATGGGTAAGATTTTTTTTTTTGTAAATTTATTGGGTACGGGTAAAGATTTTTTTCGTTATTTAAATGAATAAGGGTACGAGTAAAGCCTATTTCATACCTGCTACCCGATTGGATAATTATAAAAATATTATATATATTGTATATATTAATAAGTATTGAAAAGAGTATTTAATTGGTTTACTTGCGCTTAGCATGATAAAAATTTTCAAAGTCAAAGCTTAGATAGACATTTTAACCGAAATATAAGTAATGAATAATAAAATGCACAAAAAGTTTGGCCGACCCATATCTTTAGAATTGTAATAATAGATCCCACTGTCAGACTTTTCTTATTCTCTTGTTCTCTTTCATTCTATTTACGAAATAGAGTACCGCAGATCCGAAAAATAAATGAAATACGTAAAATTGACCAAAACTCAAAAGAAATCGGTTCAAGAATTGAACTAACTCAGACCCGAAGTAGACACATTGAACAATTAGTACTGGATTGAAATAAAAAATTCAAATTTAGAAGTAAGCACTTACCTATCACTGATTGAGTACAGATAAGATAAATTCTGACGGATAAAAATAAAGTACGGATAAAAATAAAAACAATTTGTAATTAATACGGTATAAAAATGCTTCTACACGACCCTCGCAATACCCGTTCACACCCCTACTAAGTGCACGACACAGTATTAAATATTATAAACTTGATAGTGGTGCACCTTAGAAAATTAAAATGGTTCAAAAATTCAATGCCAACCAAATTTCTTAGTCTTGCATTATGACCCAGTCCCGGCTCCCCAGTCTTCTAAGTTCATATACACACAAATATATAGATAGATGCTATTAACCAAATCCAAAGCGAAACTTTTGCTAGTTAATTCTCAATTATAATTTTTATCTTCAAGCCATGGCCAACTCTCCTTCCCCCTTTTCCTTCCTATGGCAAGCCATGCTCCTCCCTTCAAAGAATCCTAAACTTATTTCTAATGTTTTCTTGATCTACATCCTAATCCATTCGTTGCTTTACATCGGCTACCAGCTATCGATCACACCTCTTGTTTCTAAGATGACCGAGATAACGAAGTTGCTACCAACAATTGACCCAACAAGCCCTGAATTTACAGAGCTTATTAATACCTTGAAGGCAGTTACCAAAGAGTTCTTCATTTTTGAAATTCTTTACTTTGTCTTTCTGTTTGTGATTTCTTGTTTCCTGTCAATCATTACCTACTATGCAAACTCGACAGCATATCTAGGAGAGATGTTGACACTGAAAGAATTGCTGAACAAGGTTAAGAGCATAATCAAAGGGCCAGTAATTACACAGCTTTTTGTTGCACTCTTCACCATTATCTACATCATCATTTTTTCTGCAATCATTTTCATAATTGTGTTTGTCTCCAGTATTTACAATATTAATTACTGGTGTTTCATAATCCCTTTGAGTTTGTTAGAAACTCTTCTCATGGTCTACATAGGAGTTATTTGGTCCATGAGTGTGGCAATTTCTATTATCGAGCCAAATTTTTACGGAATTAGTGCGATTTCATGCGCAACAAAGCTTTTGAAAGGGAAGAAGATGCAAATATTTCTCTTAATTCTTGCGTTGATCATGGCCTCAGGCTTCGCATATGCATGTAATACAATACTTGTCATGTTTGCTTCCAGTTCCAAGGCTGGTAGTTTGGTTGTAGGGTTTGTGTACCTGCTGCTATTGCAGGTGGTTAGCTTGTACTCTATGATGGCTATCACGGTTCTTTATTATGAGTGCAAACAGAGCAATGAAGATGAGTATACCAAATTAGCCACTACCAGTATAGTGTAGATAACTGAAATTTGTAATGATAATTTGTGTCTTTGTGTGGTGATGAAGTTTGCAGATCATGTATATTTGGTACTCTATATTATATGTGTACAAATAAAGAATCTGGCTTTCAAATGTTTGATAGATTTTGTTTGATGCTTTAATTTAGCTTTATAACATTCAGAGGTGGAACTAGAAAATTGAGATGAGGGGAGCTAGAAAATAAAGTGTAGTGCAATTTTATTTTATAGAGGAGGCTAAAAGTATTAATATGTATAAAAATTATAAAATTCAATGGATAAAATTACAAATTTTTAATGCATAGGGGTGGCTTAGCTCCCTTTTGATTCTGTTACCTTTCGCCCCTGGTAACTTTACGTCACGTCGTTTTTTTTTTTTTGATAAATATAGGAAAAAAATAATATTCATACTTTATTTAGAAATAAATCATAAATACAAATAATACGGAACGTATAAATAAATTATAACTTGATCACATATTTTAAGTAATTATATGTTCAACGCTAGTTGTGGTTGAATTGTTGATTCATACAGTAGATCCTCTAACAATATATGTCCAAAGAGATCGACCTACAACTTATATGTTATTAATTTTATAAAAAGTTAAATACGAGACCTAAAACTTATATATTTTAGATGTTTTCTAAAATACGAACGTATAAGCTCTACATATTATGTGGGTACAATTAAATAAGCTAATCCAAAATACAATAGTAGCTAAATGTTCTACAGATGATTAACATATATATATCAAACTCATATTCTAAACATACATGGAGTTAACATATATACTACAACAATTGTGCATTTCCTTATATTAGACCATATCTATATGAAACAATATAAGATATCATCCTATTAACAATAATCTTCGACGTTACATCTAGTCAACATATATTCTACACTAACAATATATGTTGCTCCTGCATAATAAATTTTCTTTATATATATATATATATAGAGGAGGGATCAAGTTACACCTTTTTTTTTGACACATTTTGACACCTACCATTTTCGAAGTCCAAATAGTCGATCCAAACCGTTCAACATGATTGATATACTAAAATGTGCTTGGGGATCAAATTTTATATTTTTTTGAATTTTTTTACTATTTATTAAGATGGTTACAAAATCGTTGTTTTCGGACCATTGAAAAACAACGATTTTGTAACCCTCTTAATAAATAGTAAAAAAATTCAAAAAAATATAAAATTTGATCCCCAAGCACATTTTAGTATATCAATCATGTTGAAAGGTTTGGATCGACTATTTGGATTTTAAAATCGCAAAATTAACCTATAAAAAAAACGGTGTCATGATGTGTCAAAAAAAAGGGTGTAATTGGATCCCTCCTCATATATATATCTATACCGCGTTATTTCTAATATATATAAAATTATAAATTACTATAGGAAGAAATATTATTTTCCTTCTTATATAATGGTCATTTAATATATGTACAGATATATGAAGGCTCTTTCCAAAATGTTAAGATTTTCATAATAATGGAGAATTAAGTCATAACACAAATCACTCCTTGATTTTATCAACGTCCATAATATTTCTAATGGAACTTAACCAATTACACAGCTAGATGCACCAAGTAAAAATTCTTATAAATAGCTATACATGGTGCTGATCATTATATATATTACCAGATCCGACTCTGCTGCTTTTCTATAAGAAAAGCAGGGCTCTGCTTTTCCAATCCCAACTATTCAAAATTTTTCATTTATGTATCTCGATAAAGAAACTTTTTCAATCACAAATCTCAACAAATTTGAATGGTTGAGATCGGAAAAGCAGCTGAGTCCGATTCATATATCTCTATTAATTAAAAAAAAAACATATATGTAAAGAGCATCTACAATGGTTGTTGTTTTTGGATTGCTAATCTGATGTGGCAATTGTTTTTTGGTTTGCTGGGTTGTGAGAGAGTTTGTAAATTAGCAAATTTGCTTTAAAAGCAAACCTTTGCTTATTGCCACGTGGCGAATTGATTGGCTCAGATTCTTTATGAGTCTCTTTAATTGTAATTGCTGGGATGGAGTGATAGAAATTATGAGTCTCTTTAATTGCTAAATTTAGTGACGTGGCAAATTTTAATTGCTAAGCGTTTGTTGGAATGGAGATGCTCTAAGATTGCAGCAGCAGCCCAATGCAGCCCCGGCAACCATCGTAACTATGTGTTTCGACCGTCGTGCATGCGCTACCCTTGGACACAATCCTCAGTCACAACCTTCTTTCTTGTGTGTTCCGAGCTCCGGAGGTAACCTAAGACCGCTAATTAATTAGATTCAAATATTTAAGTTAGTGTAGTGATTCAATCCTAACTAAAATAATTATTTAGATAAATAGTAATTAGATAATCATGAATAAATCATAGTTTATAAGTGTAGAATTCTTTTCTTTCTTTTCTTTTATTTTCTTTTATTGTTTTATTATTTTCAAATCCCGTACTATCATAAATTTTATATTCAATTAATCTTTATTTAAGTTATTTTATTTAATGTAAATTTATTTCATTATTTGATGAAATGGAGTTCGGCCATAGATTCTATTTTCCTTATGGTTCTTTTAATAATAAGTGTGAAAGTTATTTCTAATAGATTTTATTATCTTATTTATATTAATAATTAATAAGTTTGGCTAGCAAATAATGAATATTCTATTAATAAGATGCTTAACTTATTTTTGTATACTTATTACCTATACATTATCATAACAAAGTTCATATATTCATATCTTTAATTCTTAGAATTACGTTTCGGCAGACAAACAAATATAGGCTAGAAGAATTCTTTTCATAATTATAATGTGTAAAGAAAATTATATATTTCCTTCATGAGAGAAATGCTTGCTATACCTTGCAAAAAAGTGGTTCATTTCCTTTAATTGACGTTACTTAATTGATTTTAATTCTAATAAATTAAATAGTGATATTTCATTTATTTGTTTTCATCATATCATCATCATCATCATCATCATTATTATCATTATTATTATTATTATTATTATTATTATTATTATTATTATTATTATTATTATTATTATTATCATTATTATTTTCCTCTTGCTGAATGATCAAAGTTTCAAAATGAATTTATTATATATTCCCTTAATTAAAGTTTTTGGGTTCTTATTTGGATTATTTGTCTAGACTTAATTAATAGTACTATAATATTAAAGAATTAAGCTAGTTAAAGTTTAGAAGATAGGCCTAATATTTATGACTATAATGATAAATAGTATTAAAAAATTTAGAAAATACGGACAAGTACTGTCATCAAACGATATTAATTAGAAGTAGTATTTACATTACTTAGGTTCAAGTTCCAAAGTACTGGAAGACAAGAAGATCAATTAGGAATCTCCTACGGTAACAAGTGTGGGTTTTTTTAGAATTTATAAACTATTTTACTTGTCTATTGTCATTCAACTGTTTATTATTATGGCATTAGTTGGACTTATGTATGTTGTTTTCGAACCATTTGTATATGACCAAGTAAAACATAAATAAATTGTATGAAATGTTAGAATTCATACTTTGACCAAATAACTTGCATGAATTGTATGTGTTGAGCATGACATAAATTTTGTGATTGAATGAATGTACATGAAATGAACGAATATTGGAACTGAACAGGAGCCAATATGCTTGCATATTGAGATGTATTCATTGGATTCGATGTTCGACTAGACCTCTTGTTAACATTTGTGATTGCAGGAATAGTAAAACTGTGGTATATATATAAAATGTTCTATTGGTCACTTTTCGGTAAGGAGTGACAATCTGTTGCATATTATTGAAGTACGTTATTGTCAATCTGATTTACTGAATTGATATGTATGTCTGACTACAAACCATAACAAATAGAACAGTTTAAGCCAAAGATGATAGATACCTTATATCTATCAGTGATGGCCTGACCTAGTAATTTTATCGTTTAGGTCTAAATATTATGAATAATAGTTCTTTGGTTATCTCTGAATGTGATATATGTTGAATATCATTTGTTTCAATCTTGAGCATGTGCATTCATTATTATTGATGACTGATTAACTTGATATAGTAATATTGTGATTATTTAGTTCTGATAGTGAATTTCTTATAAATCCAGTAACCTGAATTAAATTCTGCACTGAGAAATGGTTGATGAGTTTTTCACCCCTCTTCCGCTCGTGGGTTTTTATTTCAGGAAAACGAGAAGCAAAGATCTGCTGATTTGGGCAAACGTACTAAAAATGTTTTCTAGAAAATTTAGTATCTGTAGTACGTGTAATGGTATAATTTGGACAAAAAAATTAGTTCAAACAATCTCCTCTAAATTTGAGCCATCAACGCGGACAAAGTTTCATAAAATTCTTCACTAATGGGTAATATAAGTATCCAATGATTTATTTATATAAAACCCATTAATTACTTCTATGAAACTCATAATTTGTTTGTATAAAATAGAGTAGAACTGGGTGTTCCTAAGTTCACCCATTTTTTTTTGTAAACTCAACTCTAAAACTTATCGGATTGATTTCAAATGAGAAATTCGAACAGTTGAAATCCTACCTTACGAGTAATGCGTCTATATACAAAAAAATTTAAACTTTCGAATTAATTTCGTATAAAATCAAGCGGTCAAAATTAGAAAGTTTATAAATTAATTTTATTACATTCATTTTTTGAATGTTTTTTACTACTTGACTCAATACAAAATTAATTCGAAAATTTAAAATTTTGCATGTAGATGCATCACTCGTAAGGTAGACATGATTCAACTGTTCGGATTTCTCATTTGAAGTCAATCCGATATACTTTAAAGTTGAATTCACAGTACGTTATCGTGCAATGATTAGTGCAAAAATAGTGAATTTTGGGTTAGCACTTGAGAATAGTGCTAACTTAGGACTATTTCGGATTAGTAGAAATGTTGTTTTGATTGTATATTTGGAATAGTGATGGAGGGATTGTTAATTTTTTATTCGTTTCGCTAACCAGCGTCTCCAAATTTGCTAAACCACCTTTTAGTTGGAATAGTGAAACAACGATGTTCCTATGCTATTCTTATTTCCTATTTTACATTTGAATCTCAATTTTTAAAAAATAACGGAACTATTTTTGAATTAGAGCTATTTAGTCCAATCCAAACACACCCAATAATTGGTGAACTTAGAAACACCCTAGTTCTACTCTATAAAATATATCATTTACTTCATATAATAATCCGAATACGGTATTCATGAACTTTGTGTGTTTTGCGAGGATTGTTAAAATTTATATTTTAAATACTCAAAATTTTCATCGTTAAATCCTTTTAGGAGAATCTTTTTCACGACGACAAATATATTATTACGTTTCTTTATTTGTGTTTTCCTTCGATTCAAATATCAAATCAAATGAGCCATAGTCACGAGATTTACGGAAACAATTTAGGTTCGATGTCCATCGATAGATTCTGCGTCTATCTGATTAATTTTATGATCTGTGCACGCTGCTGTTTTAATATTTGTGTATATCTGCTATAATATTCACACGCACATATTCTAAAAACGAATCAGACGAACACAGAACCCAAACTGTTCTCTAGATTTACATAAAGGCAAGGGGAATAATGAGGTCATGATATTTATATATTAATGTATACTAAACCATCAAGTCCTACACTTAATCTTCATCTCTCTTAACAAAATAACAATAATAATAATAATAATTCCTTGATGATCTCGATGGGTCCTATATATCAATGCGTTGAATTATTTTTTAATCAATAATCACTAGATTCATGTTTAATTATAGAGTAAGAATTAAGTGGAGTAAACTTCTTACTCCTCACTTGAGTAGTCAAACAAGAAATAAAATAAGAGAAGTGAGATAGAGTAAGAAGTGATTTAATACATAGTAACTTATTCCACACTTACTTCACTTGTATGATCTGTTGTCATAAAAATAGACAAATTTTTTAACATCTTACTCCATTAAATAGATTAATTTAATTCATATCTCTCACTACCAAATAAATATAAAATATGAAAAATAACATAGAGTGAACAATTTAATTCTCATCAATTTTACTCTACAACTAAACATGGCCCTATTTCATAGGCAAGATGTAAAATATGTGTCTTTTTTTTTTTTTTTTTAAGAATTCCATCGTAATAGGTAACATCACAACTTTTGCTTTGAGGGTAACGTTTCTCTTGTTTTTGGACTCCAGTGGTAACAAACAACGAAGTTTACAGGCAGTCAGACATTCCTTTTATATATATATATATATATAGAGTCCGGCTATGCTCAAAACGTTTGTTCCTGGGCTCAGGAACAAACGGTTCGGTTCTCCAATTTTCAAAGTCCAAACGGTCGATCCAAACTGACAGATGTTTAATCTATATTAAAATGTGCTTGGAGACCAAATTTTACATTTTTTGGAATTTTTTTACTATTTATTAAGATGGTTTGAAAATCGCTGTTTTCAATGGTGCAGAATTTTAATAAAAACAGCAATTTTCAAACCATCTTAATAAATAGTAAAAAAATTCCAAAAAATGTAAAATTTGGTCTCCAAGCACATTTTAATATAGATTAAACATCTGTCGGTTTGGATCGACCGTTTGGACTTTGAAAATTGGAGAACCGAACCGTTTGTTCCTGAGCCCAGGAACAAACGTTTTGAGCATAGCCGGACTCTATATATATATATATATATATATATATATATATATTTTTTTTTTTTATTTTGACCATTTCATCTACCGGACAACAAAAGAGAGCTTTATTCATAGACATCATTAATTTTGGGGTGGAGCTATTCTAAGGGCTGAATTTCAAATATTGAGATCACAGTGATTTTTTTTTTTTACTATAATACCACATTTGTCCCTATTTAATACTTTTCTTATTTTTCTTTGTTCTAAACTTAATCATTTTTGTAAACTATTTAATAAAATGAATGAAATAGATGTGCGGTTTAGGCTTCTTTTTTTGGAAATAAGTAAATTGGCATGGACAAATTTTATCTTCTATTCATATAGTGTAAATATAAATCACAAACTTTCATAACAAATAAATTGTAAAACATCATGTTAACAAATTTAAAACTAAGTTGAACCAAATCAATAATTTAACCTAAATTAAAGAAAGAACCTACTTAACTAGCACTTGCGAAATATGAAATATTTTCAAAAATGCATTTGTTTGATATTTTTAAAAAATATCAAATATTATTCAAATTAGAATACTAAATTTGTTGATGTATTTTTAATTTCTTAAACATCACATGTTATTTTCTTTTATGATATTCCAATTTAGAAATGCAATTTTACAATAACCTGTAGAGTACAAATATCAACTTATGGATAAAAAATTTCAATGAATAAATATTTTGTGTGTCATTTTCGTTCTATTATACTCGAACATTATAAAATATTTATTAGGAGACCTACATGTAACAATTTGCAATCACATGCATCTAATTTTTATTTTTTTATCAGTATAATTCATGTCCGTAACATAATTGATTAAAAATAAATTAGATTTTTTTTTTTGAACTTCCATTTTTAAAGATAAATTTAATATACCATTATCAAATAAATCATAATCCTCCGTAGCAACCACATTATTAAGATACAACCAAAATGATTTTTATTTTATATTAGAGTAATTATGGCGTACATCCATTTGATAATTTGAAAAAAAAAATCATTTTGATATTTTAGTCAATTTGAAATTCAGTTAATTACTTTGTCATAAAATAATTAAAATTAACATGATGTGTTACAATTTGTTTATTATGAAAGTTTTTTTTATTTATACTCAACACTATATGAACGTAAACTATAGAAGATAAACTTTGTCCATACCAATTTATTTTATTTCCAAAAAAGTGACCTAAATCAGATAGCTACATCTTATTAAATAGTTTACAAAAATGACAAGTTTAGAAACAAGAAAAAATAAGGAAAGCATTAATTAAGGGTAAATGTGGTATAATAGTAAAAAAAGTCACTGTGCTCTCAATATTTGAAAGTGAGCTCTTAAAATAGCGCTACCCTTAATTTTGTTATTTGCGTACAATTGGAAATAAATAGATAGCAAAAAAAAATATATGCTGCATTAAATAAAATTGAAAATTGTGCAGGGTTCAAATATCTTCATTTTTTGTGTCTCCATCTTGCCTCAATTTTTAAGAACTTTAATAACTCAAAATTTAAAACTTAAAAATTAAAATAAAACCGTTGGAAATAATCTACATCATTTTATTTATGCACATGTTAAAAATTGTGACATTTCAACTTTGTTTTGGTTGTCATCTAGAGCATATAAAAAGGTACTAATGTGGATCATTTCTGGACGTTGATTTTTCAAATGATTGATTCACATAAAAACAAAATCAAAATGTGATATTTTTTTTTATGAACACATAGAGAAAATAATATATATCACATCTAACGATTTTATTTTGATGTTTTATGATTTTAATTTTAATTTATTAATATTTTTAAATATGGAGGCATGGTGCAGGCACAAAAAATGAATGATTTCTATTGATTTAAAAAAACGTGCAGATTTTTTTGTTGGTTGCCAAATTAATATTTAAGGACCAAATAAAGCTGTATACATATCTCATTTTATATATCTCATGATTGGAGTAGAACTAGGGTGTTCTTAAGTTCAAATTAGCTATACAAAATTAATTCAAAATTTTTAATTTTTTGCATGTAAATAAATTTCAATAGCTCGGATTTATTATTTGAAGTTAATTCAATAGATTTTAAAATTGAATTTTCAGAGAAGCTCAGATGAACTTAAGAACACCCAAATTCTACTCAGTTTATAATATAGTATATGTTCCATAACTTGATTTTGAAAGAGAAAACCTATCAATCATTCAGGTCTTTGGTCGGGTCCATCTACTAATACAAGCACGCCACCCATCCACCGTATATAGAATAAATATATGGGTGAATTACTAGAAATCTATTGTGCACATGAGAAATAGCTATGCAATGCATCTTTCTTTCGTGCCAAAACTAGGATGAATTGTCTTGGACTAAAAAAAAAATGTATCATGAAAAACTAAAGATACTTTGTTAGTAAGAATACATCTTGTAAGAGACTGAGGGTTGCAAATGGATCGGATAGTGTAAAATTATATCCATATTCGTTTTTATTTTTCGGATATAGATACGGATCATATATTTGATAGATATGTATAAATACAGATCGGATATTTGATAGATATGTATAAATACAGATTGGATCTCCGTAGATATATACATAAATATTTTCATGATATAAATTAAATTATATGATATATATCTACCATTTGGATACGAATAATTAAAATTCAAAATCATATCTGTATCTATATCCATATAGATATTCGGATATCAGATATCTGCATTTAATTTTCATATATGAATCCCAATACGGTCGGATATTATCCAATCCGTTTGCACCTCTACAAGAGAGTCCTCAAATAGCTATGCACATGCAAAAGACACCTAATTTGAACGGCAATATTATATATTATTTGTTGAGTTTAAGCTATGTTTAATGTGATATGGAAAATTGGTTGGGGGGGGGGGGGGGGGTTTGCAATCACGTTTTGATCTTTAAAGTTTTCCCAAAAATTAAATTGATATTTCAATGAGTAATGATTTTGTCCTCCTTGAGTCTGTCCCCTAAACGTCCCCCCCGCATTTCAACTCAGTTGGTTAAGAATCTTATCCATATCCAAAAAAAAATAAGTCGCTAAAAAAACAGAACACGTCTCTCCCACCCCATCACTTATGACAGTCAATACCTTGCCACTATCCTCTCCGATACCGTTTTTTCTAGCATCACTTCTCCTTCATTCATTCCGTTGCCATCGCATCCCCTCCGTCCAAACAAGTTCCTTCATCGTCGGCCACAGGAGAGAGAGAGATTGCAAATCTGATGTCCTGTTCCTCCTTTGTCAGGTCAGACAGATAGAGAAAGAGAGCTTCTTTGCTCCTCCGTTTGAGAGAAAGTGAGGGAGAGGAACTACGCCGCCGTGCGCCTAGTGGAGATCGAGACAGGGAAATATTCGTCTTCTTTTCTTCTTCTTTTTTCTTAGTACGTTTTAGTTGGGAGATAGAGATGTGCATTGGAAAGCATAAATAAGAATTAAGTCAAATTTTGATTTTAGATCTGCACCGTCTGATTTATATTCGCACAAATATTAAAGATATCTTTTTATGTACGAACTAGCAAGTTGAGAATATTAAAGATGTTTTACGAATACCAAGAGCCTAAGGCTCTGTTCCTTTTCTATTGCAAAAAGTTGAGAATTCCTCCCATTGGCTGTCAAAAGAGATGAAAAAAAGGGAGGGTCAACAGGACAAATATTACAAGAGCCATGTCGTACCCTAAAAAGGGAACATTCAAGATATTTATGAACAACCACATAGGAAAACGCTAATTGTTTGAGGTATATATGGTGAGTGCTACATTCCATGGTCGTTGGGTAAGTTGAAATGAGAAAACAAATTAACTAATTAAAGTTACTTTACAACATAACAATTCACACTTCAATTATTTACAATATAACAATTCACATTTCAATGTGTAAGTATGAATACTTAAAATTTTAGATATTAATATTTTTACTAAAACTTTAATGTGTAGGTATGAATATTTGATGTTAATATTTTTATTAGAAATACTTGATATCTTAGGTATGAATACTTGATATATTATATATTAATACTTGCGTGCATATGCATTCGTACTTGTGCATAGTAGAAGTATGAATACTTTCCTCAGTATATATCAATACGTTCAAGTATCAAACAAATTAACTAATTAAAGTTACTTTACAACATAACAATTCACACTTCAATGCGTAAGTATGAATACTTGATGTTAATATTTTTATTAAAAATACTTGATATCTTAGCTATGAATACTTGGTATATTATATATTAATAATTGTGTGCATATGCATTCGTACTTGTGCACAGTTTTTTTAGGAATATATTTGGTATTTTAGGTATGAATACTTGTATTACGAGATGTAAATACTTACTCGACGAGGTGTAAATCATTTAGAAATTTTTCAGGAATATTTTATAACATAAAAATTCACACTTCAATGCGTAAGTATAAATATTTTAATGTTCTAGTATGAATATTTTATATGTTTTAGTATGAATACTTTGTAGTTTGAATATTTTCTAGTAACTTTGTAGTTTGAATATGTTATATGTTGAATATTTTATATGTTGAATATTTGTTGATATGTATATGTATACATGTAATATTTTAGTATGAATATTTACATGTTTTAGTATGAATACTTTGTAGTTTGTATATTTACTAATAATGATACTTTCAAAGTTATAGAATGAGTACTTTATATGTTTTAGTATGAATACTCTAAGTTTAGTATGAATACTTGTACGTCGAGGTATGAGTACTTGAATAATAAAGAACCCGAAAGTACTTTATCATGGATCTCATTTGAAAGAGAAAATTACGTAGAAAATGTTCGTGGTTTTAGATTTGCAAAATTCCTCATAGATTGTTAGAAATATTGACAAGATTAAATGGAGAAAAAAAAATTCACTTCTAAAAATATGTAAAGGATGGGTGTAAGACTAGAGAGAAAAAAAAGTTGATGTCCAGTTTTTTGTTTAAATATTTGATGTCTTAGGTATGAATACTTGATATATTATATAAGAATACTTGCGCGCATAAGTGTTTATACATGTTCACACTAGTTGTAATTTTTTTCAAATTTAAGTGGTCCCCCAAGTAGTTATTGTTTATCCAAGTTAGTTAGTGGTTCCCATCATACTTATGGATAAGTTAGTTAGATTTATGGATAAGTTAGTTAGGAGGACATTTAGGGGATGGAATGGGGGGACTATTAGTCACTCCCTATTTCAATTATCATTTACACTAAATTGGTCTTTTAACTTAATTTCTCAATAAAATTGAAAAGTTTCATTTATACTAAATTGATTCTTGAGCTTAAAAAAAATTTTTAAGTCGTCAGCATCTGTTAAAATAATCAAGTTAGTAGTATAATTGGCAATTGTTATAAAATGAGCAACTGAACTTTTTCTTAAAGTTCGATGTCAAATTTGGTATAAATAAAAGTTCATATGTCAATTTGTCCTTTTTAAGCACCTAGGTATCGACTTGATTTTTTTTTTAAATTTAAAGATTAGTTTTGTCCGAATAAAAGCTTTATGGGTTAATTTGGTCATTTTGGAAAAAAGATCAAAATTAATTTTTTTCTAAAAAAAACATTCAATAAAACAAGAAGGATGTTTACATGGGCATTTGCTTTTCAATAAAAAAATAAACCTTCATGTACGTGGATATATAATAAAATCACAAAAATAAGAGTGACTAATCTTATATTATAGAGTTCTAACAATATTTCACAGATAAATTTAGGTCATTGTCCAATACTTTCACAATGTTTTACAGGAATAAATAGGAAACATTCTTTTAGAAAAATATTAAGTGATTTAAAAAAAAAACTAGTTAAATATATATAATAATAAATCCAAAAAAAAAAAGTACTATAAATAAAAATGAAACAAAAAGGTAACTTGCATAATTTTAGAACGATAAACACAGTTTTGATCATCTCCTGCGCTGGATGTGTTCCGCGCTGATCTACGCTGTAGATTTGTAGGGTCCTCTTTAGAGATTAAGATTGCACGAATCGTGAAACAAACGAACGGACCAATTTGTAAAGGAAATTTACGATGCGTTGGACCGGATCTCAGGGGCAACAGGCGACGCTTATTTCGAATTCGCATCCTCTGAGATATCTCAAAATTTGCGTGACTTTTTGGAATATCTCAATCGTTCAAATATGTTCTGCACGAATCTCAAAGCTAGAATAATACTGGCCCCCTACGTTTCCCCGAATAGGCACCGGACACATCGGTCACGAAAAAATTGAGATACCTCAGAGGATAGAACCCCGCTTACTTCTCGTCTCTTTCCCCAAGTCGTCGTTTCGTCTTTTTCTCTTCACAGGTGCCTTGTCCGTAATTTATCCAAACTACAGTGGCATAGTCCAATCGGTTTTCGCCCGCTTTTTCTTCTCTCCAGTTCTTCGCTCTCCTCTCTTCCTCAACCTACTGTGAAGGTTTCAACTTTCAAGAGACGGGGGAAGAGTTTCATATTTTGCAAAACCCCCCCTTAATTTATGAATTAATTTCCATCTTAACAAGGTACTAGAGAAGAAGGAAGGTAGATCGCTGTTCGGTTTACTTTTAAAGTCGTTACCTTTGATACTTCCAGTCGCTTTCTTATCCAGCTGTTTGATACAATCTCCTCTCTTATCTTATTTTTGAACAGTTATTTGAGTATTTTGCTTTGAAGAATCTGAGAAGGTATATTGTTGCTAAAGTTTGCCTAAGTTAGTTTCTACTGGTGTGTGAGTTTGCTTAAGAACTTTTCAGAATCTAAGCTGATCACACTTTTTTTTTTTTTTTCCAATCCAATTCTCCAACTTTTTCTCTTGAATTCTTCCAAACTGCCTCAAATACTCAAGCTTTACTGACAAATAGTCCCGAAAAAATTCTCAACGAACAAAAAATTTACAAAAACAATTCCCCAATGGCTTCTTCTTCAGAGACTCCAGCTACCGAACAAGTGATAACTGCATTTTTTGCAAAAAGCCTTCTTGTCATACTGCAATCTCGCTCCCCATTTGTCTCCTCGCGCAATTGTTCGCTCGATCAAATTCCCTTATCTCCATCCTCCTCTAGTGGGTCACCCTCTACCAGGTCGAGCGGTCCCCGTGACAATTGGTTCAACCTGGCCCTTCATGATTACCCGGCCGCACTTGAAAACTCTGATTTTTGGAGACAGAGCAACCTTGAGCCACTGGTCATAGATATTCTCCTTGTAAACCGTGTATCTGGCACAGAAAAGCTTCTAGAGAGATGGGTTGTGCAGTATGAGACCCGCAAACAACCCAGTAAGGGTCGAAAATCCAAGAGAAGTTACTACATGGGTGCCACCCTTTTGTTTAGGTCTCTGTACATGCTTGTGAGGCTCTTGCCAGCTTACAATCTCTTCAGAGAGTTCAACTCTTCGGGTCGTATCCGTCCCTTACGCCTTTTGCACAGGATCCAGTCATTTGTAAACCCGTTATCCCCATTAGAAGATGCGGAAATGAGGCATTTATCTTTAGGCCCAATTGAGACCCCGTCTGGCAGGCTTAGCCACTGGGTATCATACTTGCCCGTCTTAGATGATTTTAGTATTGGGTCTGAACCGTCGACTCCTCTGTCCACTGAGTTCATACCGGATTATGTGGGTAGCCCCACAACTGACCCATTAAAGCGGTTTCAGGCTCTGCCTCTAGGCGGTTTTACACCCATATGTGTGCAATCCAGCTGGAGGCACAGTTGGAGTGCTGACCAATTCGGAGCACTGAATCTGTCACCGCTGCCAGAAGCACAGAAGAGAAATAAGGGGCCTGAAGGCTGCCATCCATTTTTAACTCCTCCCCAGAAAGTCTCTCTGTTAAGGGGCGATAGCGAACTGGTTCAATTCAGGGAGCTGTCTACCGGAACTTCTCTACCTAAGGTGTGTGTGCAGTACATCTGGATTTTGTTTGATGCTGTCAAGTGTTTCAGTACTAGGAATTTGTAGTTTAGTTTTATGTCGCTGGTATGTACTGGATGGTTCCTCTTTCAAAATATATGATTGTCCATCATACTTAAAGAACGAACATTTTTGCTGGTTTGGAATTGGATTGCATTTGAATCTGTGCACTCAATTGCTTGGGCTCATGTATAGCCCTGTCAGCTTAGTACCGAAATTTTTTATTTTGTATTTTTTAAAGGCTGCAAATTAAGGTGGGGGTTGTGTCATGTCTGTACCAAGAGGCAGATTGTTACGATACAATGGTGCTGAAACATCTCAGTACTGCATTGCTAAGGGTTTGTATGGGAAAGAAATGGATAGCATCCATTTCATGGATTATTACACATCCTCTTTGTTTGAATAACAGTTGGTCTATAATGGTAGAAATACAAGTAGCAGTTGACCTATAACTATAACTATTAACTTCTATGGTGTTTATCTTTGCTTTAGGAAATATCAATGGGTGGAGACAACACACGTTACCTGGAGGGGGTGAAATTCCCACTGGCAAGTGGGTCATGGGTGTGTGATTCTAAGGGTTTGTCTCTTGACTTGAATGAAGACACTGATGCCAATTATCCTTTTGCTTCAGATGCGATTAACAGGTAATGCTCGGCTCTCTCTCTTTTTTTTTATTAATATGCTCCTGAACAAGCCACGCTCAGGGAAGCATGTGACTACAGTTGATATTTGTTTTAAGTGTAGGCCTGAAAAACCAATACCACCTCGTACCAATACGGTAACGACCTGGTCAGTATTAAGTTGAAGCACCAAGTTAGAGTATGGACAACCAGGTGCTCTGCTGGTTTCTGGTATTTTGGTGGAAAGAAAAGCTGTTTATTATGGTAACTCCCTGCAATTGTCTTGTGCTTTGTCTATGATGTGGGTGTAATATTCCTCTATTGTTTTATGGGTTAAAAATAAGAAAACCACATGAATAAGCAATTTCCAGCATACTTTTTAATATTTCATATGCTTATGTTGCATATACCTCTAAACATTGGAAATGTGCCCATTTCCCCTGGTTTATATCTTCCAGTTAACAAAAAATCATAACTTTCCTCTTAAAGGAGAGAAGTGAGAAAAGAAGGGTAATTTCGGTCATTTTCCAGAAAATGTGTTTAGAGCTCTACTGCCTATGTAAGGATATTTCTGCAAGTGTTATACTTACAACATAAAGAAGATATATCCATGTTACGACGTATATAGGGTGTTACTTCTTTGGACAGTTAAAATATAAATCTTTTCTTATTCTGAGATTTAATTGGGTAGATAGAAAATTTCGTTCTTTTCCTCCTCAGAGCCTCAAGTGACTAATTATGAGGCAGTCTTTTTATGGCAGGAAGAATGGTCAGGTTTCATGGTACCTTATACTGGCTTCACCAACTTCAAGCCATTTTCTATTTATTCCTGTTTTTTTTTTTGGGCTGGTATAACGAGGAGGGTTCCAATGCACCCAAAATTATATGCTCCCATTTGCACCTAATCTTTTATCTTCATTTTCAAAGTCCAAATAGTTGATCCGAACCGATCAACATGATCTTCATAATAAAATATCCGGATCGACTATTCGGACTTTGAAAATGAAGATAAAGAATTGGGTGCAAATGGGAGCATAGAATTTTGGGTGCATTGGAACCCTCCTCGGTATAATTTATACCTGTTTGGGTGATTGAGACTTAACTGAATTGTACATCTCAGTTTAACTAAAGTTGTCTGTTCCAATTTAGAGGAATTGCTGTATAGTTGTGGCCAATATTGCTTGCACTACTCAAAACATTGTACTTGCTGAAATAAAAATCTTCAATTTACAAACAATCAGACATTCATTTTAGTCTACTAGGTTCAGTATTACCACCATATGTTATTTGTGATAGGTACAAATAGCTCTATGTTATAACAGAAATGCACCGTACCAGTTGGTATCAATGTCTTTTCTAAGAACAGATCTCCAGTATCTACACCAAGCTGTTCAGGCTCTATTCTGGTTGGCACCAATCCAGATGTATATTGACCTGGTATCAAACTAAAACAGCCTGAAACTATTGCTCTTGTTACCAAAAAGAACAATTTTAACTTGTATCAAACCTGTTATAGTTGGTATGAAATCATGATAGTGCTGAATGTCTTTTATCATTAAGTTTTGCTCCTTTATATAAACAGGACACACAATTACGAAGGGGAAAGGTCTCAGGGTGCTATTGTGGGTGCACTCATACGGATGCTTCAGACAGCCCCAAAATTGCAAATTGGGTTCGAGAAATCTAACAGCCTGGATCAGAATCCAAACCCAGCTCCATCTGGGTCCCGAACTAAAGCCGATGCATTACAAGAGCTGAGGAATTACATGCATATGAGAGATTCAATTTTAAGCCAGAGGGAACCGTACCCTGAAAAAGAAGCCAAGCATAAAGAAGAAACTAACCCTGAAAAAGAGATGGAGGAAAGAAAAATGCCTTGATGTGTATATGTAAAGTACTAATGTTATATCTAGCTAGCATGATACTAATTTTGATGCTCTAATTTATAGCTAAAGAAAAAGGAATATATATATATATATATATAATATTTATATAAGCTGAGCTTGATGAGGTCCACTGACATGGCCGTCTGTTTATTTGAGCTAGTTTGACAGGTGTAAAATTGCACCGGTGCCCTGTTGTTTTTATCAGGTGAATTCCAAATCAATCTTCTGTTTTATTGAAATTATTTTGTGTTTCTTCTTGTTGGTCATTGAGCTTGTAGTGTTTTTATGAGCTGGGTTTTACGCCATGCGTTTGGTACCTATATATGGTCCTCAATTGAGGCACATTTTGTACACCATGATTGCATTTATCTATGCAGACTACCAAGAAAGAAATGCAAATTAAAGAAATCTGTTCCGTAAGTAGGCTACCAAGAAGGAAATCTGCAACAGGCTTAAAAGATGTGATGTTTTTAGGAATGCAAAAGAAAATGAAAGAAAAATTAAAGGAGAAAAATGCATAAGCAAAACATTTTGCTGCTGAAGTTTTTTTTTCTTTTTGGTGAAAGAAAGGCAAAATAGCTCATTCTCATTGGTGAAAATTAAAAGTACAATCGCACCTTTGAATAAATAAGCTCTCAGCAGCCACCAGAAAAACATGGTGGTCTCAGCAATCACTTCAGCAAAACAACATCTGGTACCAAAGTAGAGGACTCCAGCATCTTTAGTCACATCTTATTACATAATAACTGGGATTCAAAATTGCAAAATGTCCAGCATAAGTTTTAAATTCTCAAGTTATATATCCAGTCAACAAGAAGGATACCAGTGGTACCCTTCTGTGTTCGGTTTCTTCTGGCAGGGTGGTACAGAGGGAGGAGAGGCAACTGAGGAGGGATAGCATCCAGCTCCAAAGACATCTATTTGTGAAAATAAGATATTGTTGCTTCCTCCATATTTCCTGTCCAACAGTTAATCAAAGCAATTATTAGCAATATCATCTTTCTGACTTAAAAGAGAAGGCACTTAGGACAGTCAGAAAAATATATTTTTGGGTTGTTGGTAATTGTAGTGCACAAATCAGTATATCTTCAAAATAATTCCAGTGTATATACAAGTCCTGGCATTCCCCCACATAATAGAAATATATGATCTCTAGATTTCATTACCTGTCTCTGTGAACATAAATGACAGTGGGCTATTCCAGACCACCCTTTTCTTTTTGTAGGATATCTTTTGGTAAAATCCTGTTCTCTATACCAACCACATAAAAGTTTTGTTCTTATAAGGAAGTTGCAGTTTCCACCATAACATTGAGTGTTTGATTTTCACCCCTCTAAAAGTAATAAAGTTGTATATGGAATTAGTGGTGAATTTTCCATTTTGTTTCCCATCTTTTCACTGCTACGTACACAGGTTTGTGGAACCGACTCCGCTGCTCTCCAAATAGGAAAGCAGGATCCTGCTATTCCAATCTCAGCCATTCATCTGTGTTGAGATTCGTGCATGAAAAAGTTAATGGCTGAGATTGGAATAGCAGGGTCCTGCTCTCCTAATAGGAGAGCAGCGGAGTCAGATCCCATGTTTGTCGGCCTCTGTATGTAATTCTTGATTTTGTGCTATAGTAAGCACTTTCTGCCACTCTTGTAGTATACCATGCACAACACTTTTGAATTGGATAATCTGCTCTTTTGTACTTACCACCTCCTGTAATGATGTATATGGATTAATTAGCACACAAGTGAAATAAATGGAGATATATGCTTACCAAGGTGCAATGCATACCATATGTCATGACAAAATTTTATGTGAAATAAATGCATTGCCAACTTGATAGGCACAGCCTGTATGCCCTAGTCTATTCAGTTTAATTATTTCCTTCCGAAAAAGGAGACAATTTAGTAGTGATCAGAGTGTGTATTGCATTCGACTTGTACAGTATGTTTCCACAAACCAGAATATGAAGGATATCTTTCCGCTTAGTGGGAATAGCAAGGTTTTTCTAGACTCTGCAAATCAATTTTCTAAGAACGGTTTCCATTGAACATACCTTGAATTATAAATGATCTCTCAAATATTTTGGTTAGATCCGATAAGTCTGGATTCTGATAACATGACCTTATTAATTATTCTGGCATGAGTAGCAGCGCTCGTGCTTCATTTGAATTTTAATTAGAGGTTTTTTTTAATTTAACCTACGTCTTCGATTTTCAAATCCTTAAATTTGGATGAAACACGGAGTTAGTGAGAATAGCCACTAATCCGA
This sequence comes from Carex arenaria, assembly GCA_964058825.1. Classification (NCBI taxonomy): domain Eukaryota; kingdom Viridiplantae; phylum Streptophyta; class Magnoliopsida; order Poales; family Cyperaceae; genus Carex; species Carex arenaria. The sequence goes on along the minus strand of CAXKVW010000108.1, from coordinate 494,974 downwards.
GCAAACATTTCAAATTGCTAACCCAACATTTTGTTGGGTTAGTGGAATAACCACTAACCCGAGAGAGAGAGCGCTTCATGCAGAGGCGAATCTACATTATTTGAATGGGGTCAATTGACCCCATTCAATTTCAATTTTTTTATATTTATATCTTATTTTTAATATATTTTAAAGAAAAATACTATGGATAGTATGAAATTGACCTCTATTCGTAGTAAGAAAATTTTATGCACTTGACTCCATTCACGTTTGTCTTCCATAGTCTGAAAGTCTGACTCTGCTCCTAATTTCATGTGGCGTGTCCAAACAATGAGTCTTATATGACCCTACTTCAGGATGTTTTTTTTTTCCATATTCATATATTTCTACAAAATGATTTTCTCGTCAATAAATTAACAGAGTTAACTTTTGTTGTCAGTTTGTAAATGTGATAGGAGAAACGAAAAATCCTAATTACATAATGCACGTGAAAAAGCTAGAAAGAGAAGTAACGCAAAGACCAACTTTTTTTTTTGTTTTCAGGAAAAGAAATGAGAACAAGCAAAAGAAAAGTGTTGCGATGACATTCCAAACTACCTGTTGAAGTGAAGCCTAAACTGTATACACACACACACACACTTTTGTGGTTTAACCTGTGGCAAATAATTTTGTGTTTTTTGGCTTTTATATGACACCTAGCGGCATTGCAATGAGCATCACTTCTTCAAAAAAGATTCAGAAGTGTGTGTATATATATATATGATCAGGTACATAGTTCAAGCATTACCATCAGGCACATATTTCACGGGAACATTAAAACAATTATTTATATATTTGAGAAATGCATGCTGATTACTTCATTCAAATAATGATAATAGCATCATATTCATATATATCCAGTTGCTACTTTTGAGAACAATTTGCTGCCAGCAACTGAACTACACAATAGTACATGGACTCAACATAATGGCCCCATGCCTAATTCCAATTATAAAACACAAAAAAGAGAAGAAGAAAAAAAAAACATCAACATTTTCCAGTCCTTTAATCAGAGTCCAGCAGATCCAAACAACTTCATAAGACCAAAGGTCAGCCCCATGGCAGCCCAACCTCCGATAACTACCCTGGTTGCGGCTCGGGCCACCGGGGCCCGTCCCAGTACTGCACCGAGACATCCAAATATCAGTAGTGCCACAGTTGCAGCCACTGCCACTGCCGCAATCCTGATCTTATAATTGGCAATAAATCCTGCAGCCAGAAGTGGCACTATTGCACCCATAGCAAATGCCAGGGCAGATGCCACGGCTGCCTGGATCGGGCTAGGTAGTCCAGCCCGATCAGCTTTGTCAGTCCGTTGGTCCCTTTTCAACTGGGCCAGCTCGGCATCAAATTGGGTTGACACAGATACAAATTCTCCAATGGCCATGCTACAGGCTCCCGCTATAAGGCCGGCGAAGCCCGACAAAACCATGGCCTTGGGCTCGGATTTCACGGCACCAATGCCCATCATCAAGGAAGAAGTCGACACGAGGCCATCGTTTGCGCCTAGAATGGCAGCACGGAGCCATTGAGCTCGTTGGGAAATATCGGAATCCAAATCTCTCTCTTGGCTTTGTTCAGTGCAAGGGATGGTGATCTTGGTGTCATTGATGGCCATCTTAATTAATTATGGTAATTAGTTAAAAGGTGGTGTTTAGTTAAGAACTTAAGATTGAATGTGAATGAGGAGAGAGAGTATGGGAAACACACGCCAGGGGGTTTAGGAAATTTATTGAATGGAAATTATCCTTTGCTCTTTTTATAGAAGTTACAGAAGTGTAATGGTGGTGGGGGATGAGTAGAAAGTAGCACAAGCACTACGCAGAAAGGTAAAAATAAAAATAAAACGCTAGCTAGCTATATAGTTTCAGGGTTTCATCAGTACATATCGTTTTGTCAATTAATTAGCTATATATATATATATATATATATAGAGTTGGGCTATGGTACTCTATAGAGTAAAACGGGTTGGTACTCTACGGCACTATATTTCCATTTTAAAAATCCAAACATCCGATCCGAACGTTCAACATGTTCTTCATATTGAAATGTGCTTGGAGACCAAATTTTACATTTTTTGGAATTTTTTTACTATTTATTAAGCCACATTTAAAATCGCAGATCTGATGGTCCAGAATTTTTTACTGTTTTTTTACTGTTCACAGTGGATCTGCGATTTTCAAAGTGGCTTAATAAATAGTAAAAAAATTCCAAAAAATGAAAAATTTGGTCTCCAAGCACATTTCAATATGGAGAATATGTTGAGCGGTTCGGATCAGCTATTTGAACTTTAAAAATGGAGATATAGTGTAGAGTACCAATCCATTTTTCTCTATAGAGTACCATAATCGGACTATATATATACACACACACACACACACACACACACACCAATGCTTTACACTTCTATGTACGTAGTCTGTACTTCTTAATTATGAAAGGAATTTTACATATTAAGAAAAAAAAAGTCTTTGAAATCATTTAGTAACATCATATATATAGAGATAAGCTACAGTGAATTGCGAAGTAAGGATTTTGTTTTACTTCACACTCATATTTTTATTTTCATATACTAAATAGTCGATCCGAACCGTTCAACAAGATATTTATATTGAAATGTGGTTGGAGACCAAATTTTACATTTTTTTCGAAATATTTTACTATTTTTTTCTAAATATTTCAAAATCACTGTTTTTAATGGTTCTGAACCATTCAAAAACAATGGTTTTCTACCTATCTTAAAAAATAGTAAAAAATTTCTAAAAAATGTAAAATTTAGTCTCCAAGCACATTTCAATATAAATATCTTGTTGAGCAGTTCAGATTGACTATTTGGTCTATAAAAATGGAGATATGAGCGTGAAGTAAAACAAGATTCTTACTTCGCAACTCACCATATATAACCCATCCACACACACACACACACACACGAGAGCAGTTTGGGTTCGATGCCCATCGGACTCAAACTAATCACTTTAATATCCATAACCGTCCGATCACTTTAAGATCCGTACGAGTGACTTTAATATCCGTGCACATTTGCTTTAATATATGTGTGCACTGAGCTTAAAGCGAATCGGACGGTTGCCATCGAACCCAAATTTGAGTCCGATGGGCATGGGACCCAAACTGCTCTCCACACACACATGCATACTAAGCAAATGAAGCAAGGCTCTTCACTCTCTATATCCAACTTGAAGACAAAAAGAGCGTATACAAATTAATGGTTTCGCCTATTTAATTCAACGATTGTATCAGATGCTTTCACTATTATAATTTGGTTCATTTAATGGTTGGAATTAAGTGCTCACAATTAATTCAGCTTGATGTGTGGCTTCAGCAATCAGCATGCATGGTTGGTTATTATACTATGTATTGCACAATTGTAGTCCACATGCATCTATATTTATTTTGATATATTCAAGTAAAAAATAATTTATAAATGTGTTCTTGATTATAAAATATATATATATATATATATATATATATATATGTGGGGATTAAATTTATGCCAATTTAAACATTAATTATTTAGTCTACCACCATATATCAAGTTAATTTGTTTAAAGTTCCAATCAATCAAATTGTTTATGGGGTCTGGTTAATAGACAACCAATCAAATTCCAAATTAACTTAAATTTGATTTGTGCCAAATCTAAATGAAAGACGAACAAGGAAGGAGAAAGAAAGACGAGAATAATGAAGTGGTGCGGGATACATATATAGATTTTAATTTTTTTAAATTAGTATTTTTCAAGATGTGAAATAAATGTACCAGATTATATTGATGTATGTATGGTAAAACTCCTACAATTTATTATTAGAAAATTCTAGGTTTTGATATTCTAACTTCTGAATATCAAATTGTTCTTAAACTTTCATTTGTTCTATAAGAACTTTAAATTTTTGGCTTCCGTTACAAGCTCAAGCTTGTTTGAGCATCGATAGTCTTAAAAAAAATATTAAGACTACTTGTACTCGTAGTAACAATATACGTGATAAATTCACAAATAATTCATGTTTTATTCATTTTTTTGATGTTTTTGAACTAAACTCCGAATAAAACGCAAAAAAACATATAATACATTTTATTCGCGAATAAAACGTGAATAACAAATTATTCGCGAGAAAAATGTGATTTTTTTTGCTTCCTTGTTGTACCGAATCATTCTCGAACTATACCCGAATCATTCTCGAACTATTCGTTTGTTACTATGCTTGTACCTATCTTATTATAAAAAAATAAAAGTATTTACATTTAGATTGGTCATTGAAGATGATTACAAAAATCAAGTTGTCCTAAAATTGCATTTGTACTGATTAGTTAATAAATATTTGAATAAAAAAATAAATTAGTTCTTAACCTTCTCTCAAAATAATTATATTTTTCATTAGTCCTTCAAATAACCAATTTTGTTTGAGATAATTATAAATTAAGATCGATTTAATCCTTTCTTAAAAGTTTAACATTCAATTTGATGCAGTTAAATTTCAAAGGAATATTGTATGTGTCCTCCAATTGTTTTAATTTGGTCAATGTTTAATAAGAAGAAGAAAAAAAATTCAATAAACAAGTGTGCATTGAACAATAGTCAACTGTGTAGTTTAAGAGGTTTGGAAAATGAGTATGAAAAAATAAAGACAATTGTTGATCAAATTAAGGTGTCTGAAAAATTAATCTTAATTAAATGTTTAGATGGTGAGTTCTTGGAGGGTTATCATGAGGCCAGATTTTTGAATAATAAAATATCTCTTCTTCTTTTTTTCCAAAATGATCAAATTAATTTCGTTCTAGTTGAAGTACTAATTGTGTAAATAAAAGTTCCAAAAATCAAACTGATATTTTTGGTAAAATTTTAAGGAACTAAATTTGAATTTTTTTTTTCTTCCCATTATTATCCTTATCTGATGCCGCCCTGCAGTTCCTACTGATTAATTTGGATTTTCATTGTGGCATTAAAAGAAACAACTTTGACTATTGTAAAGGAGTACTGGCGTGTGTCTATGTGCTAAACTGATAATTAATGTGCTGTCTCTTAAATAAATAGTTCTCTTTACACAGGTAATGGGATGACAACAATTTGCTACTTTTTGCTCCTTTAAATTAGGAAACAAATCTTTTTAGCGATTCTTCGGAATCGCAGGGTTTCTGCTTTTCTATATCTAACCATTCATTTTTCTAAATGCACGAATTTCAAAATCAGTTGATTTTATGCACGAATCTCGAAGCAATGAATGGTTGGATATGAAAAAGCAAGGAGCCTGCGATTCCAAAGAATCGCAGCAGATTTAATTCCTTTAAATTAGGTCACCAGGGCAGAGGTGCAAATAGTCTATTATTAGATTCCTATGTGTAAGAAGTGGAGGATTAAGAGCTTAAGGAGCACTAAGAAATTGATATTCGGTTGTCTTAATATGTGAATGAAAGCTAAAAAAGCTAAAGAAAATGATAGAGGTGCTTTAAGGTCAGGACAAAATATTAAGATTCAGACAAAATGAGGCTAAAAGAGGTGATCTTAAACCATTATAATTCAGTTTAGTCGGCTTTGAAGAGTCTAAACTGAACCGAACTATTTAAATCGAAATAATTTAAAAATTCAACCAAACATATCCATATAAACCGAAGAACCGAACCGTTTAAACTAAAAAATTTCGGTTCGGTTAGAAACCGAACAAACCGAACCGTTTGAACACCCCTGGTTGCTAGTTAATATTATGTTGTGCTAAATTCAACTAATCTACTACTTTCCCATGTGATGGCTGTATGACATAGAGAGATTAAAGTTTAAAAGTAACCAAATCACACACTACACCAAAGTTATGGCTCCAAATCATTATTGTTTTTTATCTTAAAAGGAAGAGAAATAGAATGGTTTATTGAGATACCAAACAAGGCACAAAAGGAGCCAATTGAATTTAATGAATAGACCACCACTAATTTTTCTGATAAGTGGTATGAGAAGAAGATAACATTAGTTAGTGAGGATGGAGTGTGCATTCCACACTAAAGCCACTCAAATAATTTTGTACTTGCACCCCACTAGAAATTAATCAACTCAAGGTAATTGGGTGGCTTTTGTCAACATAACCTCCTTTCTTAGATTTTTTTTTAATTATCAAATCAAAACCAACCTATAATGTCAAGGCATATATGGCCAAAATTCAAAACCAACCTATAAAATCAAAGTAAACTAATTTTTGTATATTAACTAGCTAATTAATTGTGTTTAAATTAATTGGAACCTTACATTTTAAACTTGAGTCCATTGGTAGTGTCCATTGGTTAGTTTAGTAACTTCAATTCAAATAAAAAAAATTAGTTAAATCAAGCTTTTGTCAATCACTAAGAATGTAAACCAAATTGATCAAATATATTTAGCAATTGAACCAAAAACAGAATTATTTTTTAAAGAAATTATAATTTTACTTAATAAAGTATTACAAAGATTTCGATTTTTTTTAAAGTTAGTGGCTTTAATGCCTACTAACAATTTGATTGATAAAAATTGTATTTACAATGAGTCAAGTGACTTTAATTTCTAGATCTACTCTTTTATTCTCACTAAATTCTCTAAATTACTAAAAATTACTCTAATCACCCTTTAAATTTCTAGATCTACTCTTCTAATCCTACTTAGATATATTCATAATTATCATAATATTTTAATCATCATCTCGCTCCATGACCGGATCTGCTCTTGCGACCGTCGCTACGCTCCGACGACCGGATCTACTCATCGTCACGCTCCGATCGAGATGAAGACTCTACACTCCAAACTCCGACAATAATTCTTATCTCACTCCATGACTGGATATGCTCTTTCGACCATCGTTGTGCTCCGACAACCGGATCTACTCATCATCATGCTTCAATCGAGATGAAGACTCTACACTCCGAACTCCGACAATACCGCACTTTCAACTTCGCTCAGCTCCCTTCTCTCTTCCTCATTCTCCTCTTCGTGAGGACGTAGAGCCGAACGGAAGAGAGGAGAGGAGGATGTGGTCTAGTGTGTGAGCGGAGTGGGGAATCTGTAACGGTTCTAGAGTTTCTTATCTCCTTTCAATATCAAAGAGCGAAATAAAACTCTATTGTCATTGTCATTAAAAATATACCCAAAGATTTCAATTTATAATAATAATATTCTTACTACTTTATACATTAATCGTGTTATTTACAACACAAGGATAATATTTACGAATATTTTGGTTTGTTTAATTTGTCAAACTTATTGTATTTTTAACTGTAAAAAATGAACCAAAAATTAAAAAAAAATCTTAATATCATAATTTTGTAAGCAAAGGAATCCAAATAAACAAAAAAAAAAACTATTTAAACACAAATATTTTAAAAAAAGACTTTTTCAACACCCCTTGTTGTTATAGAAGCGGAAAAGAAAAAAAAAAACAAAGAGCAATTTAGTACTCCGTGATTAAATTTATGAACAGAATATTCCCTTTGAGATGCAGATTCTTCATCAATTGTTGCAATGCGCCAGACCTGCCGATTTTTTTTAATATCCAACGTTAAATAAAAAATAAAATCAATATCTAAGTATTCTCGAATTTTTTAAAAATATACAGACCGCTGAAATTTTCGACGGCCGAGAAAAAAATTGGACCGGGATCACAATATTTTCTGCATTTATCTAGTAGTGACTTTTGAACCGGAATCAGTAACTCAGATTAAGAACATTTTAATATTATTTTTTCCAATAACACAAAAATAAATATTTTAATTTTTCTTATAACTGTAAAAAATTTAGTCTGAAAAAATGTTAATCCGAGTTATTTGTTACAGTCGTTCTAATAAATTAAATTATATAGAATTCCATCTATTTAAAAAAAATTAATATAAAAATTAAAAAATCATAAAAATTTCTAATTAAATAAAAAACCATAAATATAAAGTCAGAAACAAGTCAAACAACAAAACCGAAGAAATTAAGTGGAAAATTTATGCTACTTTATTTGCGGTTTGGACATTTGTATTATTTTTTATTATTGTTTGATATTAAAAAAAATCAACAGACCTGCTTAGGCTTCATTTTTTTTAGAGTATCTAATATTAGTAAAGGCTTTCTTTTTTCTATTTTTTTTTAATTAGTGCAAACGAAAAATTTGAACCGACTTCTACCACTCAAAAGAATTATTGAAATTGAAAAACTACCAATAATTGATCATAAATTAATTTGGAATTATCCAACATATACAATGGCTTCCACTTGTCTAGAAATCCACTAGACCTTGTTTTTGCCTTTGTGTGTCTTGTAATTTCAAGCGGCCCAATCCCATCATACCTCCAATTAATTTAATCATTCGATGTTCCATTATCAGAATTGTTTAATCTAATTGTGTTGATCCTAATGTTGACCATTTTTTGGATATATATACATAGAAGCATCAATTGTGTTGGTGCTTAATGTACACATTTTTGTTCAACCAATGATGCTTGTTGTATGGCTCCTGTTTCCCGGGACAAAGGGCAAAGGCTCTACAATTGTGCTCGGATCCTCTCCAACTATCTGCCTACGGTTGCAGCGCTATGACAGATCCATACCGACCATTTCAAATCCCGAAATTTTAAAAAAATAAATCAAAACACTACTGAAATTGGAGGGCCTCCAATTTAATATGTGATCTCATTCTTGGAGGGGCATAGATTAAATTGGAGTCCCTCAAAAATATAAATATCAGTATATTACAGTGCATTTTTGGCTTTTAGGGGCATCCAATTCAATCTGCGTCCCTCCTAAAAATGGGACCGCAGATTGAATTGGAGGTCCTGGTATTTTTCGAATTCTCAATAATTTGTGATATTTTTTGTAAGTAGTATTAATAAAAATTTCAGTTTCAAATCAAATATCTTAGATTGTAGTTGATCAAACACCGATAAAACTACACAGTATCTTTGCAGATACTATCAATTTTTTCAGTAATAGCCATACTTTCATAAATAACAATCTATGTCGTCTTATCCTTGACAATAGTCATTTTTTACTTTGACAATTTTTTTTTTAAAACTACTATATGTTTAAAAAAAGATTGAAATTTGATTCAAACCAAATATGGAAAGAATTTCATTTTTTCTATGTACAATTGATTCCCTTCCCACCCCCAATAAATAAAATAAAGAGAGAGAAAACAAAGAAAGAGGGTGTGAATACTGTCTTGTCCTTTGGCTAAATCCAAGGGGTGGAGTAACATTGATACAAAATTTCAAAATCCAAGGATAAAATGCTCATCAGGTGACTTTTTGCTATATTCAAATCTATCACAATTGAGTGGATTTCCCAATTTGAGCTTGCCAGAAGAGCCCTAATTTTTTTTTTTTTACTGAGGTGGAATCAATTCTAAGCCACTATTTCAATTTTGAAATCATGGTATTAGCATTTAGTCAAGTTTGGTCAAAATGAATCCAACAAAAAAATTGTTAGAATTCGGTCAAAATAAAATTGTTGCCTGAGTGGCCAAATGGATAGCTTGGCCTTGTCCCCTCCAAGCAAAATAAATTTTGTCAATTTTCATTTCATGAATTCAATAGAAACTTCTATAATTACAAGATGTTAAGAGAAAAAAGTGAGGCTATGGTAACATGCATATTACACTGCGGGCTGCATTATAGACTTTTGTGCGTGTGCGTGTGCGTGCGTGTGTGTGTGTGCGTGTGTCTGCGTGCGTGTGCGTGTGCGTGTTCAAACTGTCAATCTGAATCGTTCTATCTTCATATGACATGTCAATTTTTACATTTTTGAGATTTTTTTTTTCTATTTATTAGATGTGTAGAAAATTTGGATTTGAAAATTCTCGTCAATCCAAGAGCAGTGTTTTAATCTATCTAAGAAACTAGTTAAAAAAAAACTAAAAAATGTAAATTTTGCTCTCCGCATATATTTTAACGGGTCAATCTGTAATATGCATATTACCGTAGCCTTACTAAAGAGAAAATACACTTATATTTAGTTATGTGACCGTTGAGAGTGGCTTTGTGCTTTTCAAATTTAATGAATTTGTGAATTTTTTTTTTTTTTGAGTAAAGGTTGGAGGTCAAGCCACCCAACTATTTAATATCATTGTTATTATAACAAAAGATTTCTCCCATCTAAGTTTCGAACTCATAACCTCTTACATAGAGACCATGTGCCTTAGCCACTAGATCAAATGCTAGTTCTCATGAATTTGTGAAATTAACACAAGTAAATACATGCACAGATGGGAATATCGATTCTGAAGTATATGGAATCAAGGGCGGATGTTCGCACAAAAGTGTACTACAAAGTTTCAATACAGCAAGTGTACCTTTTAAACCTCGATTCTACTTTTGATTCGGACTGCAAGTGTACAATCCTATCGCTGGTAATATCGGGTGTCGATCCACAGGACGGTTCAATAGCTTAACTAGATTTCTACCTAATTTATCCTTAAACTAGAAGTGTTCAAAGGGGTTGAGTTGGTTGTTCAAGGTTCAATAACAGTGAATAGAACTGAGAGTAAATTAAACTGGTGTTTAAAACTAATTAAAACAAGCGTTTCCTGGATTTCTGACTTCGTCTGCAACTCTGCCTCTCACCTGACACAACCCGTGTACTCTCGTACACGACCCATGTCACACGGCCCGTGTAGTCTCCTACACGGTCCGTGTCAGACTCGAGTGAAACTGTAGTTGTCTGGTTTCTGTGCTGATTGATTCCGTATAGGGTGAACTGACCATACCTGATGTTTCTAAACCTCAACTCTCGTTTGTTGGCTTAATAAACTCGATAATGGAAATACAATTCAATCATCTTAGGGTTCTAACCTAAACTCTCGTTCATTGGTTTGAATGACCTAAGTTACTTGTTTGGTTTACTAAAGGTATTCACAATCTCTCGATTGCTGAAAAGTTCACCTCTCGGTTACTAATTAGTCTTCCCTCTCGGTTCATTGACTTACCTCAAATACCTTAGTCTGGTTGAAAGATCAAATTGGACGCAGTACATTGTTAGACATGGCCAAGCCTAATGGTAAGAACCAAATAATAATCGAACAACGCAGATAAGCAATAAAATTCATACGCAAACAAGCAAAGACAAAATATCAAACATAATCAAACAACTAACAGTAAACAAAGCATTCGACTACATCATATCCCCAAGAAACTAAAGTAATTACTCAAGCATAGTTCTCAAAACATAAAAGTAAAGATAGAATAAGCAATTCATGATAAGACCACAAAATACGAAGAAGATTCGTTGGAATTCTCTCGATTTCCTCCTCTCTACTTCGTCTCCTAGTCAGTTGGTGTAAAACTCTCCTAGGGTTTGTGTTCTGTCCGAATTGTCCCATTTCTGGCCCAAGGGGTCGTCCTTTTATACTCCATAACCGCCCTCTTTTAATTAGGCATCAATCTGAAAACTTAGATTAACTGCCGGATTTGTCTGACAAGGGCCGTGTAAGAGTTGACAAGGGCCGTGTGCCTGTGTCTCTTGTCCGGGTCGTGCAGCGCTAGCATGAGAGGTCGAGTAGGGTATGACACGGTCCGTGTGGATTGTGACTCGGCCCGTGTGGGAAGTCCAGATTGCTGGATTTCACCCTTTCTTCGCCCGTTTCCTACAATAAACAAACAAAAGCGCAGCAGTACCATATTCTATAGATAATTAATGCAATAAACATGATTTTACTGTTTTGGACACAGGTTTTGGTACAAGATTAGGTCGGAAATGTAGCTAAAATAACGAGATATCAGCGGACTCACACATAGTCAGGAGGGGCAGCTCTTCTGGATTTTAAAATTCAGTGGAAAAATACGAATTCGATACTACTAGCTCGCCAGACCAGTCCAAAAGCACGGTTAATGAGAAAATTTGTTATTTTTATAGAAATTTTATAGGAATTTACAGATCCGAACCAACTTTATTATTTTTTAATATATAGAATGATATTATTATTTTTTATTATGTAAGAGTGTACTATTTGTATTGTTTCATACTATGTTGATTTTTTTTATCTAGTATCTGACTAGTTAATGGGTTTGAACCCGATAAACTATTTTAATCCAATTCCTATTCCTTCCTGACAAAATCTTGGGGAAATTGATTATTTGTCACTCCAAAACATTCAAATCTGAAAAATGCCATCACAAAACTATAAATCTGAAAAATGCCACTCTAAACTTAGTTAATTCTTAAATTTGCCACAAATACACAATTTTTATACTTTTTTAATTAAAAATTAACTGAAAAATACTGTTTTGAGATACGTATTTCTGCATTTTCCTATATACCCTTTAGATCCCTCATTATACGTATCTCAAAACTATATATTTCAGTTAATTTTTAATAAAAAAAAGTATAAAAATTGTGTATTTGTAGCAAATTTAAGAATTAACTAAATTTATAATGGTATTTTTCAGATTTATAATTTTGTGATAGTATTTTTTATATTTAAAAATTTTGAAGTGACAAATAATCAAATTTTCCCAAAATCTTGCGTCTGCCTCTGAATGGAATAAAATAGGAAAAGGAAAGCGCCTAATTAGCACAAGCTTGTATTAAAAATATAGCATCAACCACCTCAATTAAACAAATTGGAGTGTCGTGTGCACCTCTCGCGCGTGCCTGTTTGTTTATTTTTTATTTTCTTACTTTTTTTTTTTTTTTTTATACCAAATGGTGATGTTGACATTCAACATTACAAGTATCTAGCAAAAAGATTCACTTAACTTATCATAATAAGAGAAGGCAGAGAACACGAGACTTAAATCGATATTTTTTTTAAGGTTGATTTGGAAATTATCTATTAACAAATATATTTAAAAAATAAAAATAAAAACAATGATATATAATTTAATATAAAATGAAAAGCGACGCTATAGTAATATGCATATTACAAAGCAGCATGCGCTATGGACTCCTATATATATTTTAAAGTTCAAACAGTCAATATAAATCGTTCAATGTAATCTACATATAAAAATATAGTTACAGACAAAAATTTATAGTTTTTCAAAAAAAAATTACAATTTTCTAAGATCAGAAGAAAACCACTTGATTAAAAATTTTGCAACATCCAAAACATTTGTTTTCTATCTATCTAAAAAGTTAATAAAAAATTATGAAATATAAATTTCATTTGTAAGTACAATATTATATGGAGATCATATTTAATAAGTCAGATTTATTGTTTAAATTTAAAAATAAAAATATGAATCATAGGGCAGGTCAATCAGTAATAGACATATCATCATAGCCTCACTCTTAAATAAATAAATAAATAAATATGGACGTACAACACAAATAAGGAAGCAATCTAAAAAAAAAATATTAAAGTAAACATGATCTAGCTAGTAATTTCGCATTCCTTTTCAGCTAGTCTCACTCCTCCTTGTCATGTTTAGTTGTAGAGTAAGAGGTTGAATAAACTCTTTACTCCACACTTCAGTAATCAAACAAGGAGTAAAATAGAAGAAATAAGATAGAGTAAGAGGTGACTTAATCCGGAGTAACTTATTCCACTAGATATTCCACTTGTATGACCTGCTGTAGTGTTTACCAAACGGTTCGGTCCGGTCCGGTCCGGTTCAAATTCGGCCGGTTCACGGTTTCGCACGGGTCACGGTTCTCACGGTCCAAGGTTCTATACGGTTCGGTTCCGGCGGTTCTAACTTGAAATAGTTGGCTCAAAACCTTGCTAGAACTATGGTCCAATTTCGCACGGTCCGGTCCGGTTCTAGGTTCGGTTCGGTTCGGTTCCGGTCCTAGACCAACCCCTATTACTATTTATTCATTTGAATGTTAATTTTCCTTGCTTAATTTTTGCACCCATCTTATAAGATTTTTATAAATTATACACTTTATAATCATAATAAGATTTTGCAACTAAATATTTTTTTTGAAACAATGAAATATAATTTTGAGAATAATGAAAAGAGCAAAAGTTTAATAATAATAAGAATATGTGAGTATGAGGTCCGGTCCGGTCCGGTTTTGTCACGGTTCCCACGGTTCACCGGTTTAGTAGGGTCCGGTTTAGTTCGGTTCTAGTCCAAAATATTAGATAAAAACCTTTCTAGAACCTTAAATTGAATCGGTCCGGTCCGGTCCGGTTCGGTACGGTTGCGGTCCACGGTTCCCACGGTCCGGTTCTTGAACCCCCGGTTTTTTTCAAAACACTAACCTGCTGTCAAAAAAAGAAATCTTACTCCATCAAGTGAATTAATTTAAGTTATACTTCCAACTACCAAACAAAATGTAAAATATAAGAAGTAACATGGAGTAAACAATTTAATCCTCATTAAATTTACTCCACAATCAAACATGAACTTCATTATCCAATATCCATCTTGTTTTTTGGAAACAAAACAAAAAAAAAATTCTCTCTAAAAATATTTCCTTTCATATGTTCAACATCTGAAGAACAACATAACACTCCACCTTATTATTATTTTTTTTTTGCATTTTAGATAGGTTTATTTGTCCGATATTGCACCAAATAGATCAATGTTTAGTACACATTAACTATATATAATTGACATCCTCTATGCCCCTTTGTCACACCACATGCTTAGGCAATTATGCATCAATGTGTTTTTTTTTATCTAAATTAGTTTTTGAGTTAGTACTTGGTAATTCATCTTATAAACATAGCCATGAAAAGACTTTTACTTTAAAAGTGTTTTTATTCTTTCAAAACTTGTTATACCAACTGCAATTAATCTTTTTTTTTCTATCATTATATATGTTTTTAAAAGCAAATAATCTATTAATTATCCATACAACTGATCAGGGACGGACGCAAAATTTCTGCCAGAGAGAGCAAGAAACGTGTTCAAATAACTTATCGGATTCAAACCCATTAATTAATTGGATACTAGATAAAAAAATAATAAAAATAGTACACTCTTACATAATAAAAACAACAAAGTAATATCATTTTACATTTTTAAAGCAACAAAGTTAGTTTGGACCTGTAAAATTTCTATAAAAGTAAAAAAAAAATCATTAACGGTACTTTTGAATTGGCCCTATCATACTTTCTAGTTCCACAGAGAGAAAAATAATTTTCAAAGAAAAACAAAATGATACCTATATTTTTTTTTTTTTTACTAAATTTCAAAATACAGAGAACAGTTGTCTCCGGTTCAATGTGGATCCGCCTCTGCAACCCGCAATTGATTTTGCACTTCCTAATAATAATAATAATAATAGACATATATACGATAATACGACCGACAATTATAGCTGTTCTCACAGTCAACCTTATGCGTATCACCGTAGGACCACAACACAATTGCTCATACCTTATCCTTGAATAATAATAAAAATTGAATGACATGATTTTAAAAATGAATTATATTGAAGAAAGCAGGCAGCTTCTGTAGAATAGCCACCAAATTCCGTCCCCTGACATGAATGGCATTATTCAAATTTGAGTTAGCATTAATTGCACCGATCGACATGAATTTCTGATCATAATTAACGAGGAAAAGTTGGAAAACCATGTTCAAAAAAATAAAAATAAAAACGGCTGTTATTTCATTGGAATAACACGATGATGTTATTTGAATGGTAACCGTTCAGACTTTTTCATGTGCGGATCTCAACTAAGACACTTTTTTATGCACGAATCTCAATAAAGTTGAACGGTTGTCATATGACAGGATCCTGTTATTCCATTGGACCGACCGTATTCGGATCCGTATCTGAAAATTTAATACGGATATCTGATATCTGAATATCCGTGCGGATACGGATACAAATATGATTTTAAATTTAATTTAATTATCCGTATCCGAATAGTAGATATATACTATATAGTTTAATATATATTATGAAAATATTTATGTATATATTTATGGATATCTGATATCCGATTCGTATCCGTCTAATATCCGATCCGTATTCGTATCCGAAAAATAAAAGCGGATATGGATATCGATCCGTATCCGATCCGTTTGCACCCCTAACTGCACAGTTACCTATATAATTGACAACATATAATTTTATATTTTTAGATTTGATAGCAATTGAATGAGTAAATAATAAAAATTGTCAAATAAAATTAGTTGTCTATATGTCATTTTCAAACATAATATCGTTTAGAATGTGCAATGCTGAATGTTCTTATGTCATTTTTCAGTAAGCATTGGGTGTTTATATTTTGCTCAATTTGTGAGATATATATGATTCGTAGCATTCATTTAATTTAAATATATATTGTTTCTACTTGCTAGAAATTATTAATATTAATGCATCCATGATCCATATCAATATTAGCCATCATAACCAACTAAGTTAAGTGAAAATTAATCAATGAATTGTTAAGTCATTAATTTCATGTATATGGAATAAATTCTTTGTCACTTACACTATTAATCAATTTATTTTACAATAATAATTCCAGGATTATATTTCTGAAGGTTTTAACTTTTAAGCCATAGAAATTTTGTACATGTTTTAGTAACAGAAAGATATGCCATTAAATGTAGAAATAGTAAAAGTTGATGAGTAGAGTAGAACTAGGGTGTTCTTAAGTTCACCGAGTCTCTTTGTAAACTCAATTCTAAAATCTATCGAATTAGTTTCAAATGAAGAATCCGAACTGTTGAAAACTTGAAATCCTTCTACCTTACGAGTGATGTGTCCACATGTGAAAATTTTAAATTTTCGAATTAATTTAGTATAAAGTCAAGCGGTCAAAATTAGAAGATTTATAAATTAATTTTAATGCGTTTATTTTTTGAACGTTTTTTACCACTTGACTTTATACAAAATTAATTCTAAATTTTAAAATTTTGTATGAAGACGCATCACTTGTAAGGTAGAAGGATTTGAATGGTTTGAATTCATCACTTGAAATCAATCTGATAGATTTTAGAATTGAGTTCATAAAGAGGCTTAACTAGTTTGAAATTGTATGTAAACATCCTTAACAATTAGAATTTTTACATATAATCATAATATATTTATCAATTCAATATTCACAAATAATATTTATTTACTAGTGCTGAATATTTAGTTTGTATACTTATTATAAATTAAAGGACCCGATGACGTCATCAATTTGATATGTAATAACTAATACGTTTGATTTTAAATGAGTATAGTTGTAATCATTTTTAATCAACATTTTGGATACAAATACAATGTTGGAAGGAATTTCAACGGTCAAAAACCAAATTGTCTCCACTTTCTTTAATTTTGGGCCTGTTTAGTGTTTTAATTTGTTGGGCCCAACTTTTAGGCTTTGCAGCTTTCAGGTTTGTATTAGGCCTTTGTACTTCTTAAAATAAATATGGCCTATTAGAGTATCCAAGTGCTTCAGACGGGCTTCATTTTAAAAAAAAAAATTTAGAAACCATAAATTAAAAAAAAATTATCATTTTGCAAAAACCATAAGAACCGAGATGCCATTTCGGTCCGAAATATTTTTTTCTCGGTCCGAAATATCATTTTAGTCTGAGGTGTTTTCACAAGTTTTACACCAATAGCTACATCATTTTTTTTTCCAGAATCTATGAAAACAGCTCAGACTGAAATGGCAATTCGGTCTGGAAAAAAATTTGGACCGAAATGGCATCTCAGTTCTTATAGTTTTCATAAAAATCAAAGTAATCAAGTTGGTTTGACAAAATCCCTTTTTTTATTTATGGCTTCTAAAAAAAATTTCTTCATTTTGTATATTTATTTCAAATATGATTTGCCCCTTTTTGCATACCCCTAATTAATTTGTAATGAAACGAAGGATAAAAAATCAGGAGTTCGTTTTCAAAATTATTTTTTTGTCCATCTCGTAATTTAGACACTTAATATCAATATCTGTATTTTTTTTAATAGTTGATAATTATGTGCCAATTTTATAAATGTACGCATTTGTAAGTCATATTACATTCTTGCTTTCATGTGTGTTGTCTATATTCTGTACACGAAAATTTTTATGTGATATTATTAACTGTTCGCATACAGAATTATTTTTTTTAATTATTAAATACATATACATTTAGGGCCTGTTCGGCGAGCCATTAGGAATGGGCATGGATACGGAAATTGAACTAAAAATTACTGTTCGCATGGCAAAAAAAAAATTCAGTTCGAATTCAGTTGAGCTAAAAAAAATTTTTCCCGCGGGAACAGTTGAGTAGCCGAACAGGGCCTTAAAAACTAAACATAATTTTGTCAAAACTTTCAGAAACCGATTTTTAACAAAAACGAACAGGCAAGAAAAAAAATATATTTGCGGCATTTGCATCATATTGGATAAAAGCCTGAAATTTTTATTTATACTGTAATCTAAAAAAAATAAACAAAAAAATCACAAATTATGAAAAATTCCAAAAATACTAGAGCCACAAATTCAATATGCGACTCCATTAATAGGGATCCGTAAATTGAATTGGCAGACCCCCAAAAGTGCATTAATTCCACTGTAATATACTATAATTAGGGTTTTTGAGGGTCCGCCAATTCAATTTGCGGACCTCCATTAATGGAACCGCAGATTGAATTGCCGGTCCTAGTATTTTTAGAATTCTCCAATTTCAATAATAATTTGATTTTTTTTAAGTGGTATTAATAAAAATTTCGGAATAAAAGTATAAGAGCGGAACACCACAACAGACACCATATGTCACATCGACTAGATATTGCAATGATCGTTGCCCCCACTAATTAATTTCATTATGGGAATTAAAGTTTGTATAGTTGTATTTGATTTTTGTCGGTTATGTTACGTCAACCTAATCAACAGAGTTTATAATTAGTCCCAAGAATTGAAAAGTCAGAAATTTCTTGATAAAAAAAATAATAATTACCGTTGCTATTTTGCATGTATCTGTATTTCCATACTGTCTATTCACATGATCTTTTTGGATTTGTAATTCACAAATTAAAAGAAATCTAGAACATCAAAATGTAAAATAAATATAAAGAAAATTAAAAAATATTACATTGAAAAGGAAAGTGCTCCTAGGAATACCAAATCTCTTTGTACTCTTAATTCTAAAATTTATCAGATTAACTTCGATAGGAGTACCAAATCTTTTTGTACTCTTAATTCTAAAATTTATCGGATTAACTTCGAACGATGAATCCAAACCGTTGAAATCCTTCTACCTTACGAGTGATGCGTATGCATGTGAAAATTTTAAAGTTTCGAATTAATTTAGTATAAAGTCAAGTGGTCAAAAGTCTTCCAAAAAATGAATGCATTAAAATTAATTTAGAAACCTTCTAATTTTGACCACTTGACTTTATACTAAATTAATTCGAAACTTTAAAATTTTCACATGTAGACGCATCACTCGTAAGGTAGAAGGATTTCAACGGTTTGGATTTGTCGTTCGAAGTTAATCCGATAGATTTTAGAGTTAAGAGTACAAAGAAACTTGATACTCCTAGGAGCACCCTAGTTCTACTCATTTCATATTATATCAAAAGACAGAAAAAAAAAATTACAAGTAGGTAAATGAAAGAAAGTTTCTAAAACGAAATGAAAATCGGTCATATATGTTTCACACTTTTAAAAAAAATGATAATTGAATGAATAGAGAAATGTGCTATTTTGTTATGTTGAAGGTTATATAAGTAAATAATTTGTTGTGTTTTTAGTATTTTAAATGGCATGATTTGTAAGAGTAATTGTCGATGCTTTCTTTTGATAAAAAAAAAATGTCGGAGAGAATCAATTGCCTTTTCTGTCTGCTGCTGTGGCTTAAAGAATCTCATTTTCTGTGGCCCGGGCGATGTATATATCCGTGTAGCAATTTGTCGACAAATAATTTGTAGGACGGATAGTGACAAATTAATTATTCGGGTTCGGTTCGGCGAGGTCAAAAACTCGTGATTTAGAAATAATTCGGGTATAATTCGGGAATGATTCGGTATTATTCAGATCAGAGATCTCAGTTCTGTAAGGGAGCAAAAATAACCAAAAAATAAAATTCTGGGAATAATTCATAAAATTCGCGAATTATTCGGGAATTATTCGGTCAAAGTTCGGTCAACCAAATAATTCGGCGTTCGGTTTGGCATCACCAAAAAAATGAATAATTTGCAAATTATTCGCGAATCTTGTTACTATGGTAGGACGCATAGTAACAAATGAGACGAGGTCAAAAATTCGTGATTCGGGAATAATTCGGGTATAATTCGGAAATAATTCGGACTAGATATCTCAGTCCTACAAGGGAGCAAAAAAAAACCAAAATAAAGTTCTGGGAAAAATTCGGAATAATTTGTAAAATTCGCGAATTATTCGGTCAAAGTTCGGTCAACCAAATATTTCGACATTTAGTTCGATATCACAAAAAAAATGAATTTTTCATGAATAATTTGCGAATAATTTGTGAATCTTGTGATTATAATAGTAGAACGGTACCAGGCTAAGATTTGGTAACATTTTTTATAGCTAAAAGTCTAAGAATGGAGGTGAATACACGTGAAATGTGTATTATTATTCTCTTAGTCTTTATTAAACTAATTTAAATATAATAGTTGCTTGACGGAAAAAAAAATATATTAAACAAAATTATATATCAATTATTGTTCAATTATTGTCTTAAGTTCACGCACTGACAGTTTCATAAAAGAACCGATCATTCTTTTAGTTTTTTTAACAATTATCAGTGATAGAAGACTTATGTGATCATTTTATTTCCAAGTATCATCAATCAACTTTAGTTAGTAATGATATTTATGTAGGAGATTGTAAGTTAGTAATCCTTTGTCTCCAATTTTTATTAAAAAAAATATTACCATTCATCAATAAAAAAAATTGAAAGATAATTACTAGATAGGTTATTATCATAAATATCATTTTGTTGATTGATATGGTACTAAAATTAATTATATCCAAAACTCCTAAACAAAATTATTATAACTATGATACGTTCTATCTCTGGGAGTAGGCCGTGTGTGATGGACTTTGGATGTTAGGGCTCATCCCGTTATGAGAAAATGGGCCGAGATTGATGAGGTGGATTGTTGGTTCCCAAGGTGGAAAATCGTAAAGATATTCGAACTCTAACCTGTGATACCTCTTTTAGTGGAAAAGAATCAATCTTTATTAAATGAAGTTTTTTTGTCTTAAATAGGCCATACCTTGACTACAGATTGTGTTGTCAAAATAGTCAGGGAGGCTTGCACATAGGCGGTCGCGAGACTGTGCCCAGCTGGTACAGAGAGAAAGAGCAGTGACTCTAAGTCGAGTCCGAGTTGGGCTTTTCGGGGCAAGGCCCGAATTAGCCTTGTTCGAATAAGGCCTGTTTCAGATCTTGCTGGACCTAGCAGTCTGGCCTCCCCGAGCCTTTAATCATCCCTGGGCTGACCCCGAACGAGGATTCTGACCCGGACTGTTCTTGGTCCGGGACTAGTGTGAGGTTGAGATTACTCTTCAGTCTTGGACTTTCTACTTGATCCCGGGTTGATCTTGATTGAGAGTCCGAGTCCTAGTTTATTATTAGCCCAAAACCTGTTTTATGAGGGTCCATTGTACATGGCTCTATCAAACTATATCTATTTGAGCATTATTTTTTCACCTTACCATGCTATATTAATTACAAGAAAAGAGAAAAAAATATGTACGTTCTTTTTCACAATGTAGTACATAGAATGTAAATTAAAAGCAAGCCTATTTTTTTTATGAAAAGTTGACCCGGTGTCCCTGTCCCTTTAGCTTCTATCCTGAACCTCTCTCCAATTCTTCTCTTGCGTGCATAATTTTTATTATTATTTTTTATTTTGAAATTGTCCATGGTTATAGTTTAAACCAAGAGATCTAGCGCCACTTAAACTTGTAACTTATATAAGAATAAAATAAACAGGGGTGGAACTAGAAAATTTAGTTAGGAGAAACTAAAACTTAAAATACATAATTATTACTTTGTAGCTAGTGGGATTTGAACCCATGACCTCCTATGAATAAAATAGAGTCTTAACCACTAGACTACAAGCACACATCTAACATTTTATGAGGGAGGCTAAACTATATAAAAACTTCTAAAAAAATAAAAAATAAATTAAATTTCAACATACGTCATTAAATTTTTTGAAATCATGGGGTGGCTTAGCACCCCTGGACATAGTGTAGATCCGCCCCTGAAATTAGAAGTAATAACTAAAAGAATAGTAAAGTATAAACAGGTTATACAACAATTAATTATGTTCCAATTATACCCCGGGCCATGGACCCATAACCCATTTACACTTGTCGAAGAGACACCGATCGATAATAAGTTAACAACTTCATAGCTTCTTCCAGACTTCCAGTCTCCTCTTTGTTTTATTTTCTTTCGAGCCAAAGCGCAGTCTAATGCAGACTTCCTTGAACCGAGTCGACGATAATGCTGTCAGGTTTCCCAGACTGTGACCCGCTACACGATTTACATCTTTAAATTTTTGAAAAGATTTCAACTTTTGCTTGGTTCTCAGTCTTCTTTTCCAAATTTCCATTGTTTTTTCAGTCTCAGACAAACGACAGTCACGACTCTCTCTCTCTATCTCTCTCATTCTCTCTCTGTCGCGTGTCCGCTCCACCCAACCCCCACTCTCCTCATAGCTCCGTGAACCAGGTGCACCATGAACCCAACCGGGCCTCGCCACCGTCCACCGTCTCCTTCCTCCTCTGGCACTTCGATCCCTCCTCTCCCGACCAAAGCAAACCCTAGCCACCACCGTCGCGCGCATTCCGAGACCTTTCTGCGAATACCGGACGACCTCCTATTTGACGTTTCAGACCCAGATTTCTGCATCTCCGACCTCGATTTTCCCTCCCTCTCCGACGATACATCGGACCCCCCGCCGCCACCGCCATCTGATGGACTGGCGGGGCGGCCTCAGAGTGGGGCCCATATCAGGAGCTTATCTATGGACGCCGCCTTCTTCGAAGGACTAGGGTTTCAGGTATTGGTTTGTTAGATTTGGGAAACTGACCAAAATTGGTTCCTGATAATTTCATAAAGCAATTGAATAACCTAACTGCGCAGGTAAACATGCATCTGGCTAAGGTTTGGTTCATTTTTACTGTCAAGGTGTATTTAAGCTTTTTAAAGGGCCACTAGCTGCAAGGGGTTTACTGTCAGTCATGATTGGGAGCTAAAATAGGAATAATGAATGGAATCTGTATTTTGGGGGTTAGATTTTAGTATTATAGTATTGAATACAAATGCCTCAATCAAAGTGAGGATTGTAACAATACATTGTTAGTTTGGGGGTTATTTGTACCGGTATGTTTAAAATGGTCATGGGGCTCCTACTTAGGTATCCAAATTGTCTAAATGGACCGCCATGCCGTACTGGTTCTATCTCGTTAACCCTCAATGCTGCGATTGAGCTTAATGACATTATTTTTCCAATTAAGAACTTGCCAACAATAATAAGAGATAAAAGAGCCGCCTAATAGCTTTACCTGCTACACATTCCATACAGCCACGTACCTAATAATTTATACATATAAAAGTTTGAATGGCTGTATAAGGAACTAGGAAAGTAAGTATGGTATTCCTTTCTAACAAGTGAAAGCATACTTCCTTGAGTAGGGCATCCTCGTGATCTGGAATGATGGCTGGATACTACCGGCGATTTTTCCTTTTTCTAAGGTTTTTCCTTCTAATAATATTTAGGCTGGAGGGGAGACGAAGTTGGGAGGTGGACACAGGCGTAGTGGGTCGATGGATGGGTCGAATCTTCCAGCTGGATTGTTTGAGGCAGAATCTCCAGGGCCTTCTACTGGTTCAGATTATGCAAAGAAGGCGCTGGCACCTGAACGTCTTGCTGAACTGGCATTGATTGATCCTAAACGGGCCAAAAGGTGCATTTTCTTTACTTTTTCCTTGTTTGTTTGGTTTTTCTGCAATTATATTATTATTATTGTGTTTTTATTGTAATGAAGATTATAGTTTATGGCTTGGGACTTATAATTTACTTAATTTACTAAGGTTTTGTAGATTATTGTAGCTATGATTAGAGTTGGTAAAAACGTGCCGTGTTGTGCCGTGTCGTGACTAACACGCTGTGAATTTGGTCTCGTGCTGTGACCAAGTGAACAGTCACACGTGCCATGCCATGACCAAAATGTCGAAGATGGTCACGGCACGCGAGTCACGCCGTGCCCAAACGTGATTGGTCACGTTTAACTACTTTTCACAATTTAGGTTAGTTTATTCAAGATTCACTATTTGATCAAGATCTAACAGTCCTAATTACGCGTAACCACGTTTCGTGCTGTGCAGTGCCATGCCAAATTTTCAAAAGATGGCCATGACACGCGACACGCGAGTTACGGCACGTAACAGTGACACGTGCCATGCCATTCTGTGCCATTCCGTGACGGAGCCGGCTCCGCCGTGCCATTTTTCCCACTCTAGCTATGATTTTGACTTCTTTGTATAAGGATTGAATTATGATGTAATTGCTTTCCTTGTCTGGTCTTTTCCATCTAATTCAGGGTTTCTTATGTTCTGGGGGCTCATTTCACAAACTTTTCACATTAAAATTTCCTTTTCCGAAACATGTAATCAGGACATCATGTAGAACCTTCTCAGCTCCCTATCGGCACTATAGACCTTGCTGTGCTTAACTTAGAGCTTATGACATAGTGTTGTTAACTTCCATATATTATGAAAGAGAATTAGGGCACCAGTTGGTGCTGTTTCATCGTCTGTTGATATTTACAGACACCAAGCAGATTTTTGTACCCTTTACTGCTTTATTGTTGTATAATAGTAATACAACTCTTTAGTTCTGGATAAATCTAGTTATAACCTGAAAACTTAAGAGTTTATGGATCATATAGTTTTAATTGCTAAATTAAATTGGCTGTATTTTTAGGATTCTTGCAAATAGACTGTCAGCTGCTCGGTCAAAAGAAAGGAAGATAAAGTACACAAGTGAATTGGAGAGGAAGGTGCTAACCCTTCAGACCGAAGCTACCACTCTCTCTGCTCAACTTACCCTTTTACAGGTGCCCCCCCCCCCCCCCCCGTCACTCTATTTATTTCTGATGCATTCTGGCATTTCAGAACGCTGAATGACTCGTTTAAATTTCGTGCTTTGTAGCTAAACTCGAACTGCTTTTTTTTTTTTTAAATATGTATCACTCTTGCTTTACTGATATAGAGAGTAATGATTTAAAAAAAAAAATCAAGCTCAAATAATCAAATAAATGTCACATGTGATCTATATAGCTTTTTTTTACATGCTGCTAAATGATTATGTCGTTTCAGCTTCATTTTGAAGGCAATCAAGAGCATGACAAAAATGAATAGCCAAAATTTCCACATCAACCGATTTTTACAAACTCTTGATCAGTATCAAAGCATAAACAAAATGTTGTAATCTTTTTTAACGTGTAGAAAAAGTATAGAGGTCACATCTAACAATTTATTTTGATAGTGGAGTTTTAAATATTAAGATATTGAACATTTAAAATTGGAGGCATAGTGGACATGCAAAACATGAGGCATTTGAACCCTCCTTGTTTTGTTTTTATTGTAAGATCAAATTTACTAAAAGGACACATGAAATTTTATTTGCTAACAATTTTAGGTGTGTAACATGAATTTCATTGTTATTTAAATCTGAAAATTATACAGAGAGACACAACTGGATTGACCACTGAGAACAGAGAACTGAAGCTACGTTTACAAGCTATGGAAGAGCAAGCTAAACTCCGTGATGGTACATGCTTTTTCTACTTTTCAGACAACTGGGTTGCAATTATTCGTTTGAACCTTCTATTCTCCTTTTCATTTTTTTTTACTACCTTAGGTTAGGAATTACCTTTTTATCCAAGAAACTAAACACAGCATCTTGAGTACATTGAGCACGACGTATATTAATAGTAAAAGCAACAAAAAAAATTAGGTTAATTTGTTTGCGCTTCATACCTCTTGCATTGTTTGACTTCTGCAGTACTGAGATTCCTTCTGAAATCTAGATTCCTTTTTGTGAAATGCAGCTTTGAATGAGGCACTCAGAGAAGAGGTGCAGCGGCTGAAAATCGCAGCAGCTCATCTCCCAACTGCAAATGGAATTCCCTTCAACCAACACATGCAGTCTTCCTTCTTCATGCAGAACCAGCCACCACAGCAGCACATGCATTACATGGGCCGCCATCCGGCACAAAATCTCCAGATGTCTTCGAGTGCAAATTCTAATTCAAATTCTAATTCGAATTCGAATTCAAACGGCGGTCAGCCCATGAGTGCCCCATCTCCTACTGATTCGATGGATTTCATGTGAAGAATTTGGGACTTGAAATGTTTGTTGTGGTGATAGTTACTGAGAAAGGAAAGAAATGTTATTTTCTAGCTTGTGTAAAGATTAAAAAGAGAAAGAAAGATAGTTTATTGTGTAATATTATGGGTATGAATGCTATTGACATGGTAGGATTTTTAGTTTGTATCATTAATTATATATTTTTTGTAAGATACTTTTATGTTACTGAATATCAACTTTATGTAACCTTATGATATGTGTTAAATAGTTTATTATTGCTGAAATTCAAACCCAAAAGTTGCCCTGATAAGCATATTTCATAAGACCTTTGATATAATGCTCAGGAAATTTTAGTTATATCATGTATTGCACTGTTGGGGTAACAAGTATATGGCCGAAAGCTAATTAACGAATGGAATTACAATGTAAAAAATAGAGAGAGAAAACTGTATCTTTGGTGAAGCCACTAATTTCTGGAAGGTAAAGCTGGAGTTGAAGAAGAGAATGTCTGTTAATCTAGATTCATACTTGCAGCTCTCTCTTGTATTGTTTTATCCCTGTGAACATTTTTCAAACAAGCTTCCCTTCTCTCCTTTTCCGAAAACCAGTTTGAACTTGGTTATTAGAACAGAGAACCAGGAATTGATATTAATGGCCGCTATCGGTACTACTGTTTCATTGCTGTACTAAAGTTGTTCCCAAAACAGTTTACTGGTACTTGAATGGAATTTAATATTAAAATGTGTTTGGTGGTCAAATTTTATAGTTTTTTTAAATTTTTTGACTATTTTTCTAGATAGATACAAAATTACTGATTTTGGATATTTTTGAATCTTCTGAAAACCAGTGATTTTATACATATCTAAAAAAAATAACATAATTACATGTAGAAATGAAAATTATAACAGACTTATTACGGCAGCTTGACTTAATCCAGAATTTTTTGTGTTCTTTTGCCAGAAGGTTATGTCAGAAAAAAAAATTCGGTACTTAGGCACCATAATAGTCTTTTTGGTGGAGCACCTGAACTAAAATGCTTGTGACTTCGTTGAAATATTGGTGTTTCCTTTTAGGTCTTCCGATAGTGCGATATTTCAGACTTGAAATTTGAAACCAAACTTTGGTCTTGAAATAACACAACAATAAAATACATAAATATGTCAGTCTATTTTACCAGAAGTACTGTAGTCAGGAGCAGAGTTAGACTTTCAAGTTATAGAGATCAAATATGAATGGAGTCAGTTATATAAAATTTTTGTGCTACGAATGGAGGTTAATATTACCGTACATTTTACCCTATACTATATAGAAAATCGTGTATAAGTACAAAAAAATTACAAAATAAATGAGGATCAATTGACTCCATTAATCCTCATTTAATAAAATAGCTATTTTATTTTAACAGAATGAGAATCAATTGACCGCCTCTGACTGCAGTTTAAGAAAATAGAAACAACAAAAGTTGAAATATCCAACTACATAGTAAAACAATAGCTACTGTATTTTTTTTTTTAATTCTTTGATATTTAACTTAAATATGCAGTAATATTATGAACTTGCTTTTGTTTTTCAATTGAATGTTTGATAAATAACCAACTACTACAGTTCAAATCTGTCTAAAAACGAAAACCAGTTGGTATATTACATAATTTGGAAATCATGTATAGAGCAAGATAAGAATTATGAAATACAAAGGTAAGCAAAAGAAACAAAAACCCTAATTCAGAAAAAGTGGAAACTATAGAAGAAGAAAAAAACAAAAAGATAGTTTGAATAAATGTACCTACTTGTCTTCCTTGCCTTGCCTCTCTGACACGGTATTTTGACAATTTGGAATCCATTAATTGGCATGAAGGAGACATTCTAGACACCAAGAGAAGCTTTCTAAGTATTCTCCCCTTCTAAATACAAATTTGCTCTTAAGGGATTTGCTTTAAAAAAAAAAAAATCCAAAAATATACTAAGTTTTCTATTTTTACTGGATGCAGAGCTAGGGGTGAAAACGGTATGGATAATATCTGATCCGTATTTGATCTGTATTCGAAAATTTAGATGTGGATATCCGATATCCGAATATATGTGTGGATAAGGATACTGATATGATTTTACGTTTCAATTATCTGTATCGAAATAGTAGATATATATCATATATTTTTAATATATATTATGAAAAATTTATATTATTCACCATTATAATTAGATAAATATTATGAATTTTAATATTTTTAATATTTTATATCATTTTAATAAATATCTGATCTAATATGAATCCGTATCCATATCCGTCTGATATCTGCTCCTTATCCAGAAAATAAAAAAAGAGATATGAATATGATCTTACCACTATCCGTTCTGTTTTCACCACCTATGAATAGCTCATCCGTCCAACTCAACCAAAAATCAAAGGGTCAAATTTTGTTTGGCCAAGAACGAATTGGATTTCGATTGACTAGGCACAAAAAATTAAGGTTATGAAGTAAAAAACAAGGCTCTTGTGACTTTTCATCTCTATCATTCTTTATTGTAAACCCATTTATATTTCCTTACTAATTATGGTTTATGATTCGGTAATGGTTTATTTTTAGTTGATATTATTTCATGTTTGCTTTTTTGTTTATTGTTTGTGTTTTTCAACAAATTTAGAGACGGGTAAAATTATTGTCTAGTGTCGGAAATAAAAAAAATTCTATTTTATAGTACAATATTTGACAAATAGCTTAAAGTATGTTTTCTCTTATGATCAAACGGTTGATCAAATTCTTCAATATGTTCAACATATCAAAATTTTGTAGGATATCAAATTTATTTTTATTTTTTTGGAATTTGTTTACTTTGTATTTATTATTATTAAAAGATGACCATATCTATTTAATATGCAAACATTTTTACTTCTAATTAAAGATCTAACAATTTTAAAATTTAGAAGTGGCTGTGACATTAACACTCATTATTTTTTTTGCCTGAAAATATAGTGTAGTGATTTGATGGTATCAAAATTGAAAGTTCAAACAACTTAGAACGGACAAATTGAATTTGAAGATTAATTTATAACAAAGAATAGGATTTATATAAGAGGAGGGATCCAATTACACCCTTTTTTTTGACACATCATGACATTGTTTTTCTTATAGTTTAATTTTGCGATTTCAAAATCCAAATAGTCGATCCAAACCGTTCAACATGATTGAGATACTAAAATGTGCTTGGAGATCAAATTTTACATTTTTTTGAATTTTTTTACTATTTATTAAGATGGTTACAAAATCGCTGTTTTTCAATGGTCCGAAAACAACGATTTTGTAACCATCTTAATAAATAGTAAAAAAATTCAAAAAAATATAAAATTTGATCTCCAAGCACATTTTAGTATATCAATCATGTTGAACGGTTTGGATCGACTATTTGGACTTTGAAAATGATAGGTGTCAAAATGTGTAACTTGATCCCTCCTCTTTATATAATAACCTAAGATGAAATTTACTGTTAATTTTTATAGAACCTAGTGTTTTTCTAACAATGCCCCATAAAAAAAATTATTTGTACTTTGAGATTCGAGCAAAGTAAACATAAAATAATATGTTCAAGTTAAAAGAATGATCCCCTCTCTGTTTCTGACATTATCCATATAAGAAGAAAACTGTCACAATTATGCGTTAATTAGTCAAATATAATGATTTTTTCTGTTATATTGATTTTTAAATTAAAGAAGATAGGATTTTGACATACTTTTATGTAACTAATATTTGTGTTCATCTTTAGAACACCTGGCATAATTTTTTTACTGTTCTTGTTGTTGTGTTTATATTAATATTATTCTTGTTGTTTTTTAATTTATTATTATTATTGGTATTAAGAGTGGGATAAGATGCTTAATGAAGTAAAAGTCTTCTTTTATTTGTCCTCATATTTCTACATTCAAAAATGTTTTCGGAAACCAAATTTTTATGTTTTTTAGAATTTTTTTACTAATTTTTTAGATAGGTAGAAAATCCATGAATCTGAAGTTTCTGGACCATTCAAAAACATAAATTTCTACTTATAAAAAAAGTAAAAGATTCTAAAAAATGTAAAATTTGGTCTCCAAATTTATTTTAATATAGTGATCATATTGAGCAATTCATATCGACTCTTTACGCTTTAAAAATGAAGATACTAATATGAAGTAAAACTGAGCTCTTACTTCATAAATAATTAAATGTAGTCCAACTCGTATTATTAATATCATCATTAATAACATTATTCTTAGAATTCTTATAATATATTTTACATTACTAATTTTCCCTGCAGGACGCTGTCCGTGGAATTTTTTTATAAACCATAATTAAAAAAATAATTTTATGAAACCAACATAATTACTTTTTGTTTACAAAAATTATAAGAAATGAAATCTCATTTCAATCCGTTATTTTTTTTCATCACTGAAATGGCATTATGGCCCGGTATGATTTTCTATGGCCACTGGTACGAAAAACTATAAAACCACACCGAACCAAAATACTATTTCGGTTCCCAAAAAAAAAATGACAGACCAAAATGGCATTTAAGTTCTTATGGTTTTGTAAAAAAAAATCATGTTGGTTTCATAAAATTATTATTTTAATTATGATTTATAAAAAAAAATCCTGTCCGTGAGCCAAAATTCTTCTTGGTCCTAGTTTCTACTAACGGTAGAAAAAAAAAATTGTCAAAAGATTCAAATTTACCAACCCAACCCACTAGAATGGTCAACTTGATGCAACCCACAAATCTTGAATATTTTTATTTTGTTTTTTTAATGAAGATTTCCACAGAATTACAGTTTCGTTAACGATCGTACCCTTATATAAAGACACTGAACAAATTATTAAACCATCAACCCATAGTATTCATATCAAATCAACTTAATATATACATGCACTCCCCAAAAATGATCCACACTATTTGTATGGCTCTCATTGCCATGTTCTTCTCTGTTTGCACTGCATTGCCATACAACATTCCAAAACCATTTTTAGTACCAGTACCTCCAAGCCACCACAGTCAAGGCCATGCCTTTCCACCGGTACCGCTGTACCGTGTTGAATCTCCACTGCCACCTCCCACGCCACCGATTGTTCACACTTCACGGTCGAACCCACCATCTATTCATAACTACCCTAAATTCCCTAAGCCGTTCCAAAGGCATCCTATTCCTAGGCATAGGTTATCACCGCCTCCACCAACACCGAACCCTACTGATCCTACACCGACACCTCCAAGCAATGGATATTCATATTCAACAAAGCCGGCTTATGTAGTACCCCCTGCACAACCACCGGTTTTAGTTCCACATGGTCGGTTTCCGCCATTTTCACCACCTCGTCAGTTTCCACCACACCGTCAGTTTCCACCACGTCATGGATGGATCCCAACACCACCCTCTAACTAAGCATATAGAGTATTGAAAGGATACTGTTATAATATAGTTGTGCTATATAGTAATGATGAATAAGAATAAGAGCTGAGTGACAGATTATCAGTTGATTAATTTGACGTCCAAGATTATTAGTTGTTACAGATACTTATATCAATAAGATGTATTTTTTGTTGCAAAATACTTGTTGCCAGCACAGGTTTGGTGCTAATGTTTTCATTCAAATAATTAAAAGAAATACAAATTAATTAATTACATGTTCTTTTGCCTTTGTTTTATATATGCATGCCACCTTTAGGTTTCCTGGACACTTAAACAAGTACTAAAACAGAAGATAGAAGGAACTCAATACAAAAATTTCTATGTGTGACACTGTACCATAATTTAGCTAATGCAATGCATGAATGGCCTTTTCCAAATCGAGCAATATATACAACAACAAACAATGACAAACAAAGTCTTTAGTCCCAAACAAGTTGAGGTAGGCTAGAAATGAAGGAATTGAATTGTGTCCAAAGGGCTTTGGATAGAATCTCATCCAAAGCCGGGCCTTACCGTTTGATCTGCTTTAAGATTCGTGCCAACATATTTAAAACTTAGTAACTCTAAATGGCTCCATAAATTCAAACCATCCCTGTAAATTTCAACATAGATTGGACGGTCTACAACTGACTTTGGATGACGTTTTGTCCAAAGCCCTTTGGACAAACTCCACCTAGAAATAATGAAACCCAATCGGTGAGGGTTTCATTTCCATAAAAAGGTTGTGTTTTACGTTGGCTCGCCATGCCTATCACAACCCTCCTTTTTTCTGGCTTGGGACAAATCGGGCAATATATACCATCAGATTAATATTTGGTACCGGAGACTTCTAAGTAAATCGAGAAGCATAGTATCAGAATAGTATATACCATCTTAATAATGACAGTAAAACCTTGCTACAATCACATGCTTGTTATTATTTTTCTGGCCTCAGAATTAGTACATTTGTCCGGTTTTCTCCTGCAGGCATCTATCAGTAGCTCACATTATGTGGTTTTATATGATAAATGTTTTCACAACAAATGCAATGCTGCAAAATGTGTTATTATGATATATCATGTATATGCATGAGAAGTTACTAAGTTCCACATAAATATAAAGCGGATGGACAGTTAACTTTCAGAAAGAAGAGTCCCTGCCATACTTTTATACAAGTTGTTTTCTGAGTTCAATTGTATGTTTTATTTATTTTGAAGGAATGCAACTATATTTGTGTGAAAAGCACACAGAGATAGCTAACTTACTAGTTCCGACCATCCCATTAATTTTCAGTGATAATTTGATCTTTACTACACTGCTGGTTCTCTAACAACAATGCTATCTTATTCTAATTATTCGTTATCCAGTATTAAATATCCAATCAAGAACAAAAATTGTTATCACATACAGCTAAACTGAGTATCATAAAGTCAATAAAAATAATTTCATTCATCAACCAAACAACCTCAACTTGCAGTATATGGAAGACTGGATCGGGAGGCAAACTGTCTACGGCCCATTTTTCCGGGAAAAAAAACAGAGAGAAAAACGAATATGTAGGAAGACCAGAAAAGATTTGGTGTATTAACATTTGTCAACGGTTAAAAATCTTTTGTGAAAGTTGAAAAGAAACGGAAACTTGTGACATACGGACAACGGTGCTTCCGATATTCTTTTCGTCCCTTATTAGATTCTGATATAGTGATATCCTTCCAAGTTCCAACAACATAAAACCATAATACAAGCATGTAAAAATTTGGCGCTCAAAGCTTTGCTCTATAATGCTTCATTGTGCCCCTTACCAGTTCGCAGACCAAAATACAGGCTGAATTTAGTCATAGGTTCCCGTGCTACTTCCGATAATAATAAGAGATTTTATGTGCAGCATGTGACAGTTAAAAATCAAGGGTAAGAGGTCTACTTGGAACCTTGAAAGCTTATCCGGGTAACATCTCAAATCTATTTGATACCTACAATGGTGAGTCTTACTGGTTGGGTCTGTAGTAGTATATATCTACTTGCATTGGTACACCAGCATAAGCCAGCTATTACTCTTATAATGTTAAAAAAAATATATATATTATGATCCGTTTGACTGACCCCATTAGTGATTCAGGCCCAACTCATTAGCTAGTAAAATTGATTATAGTTACATAACCGGATTATACATATTCTCGAATTAGAGTAAATTGAACTCACCGACTAGCATTAGAAATTTACCACGACTAAATGCAAAAACCCTCCTAGTGAGGGCTGGTAAATGATATTTACTCGTAACATACTGACCCAGGGCCCCCCCAATGGTAACGCTTGACTATGAACAGAAAATGAGCAACCAAAACAGGATCAACAATGATTTACTGTGGTAAAAAATGGCAAAAAAAAGAAAAAAAATACAAAATAGTGGGAGAAATGGAAGTCATGACGATGATTGAACTACATAATATTCTATCATGAGCTCAGTGGTTCAATAATGAATATTACTTCTGTGAGTTCTCTAAATCATTTTCCTGAGATAGGCTCGGCTCACCTGCTCCCTATAAATAAAATGACAAATTGGTTAGCTACTTACAGGTATTATAGTTAATGCATAGTATGTCGATTAACTTTATGAAGAAGGGGCTTTACAAGCTCTAAGAATTATCTTATATACGAGTTCTGAGATAAAAATGTTTTGGCAGGAACCTCAATATAAAATCTACATTCTACCAGCAAAAGCACAACATTGTAGTTCAAAACACCTTAAAATAGGCTCTGATTTCATTTAATTAGGGAATTATATAAACCAACAGAAAGTATGTCGACTACAAGCTAAAAATTAGGTACCTGAATTTGTTCAAGAAGTTCTTCTAGTTCAGAAATAAGATCTGAGAAGGAAGGTCTGTTAGAAGGGATAGCGTCCCAACTTCTCTGCATTAACTCTGCCAATTTTGGGTGTGCATTTTCTGGTACTCTCGGCCTCAATCCCTAAATTAATATAATAAGAAAAAATTATTAATCACCATCAAATGGTAAATCATGTACAAAGTCAATGACTAATTATGAGCAGAAAGTGATTAATTTTAGAACTAGTCTTCTTCTTAAACTAAGCATTGATGTACTGATTATAAACAAGCCTGGGTTGTCAGCAAAGAGTGGAGAAATAGGAGAGCACGTCATAAGTCACAAAAGAAGTAACCCAGAATCTGTATATTGCAAAAACGTCCTAAAAAGATTAATTTAGATTAAATTGATAAAAGATAACAAGACTTACTTGTCTTACACCCAGGGCAGCTTGCAGTGGCGTCATGGTATCATATGGGATCTACATGCATGATAAGTACTTAGCATTAGATTCTAGAGAGGGCCTCGACTTAGCATTGGCTTCTAAGATTTAACAACAATAAAAATAAGAGAGAGAGTGGGGGTACTTTTGAAGTAAGGAGCTCCCATAGAACAATAGCAAAACTGAAAATATCTGCCTTATAATCATAAGGTTGGTGATTGATAACCTACAAAAAAGATATCACATTTGGAAAAAAGAAGAAAGCATTAAGAAGGAAACCATGTCAGGTATTATTCATCATGCAACATAAGTTGTCATGCATTTTCTAAGAAAAAGTAATAAAAAAATTGTCATGCACTAAAATAAATCAAGTCAGGTATTGGGATCAACCAGATATATACAATAAAGACTATGCTCTTGTGTCCTTGGGTCCTCAACAATAGAAATAAAAAAAATATGATTAACCAAAGCCAAAAGGAATCCCGGTCAAGTATCAACCAGCCTAGCTGATTTGACATAGAAACTAAGTACAAATTCTTGAATTGTGACATCAGTGGCTTGGAGATTTTTCATAAGCTATTCATGTAGTTCTAAATACATAATTAGGAAGAAGAATAACAGCAAAAATAATGCACATGCCTCGGGAGCCATCCACCGGTAGGTACCGGTTTCAGCAGTCATAACTCCACCTTGATTCTGAAACCGTGCTACACCAAAATCTGCCACTTTCACAACCTATGCATGAGGGGAAAAGAAAAACTTTAAGCAAATACTTAAAATTAGTTTATAACAAACTGCACACATGCTTACACTCGAGAAAATATGGGTTCAAAATACAACATTGCTTGGATTCTTCTTTATAATTTGTTCCTCTGATGGTCTAACAATAAAAGTTACAAAACTATAACGCAAATTTTCATGTCTCAAATTTTCAACTTGGATGTTTTATTCGGAAATTGGAAAATATTATCATCCCTGTTGTGTTCTACTAAAAGTATATATAAAAAACTCTAAATTGTTGAAGAGAGGTTGTAAATACAAACATGTTCTTTATCCACGAGGAGGTTAGCAGTTTTGAGGTCTCGATGAATAATGCTATTTTGGTGAAGGTACTCCATTCCTCTACACACATCAAGTGCAAACTTGAGCAACTTAGGTAGCTCAAGCACATTTTTCTGCTTGTGTAAGAAGTCATACAAGTTGCCTCCTGACATGAACTCTACAGCAAACAATGAATAACGATTAGTAACAAGGTAGCAAATTGAAATTTAGAAAATATTAAGTTTATAAAAACTACGTTGTGTATTTAAACCACCTGTTACAATGGAATAATGGGGAGGTTTCGTGCATGCACCAATAAACCGAACAATGTTCTTGTGTTGAAGATCCCTGACAAATGAAGTAAGAAAGAGGACATTACGTTTTTATAACCCTCTCCAACAAAAATACTACAGATTAACATAGATGAGGAAATAGGTACCTTAAAATATTGACCTCTTGAATGAATTCTCCCCAAAGATTCTCATTTAGATGCTCTGACCTGAGAATTTTAATGGCCACCTCCTCTCCTAAGTAATTACCACGGTACCTTTACCAAAAAGTAAACAACATCAAATGGCTATACTATATATATAGTAAGCCTAGAATATCAAACTTCTAGGAATTAGAAAAGAGCACTCCACAATGAATCATTCCAAAAGGAAAGCTCTTTCTTAGTACCAGTGAGCTAACCTTACTACTATGGTAGAAGACTCTTCAGTCTCCTTGTGGTCATTGCAAATAAAAATAAAGGGAATACAGTATAAAAGGAACCAAAATGCAAGAAGAAAATCCAAAATATCAACACATGGAAAAACTAATTAATAAAATGGTACACTCACAGATCACCACAAGATCCAGAAGCAATCTTTTCATCCATCTTTAAGCATCTCTTGTCTATTTCCCATTCTAATCCCCCTTTAGGCTGTAAAGACAGTAGTCTCTCTGCTGCGGCTGAAGAATGTGACGAGCCACCAGACCATGAACCCTGCATTGCTCCAAAGGTTATCACAATATTTGTGTAGAATTTTTTAACATGAAGTACAAACTAGATTTTCTACATATTATCCTGTTGTTTGTTTATGCTTAACTGCATGGATTAGAAACATTGATGCTTGATGGTTAGATAGTCATCAATTATGTCTGAACACTGACCCCCCAAGTTCAAAATTAAAAACCAAATATATATATAGTTGGGCTATGGTGTATTGCAATGTATAGGCCCTCTTGTACATTGGAGACCAAACAACCGATCCAAACCGTTCAATTTGATTTCCATATTAAAATGTGCTTGGAGACCATATTTTACATTTATTGGAAATTGTTTGCTATTTTTGTAGAATTTTTGAAAATTTCTGTTTTTCTATAGTCCAAAAATTTCTGAAAAACAGCGATTTTCAAAAATTCTAAAAAAATAATATAAAATTTCCAAAAAAATATAAAATTTGGCCTCTAAGCACATTTTAATATGGAGAACATGTTGAGCCCTTTAGACTGACTTTCGAATTTCCAATCCAATGGTTTACAGTCCAATGTACAAGAGGGCCTATACATTGCAATGCACCATAGCCCAACTCTCTCTCTCTCTATATATATATAAGAAAAATCCAGCTTAATATGATCCGAGACCCAGATTAGTGAGAAAGAATGTTTCTAAATTCTAACACAACATCAGAATACAAAAATAAATTGAAAAGTACCTCATTCCGAAGAATGGAGGCCTCAAGTGCTTTGTGCAAGCCGTCTGTATCCTATGTAAAAATTATACATACAAACGAAAAATGTTAAGCATACTACCTGACACAAATTATCTGTAGTTATAGAAAAACCCAGACCACACTAGACCAACTTACTCCCCTTAACCAAGCCTTGCAAAAGAATTTTGCCTCCATAGAAAAAACCACTTACGAGTGGAAGAGAACCACCTAAATTTTATTTTTTCACAGAAACTTATACTTGAATATATTTAAAGAAGAAAGGTAATACCTCAACAACCCATCCCTCAACAACAAAAACATCAAGAGAGTATCCATCTGAAGTAGAGAAAACATGAGCTTCCCTTATGTTTAGATCAATATCTGACAGCAGAGCTGATAGCTAAAGGTACAAAGGGAAAAGATAACAGAAAAATTGTTTTAGATGACGACACAATAAAGACAAACAAAACAAGACTCGCTAACATAAAATCCATCTATAGAACTCATTTTACAAATTGAAATAAGCCTCGAGCTATTAAATCTAAGAAAATTAAAATATGGCCCTGTGCTAACTTGGTGTTTCTATTAACTTTTACAAATGAAGTTTCATACCGACTATTGTTCACTTAATAGAAAATTTAGTAGAATAAAAGAATGAAAATAATCATGACTATACCTGAGCAAGAAGCTTTGGTTTGTCAGTTGTAGAAAAGATTATTTCGTGAATGTTTGTATAATCCACTTCATGCCTATAGGGAAAGAAAAGAAATCAATATTCTTCATTTTTCTTAAAAGAGTGCCAAAAGTAATACATTTGAACACAAGGAGATTCCAGACAACAAGAAGCAGGCAACGAGGAGAATGCGGTTGAAAGCGGCAAACCTAAATTGTGGTTCATACCAGGACCTTATCATTATATGTAAACCAATTAGCCAAAATTAATTGCTAAATTCCAACTAAACCAAAAACAAATTTATGTAAAAACTGTATCAATTGGTTCATAAGGTACTGTTCCTTGTCTGGTGATAAATAAGTAAATCAAAAATCAGACTGCATTTAATACCTAGCAGAGAGAGCATCAGCAATATCAGTACTGTCTTCAGCTTCATCAGAATCATTTGTCGAGTTCAAATTCACCTCTTCAATCTTTCAAAACAGTTTCAAGTGTCACTTAAATGATCCTTTTTTATATTTATAGCATAATTGAAGCTACATCCAGATATCATATGGGCACAGAAAATAAATAAAACAGTTACCTAAGAAAAAGCACTATCAAACATAAAACCAAGTATTTAAGGAAAGGAGAGGAAAAGAAAATTCCTTTCAGAGCTTAAATCTACATTCCAAGTACCTTGACAAAACGGACTCGAAAGGCAGGCCGCTTTTCTGGGTCTCTGGCTTCTGCCAATATTTTTTGGTGTAATAACACATCTTCAGCTTTATCCACATTTACATCCAGTAAATAGCTGCAAAATAATTGAAAGCTAATATAAGAATCAATCCTAGCTAATTATTTGTTCTTCTTTTTGACTGGAAATAAGTGTGCCCATTAATCCCTGGATATGTCTAAAACCGCAACACAAGCTAAAATTAAGGAGAATACAAGGTATACTAGTAAAACCTGGATCATATATAGTCATAACATGGGGTTGTGAGGCACATGTTAGTAGTTTACAAATTTTTGTTATTTCTTGCAGTCTAAGAAACCAAGCCTATAAAACTGACTAATCTTTTTGGATTCCCCCTAGTCCATAATTAACCTTCTTGCCTCACACATCACAATTCGATTTGAAAATCCTCCTCTTACGACTATAAATCACTTTAAAGATGCCAAAACCGCCAAAAAAAAAAACGAACAATTCAGATAAACCAAACAAAGGGAGAGAGAGAGAGAGACCTCGGAGGAAGGCGGTTGAAGTGAGCATCAAGTAGTGACCTTAACTCGGGGTTAGAGATCGCCTCGTGGTTTCCATCAGCCATCAGTCTCTCAAAAACAGCCGCTGCCATGCCCGAGGGAGTGACTCCTCCACTTCCTCCAGCGACTCCAGCTCCGGTGAACCCTCTCGGTGGGGAACTGCTCTCCCCCATTCCCTCCGCCTCTACACCGTTCGCTCCTGCTCCCGCCTCCATTGATGGGCGCGTTGACACTCAGATCCAAGTGTTCGTATAAGGAGAGGAGAGAAACCCCATTGAATTGACTAACCAGGATCGTTAGAACTAGGGTTTCGATAGGTTGAGCTCCATCATCTTGGAGAGAAAGAAGTGTGAAGAAAGACACCGGAGAAGCAGGAGGTAAATACGAGTAGGGGATAAGGGTAGAACAGTCTTTTTAAAGTGCACGGACTAGGATATCAGTTGCAATTCGCATCCTCTGAGATATCTCAAACTTTGCGTGACTTTTTGGAATATCTCAATCGTTCAAATACATTTCGCACGAATCTCAAAGCTCAAATGATAATGGGACCCTACGGCTCCCCGAATAGGCACGGACACGTCGGTCACGCAAAAATTGAGATATCTCAGAGGATACGCACCCTATGAGTAGAGAGAGCGAGAATGAATGTCGAACGTTTGGGGGACGACAACGAGTACGCGTAACATATAATCTTCTGAAAAACAATTAACCGGGAAAAAAAAAATGATCCTCTGCCTCGCAACTTGCTGCGCTTGAATCGAACAGTGTTTTTATCACGTGTTAAAAAAAAATGTGGGTTTCTTTGGATTCACAGTTCGAAGTCGATTCAATAGATTTTGGAGTTGGTGTTATATAGGTTGAAATGACACTGATGTTATACTGGCCTTTAGAGCATCGCTGATGTTCGAAGTCGATTCATTTATGGGTTTTCTCACTATTATTTTAACCCAACAAAATGTTAAATTAGCTATTATTCTCAATATTGAAATTAGCTATATTCCTTGATTCATCCAAACGTCCCATAAATGAAGATCCGACCCTTAAAGCATCTACATTACTGAAACTATTAGAGTTTATAATCTGATGTGGTAGTTTCTAATTCAGTTTTAGAAATGTGTGAGAGTTTTTTATTTGGCAACTATGCATAAATTTTTTTATTAAGAGACTGTTTATAAACTTCATATTAATCAAATAATTGGTTCATATTATTTTTTCTTTTTAATTTATTGCTGACGTGGCTTAATAGAAACTCTAAAATTAATTTCAGAGATGTGAGAAGTTAAAAATTTTAGAAACCTTAATTTTTAAAAAAATGGTTAACGGTTATTTAAAAACTCATTTGAGTTGCTAGAATGTAGATGCTCTTATCATTTCAAGGAATTCACATACTCTCAGATATCTCAAACTTTGAGTGCTTTTTGAAAAATCTCAACCGTTCAAATATGTTCTGAACGAATGTCAAAGCACCGATAATATTGGCTCCTACGCAATCTCCAAATAGGCACTGTACATACCGGTCACGCAAAAGTTGATATACAATTTCTTGTTTGAAATTCAGACAGCTGACAATCATTCCACAAAATTGATAAATTCATCTTTGTTGGTGGTGCTATGAATTGACACCTTTAAAATATTTTACTCTAAATTATACAGAAATCATGTATTAATCATACAAATCTTAAAAACGAATGTAATTCATTCCATTTTGATCTTCCATTGCATGTCACTAAGACATTATTCTCGGACCAATTAGTGTATCAGGATTCAGGATTATCAAATCTAACAAAAAAAATTGTTTTTTTAATATTAAGAAAAAATGAATTCATCTAGTTAACGGTAGACATTTTTAAGAAAATATATTATGAGAGTCTATACAAATTCAGTGATTTTCAATTTAAAAAATGGACTAAATATGCTAATGTAAGTATACTTCCATTTGATAATATTTTAATCCTCCAAAAAATATTATGTATAAGACCAAATCTATCATTTTAAATTAACTAAGGTCCATGATAAAAAGCAAATTTTAAGAAAATTGGACACTGAATATTGATTTCTCTCCTACTGACTATAAAAGTTCTAATTGATTCTCTAAACAAAATATCAGAACAATAAAATAGCATATTTGTTTATACCAACGTAAATGTAGTTTTTACTTTTTACCCATATGAATAAATTTGTGGAATAAAAATGTCTTCTTTTTAAAAAGAATTAAAAATCAAACTACTCAACTATTTAATATTCACAATAAATTTCTCCATTCAAATTTTTAAACAAATAAATATGATTTTGTCTTATGTCATGATGTTGAACAACTGAATGAGATATTTTGGTCTTAACTTCTTCTTTTTTTTCCAAAACTCCAACCGTGATACACATTTTGAGACCAACGACAACTATTAAAAATTGTTTTTTTTTTCCTGTCATGTCAAAATTTTAAAAATTATTCCTCAATCACTTTCAAATCATCTTCGTTCCAACCAATATAGTAGAATTTAAATGTGCAGGACATGTTCAATATTTTAACATATTATTTTTGCATCTTTGCAATTTATGCGATTTGTTATAAACTACAACTAGACTATATATAATTTTTGCATAATCTTTGCAATTTACGCGTTCGGGTGCGTTTGGATGTGGAGAGAATAGTGTTGTTCTGGATTAGCACACTATTTACTTTGCTATTCTCTGGGTTAGCATCAGGGGCGGATCCAGTGTAGACCAGGGGACGGCCGCCCCCCTGGATTTTGAATTTTAGTGAAGATTTATCGGTTTCGACTGACTTTGTCCCCGTTGCTCTGAATTTTTTTTCGTCCCCTCTGAATATTTATTGGTAATTTGGGTTAAATTTATAGTTAAAATTAAAATAAATTTCTTAAATTATGATTGGTAATTATAATTATAAGTCAGAATATCATAAATTACAAATCAGAGCATTATAAAGTATAAGTTAAAATATTATTTTTTATTAAATATCAAATTATTTAATGAATTTAAATCCGATTCGATATTTTTTTGCCTTCTTTGACGAAAATTCTGAATCTGCCCCTAATTAGCGTTGTTTTTGCTAATTCGTCCAAAATATGAGTTAGCGCTAATTCTAGAACAGCGCTATTCTCGCTATTCCTGCTACAACATCCAAACGCACCGCACCATGCAACATACATCATTTATGTATATTTATGATAAATAAAAACAAATTATATATCCCTTTCACTGCAGATTACTTTAGCAATATTACAGAATTATTTATTATCAAAGGTATAATATTCCCAATTGAAGGATAAATTATAGATAACCCAGACTGCGATGCGAAAGCGACAGGAAGCGAACCAAATATGAGGTATCGCCTCCAAAAGCACCAAGTTTGGGTCCTATGTGCTCCATATCCGTCCGATCTGCTTTAAAATCCGTGTGCACGATTATTAAAATAATTTCGCACGGATTTTAAAGCGAATCGGACGGTTATGGAACCATCAAACTCAGTTTGAGTCCGATGGGCATCGGACCCAAACTGTTCTTCTCCGAAAGAGGTTTTAGAGATGATTCGGTTTGGATAAACCACAGACAAAGGAACAAAAAGAAAAAGAAAAAGAAGATGAACGGATTGGATGAACCCCACGGATAGCGGATCTGATGAAACTCAGTTCAGATTTCGCCATGTGTCCCCTCCCCTGTCGTCTCTTAGTGGGGAGTAGCTCTGTATTAAAAAAAACGAAATGATTCGTTACATCGAAACTACGTAGTTAACTGTAATCAACATACCCTGGTTTGTTATCGGTCTCCAATTTGGATTCTAATTCATTAGCCTTCGTTTTTTTTTTTTTTCAGTAGAACTAGGGTGTTCACCAAGTCTCTCTTTGTGAACTCAACTCTAAAATTTATTGAATTTGATTCAAATGACCA
This sequence comes from Carex arenaria, assembly GCA_964058825.1. Lineage (NCBI taxonomy): Eukaryota > Viridiplantae > Streptophyta > Magnoliopsida > Poales > Cyperaceae > Carex > Carex arenaria. Next base: position 451,533 of record CAXKVW010000108.1, on the reverse strand, counting down.
ATCTAAACCGTTGAAATTCCTTTATCTTACGAGTGATGCGTCTACATGTGAACAATTTTAACTTTCGAATTAATTTAGTATAAAATTAAGTGGTCAAAATTAGAAGGTTTATAAATTAATTTTAATGCATTCATTTTTTGAACACCTTTTGGCCTCTTGACTCTATACAAAATTAATTTAATTTTAAAATTTTCGCATGCAGACGTCTCATTCGTAAGTTAGAAAGATTTCAACAGATAAGATTTGTCGTTTAAAACCAATCCGATAGATTTTAGAGTTGAGTTCACAAATAGGCTCGTTGAATTTCGGAACACCCTAGTTCTACTCCATTTTTTGCTTTTATTATATCTTTATTTTTTAAAATATAATATTTTAATATCTAGACGTATATGTTCAAGGACCCGCATTCATATTTCTCCATAGTAGGACGTCATCAATCACTAATATTTTTTAATTAATCAGATTTAATTTCGAAATTAAGTCTTTTGAAATTCTAAAGCTCATTAAAATATTCGTAGAGAGACATGCACGTGATCGATCATCAAATTTGTAACTATTACAACAAAAATCCTATGAAATGTACAAAAATAAATTCAAGTCTTCGAAATATTAATTAGAACATTACACGACCACCTATACATACATATATAGCTTATCAATAAAAATTTATTGATATATTTTGTTTAATTGAAATTAAATATGCACCAAGTTTATAATTAAGTTTGTAATTTTAGAGTTGTTATTTGATAATTCATTGTATTTTCTAAACTATAATTGTAATGTCATCGGCAAATAATTCAGGAACTTAGATAATTTAAAAAATAAACAGTGAGGACACATTTAATATTTAATTTTAAAAAAATCATCTCCGCTAGACCGTCGGTTCAATTAAAGTTGAAATTTGATAATTATAAATTGAAGAAGTAGAGAAAATATTTTAGTTTCTTACTATGGTCATGAGTCATTCGCCAGATCAGTATTCTTTGTAGTACTCTACGGTGAGATTCACTACTCTATAGTTTGAGATTTACTCTCTGCTATTTGAGATTCGAGCGAGTGCAGTAGCAGTATTATATGGGCTTTGAGATTCGTGCAAAGTAAAAGAACAATATGGATCCACTAATTAATGAATCATTTTAAAAGATTCTCTTGTGCGGTACCTTATTGGATACGTATTCTAGCCAGACCTGGCAGACACTGGTCCAAAAGTAGAGTCCGCATCGTCTGCATTAATTCAGAAGAGCATCTTTTGAGTTAACGTATCTCGTGATAGAGTTAATGTCCTAGAGCAAATGTTGTTGCTTATTTGTTCATCATTGGTTGATATAATCAACTTTTTCTTTGAGTTTGACATTACTTATAGTATCTAGAATAAGATTTTAGATTGTGAGACACTATCTCGTAACGAGTAATAAACTCTAGATATCCCTAATCTTCGTAATTAGAAAGGAACACTAATTACATACATATAAGATTAGCGTGATGATTAAATGTTGATTGAGTTTCACGAATCAATCCATAGAGATCGGTTTAATATCACAAATGCATATAAGAGTATGACATTGGATTGATCTTATGTTGAACATTATAAAAGAAGTCTGTGTACATATGTCATTAATGTTCGCATGGTGTATATGTTTGAAGTCTGGTATGATTCGGTTTTCTCACCTGAGGGTTGGGCATATGATGATATTCTGATATTTAATGGTGTTATGTGATAACACTAAGTCAAATCCTATAATGTAGCATGTGATGTGGTACATTAGGGCATTCAATCAACACATATAAGTGTGATCAATGATCAAGTTAACTTAGTACATGTGATGTACAAATTAATCGAGGAACTATTTAATGTAATTAAATAAAAAAAAACGTTAATATAACCTATTCATTTGGTCAATATAATTGTGCCAATTGATAGATCTTGATTCAACGATTGCGTGGATATACGGAACGTGCAAAACGTACTTACGTTTTGGTTTTTTTGTCCAAAACAAGTTTGACTTGACATCAGTCAACAAAAGTCAACTGCGGGAATAAGGGATCTGAATGCGGAGTTGGTGTTGACTAGTCAATTTTAAATTATTTATTATTAAATTGTGCCATCTAGCTGCATGTATTTTCTAACATCTCGACCGTCTGATTTTAAACGGAACCAATTCGGCCACAAGTTATAATTCAGGGGGCTTTTAATATTAGTGTGGATTTAGTCCACACGAATCTTAAAGCAAATCAGACAGTCCAGACATATTAACTAAAAATATTCTTCTTTTTTAAGTTAATGCAGATGATACAAATTCCAAAAGTAGCACCTCACCTCCTCACTCAGCCTGCTGGGATTCCATTTGAAACTAGATTAACAAAATGCAAGTTGCAGTGTTCGGATAGACGCGCCAACTATACTAATAGAAATCTGCTATAGTGGGGGGGCCACTAGAGAAAATTACCAATATACCCATGTGTCAATGAACTTTATTTTCTCCTAATTTATTGAATTGAACAATGTGGATGTCAAATTGTGGATTAAGCCACAGGATTTGTAGTGCCTGGTGGATTATGGAACCTCACAGTCACAGTCACAGCCCGGATCCTCTGTTTTATCACTGAGAACGCACTAACTACTTTTGATATTTTATCTACGTAATAGAAAAGATAAAAAATTAAACAGCATTTCCTACTTAAATGGAGAAGGCACAACTACGGCCTTGTGTAAAAAGTACACTAAGGGTAACACTTTTAAAAACGCAATATTAATTTCCTTACGAAGAACAATACATTATAAAACACAGAGCCTAATGATTAACATTACTATTAATAAATATTTGATTAATCTCATGTAGCAAAAAGTCCGATGCTATGAGGTAACTCAAATTTTGAATTTCCAATCAGAATTCGGATCAATTCGGACTACGGTTGAATGTGTGAGCTTCTCTAATATTCATGCTAAAGCATATCGTATGGTCCGGATTGAAACTCAAACATAAGTTAAACTCCGGTAATATGAATTCATGGCACAACAATATCAACATACAAGAGGAGAAAAGAAGTGGAACTCAATAGATACCATTGCTAATTGAGTAATTTATACACTATGATAGGAGAGGAAGTACATTCCATCTGAGAGAAAAACAAGCGGAGGATCCGTATCCAGATCTAACAAAAAGGGAATTCGTATCATTTGCATTAACTCAAAAGAGAATCTTTTGAATCAATGAAACTCAAAAGGAAATCTTTTGAATTAATGAAACTCAACCGTCCAATCTGTCTTAAGATTCATGCCAACTAAGATCTGCATTAATATTGAAAGACCACTTATGTTATAAGCAGAAATCGAATTAGGTCTGTTTAATATCAAACGGTTGAAATTCATTAACTCAAAATATTCTTTTTGAGTTATTAATGCAGAGAATACGTGTTCACAAAAAGACGTGCACTAAAATTCCTGAATTAGCTTCGTTTAAAATTAAATGGTTGAAATTCATTAACTCAAAATATTCAACTTTGAGTTAATGCAGAGAATACATGTTCACAAAAAGGCGTGCACAAGAGGATGATTCTTTTTTGCCATGACTCTCCAATCATATCAAACCTTTTCTTATGTTGGAGACCTTTAAGGTAGGAGTCCATTTCACCAATGTTATTATACTTAGTGTCGATGAGGACCTTATCCATGTTAAAATTGATAAATAGGAAATATAAATGAGCCACACAATACAGTTGATGATTCAGGAACTTATAATCTGACTAAGATATTAATGCTATTTATGTTGCCTTTGTCTAGCCCAATAGAAAATATGAATAATAATTATATCTATCTACAATAGTAAATATGAAAAGTGATATCTATCTACAGTAGTAGAATGGTAACTAATAGGGAACCGAATCCTCTACTATCCAGGGGGCAGGATTTTTCTGCTCCTGAGTCAGTGACTCAGAGTCACTAATATGTGGACCTGCAGCAAAACTAAAATTATTTTTTAAATATTTAAATCCCGTCTGGACCCACGTGTTAGTCGCAGTAGGGACAGGAAAATCCTACCCCCCCCCCCCCCTCCCCCGGAGGGCAGGTGATCTCTTTCCCTAACTAACAGTACAATATTTGTTTTGCTGGAGAGGTAAAAGAAAATATATTGAAATAGTGGTTCTATTTCTATTGAAACGATAAATTAAGTGAAATTGCATGTAGAGATTAGAAATGTGAAATTGGATTTGAACTTTTATAGTCAAATTTCTGTTTTTTACATGTAGGTTCCTCATTTATTCTGTCATAAGTCAATTATTTATTCCATGTGAGAGTTGTGTAATAGAACAATTGACATTTTTTTCAAGAAAATAAAATTGGCTTATTTATCAATATTTTTCATTCTTCAACTATTCTACTTTTTCATCTTTAACTGAACACGGTCGTAATAGTGTGAAATAGACGTCCATTCCATCACCTTTATTCTATTCTTTCACTATTTCGCTTATAGTTGAACAGACCCACATCGTTATTTCTTTCATTGAGAGGCCTCCTAATTAATACATGTAAATTATAAAAGAGTCTGTGGTAATAAGAACTAGCATTTGGTCTAGTAGTAAAAGTACATGGTCTCTATGTGAGAAGTCGTGGCTTCAAAATCCAGATGAGGAAAATCATTTGTTATAATAACAAGGGTATTAAATAGTTGGGTGGACCTCCAACTTTACTAAAAAAAAAATTTGTGGTAATTGTATGTCATTCTAATTTTTAAACCAAATTACTATTTAAATTATACGTATATATGTTTCTTGTAAATTTGATCCGACTATGATTTGAATCGAGATCCAGTAATGTAACCCAATTTTTGAGTTTTAAATCGGGACCGTCCGATTCGATATGAACACGCGAGATGGAACACACATTCCGAGATGGAACATCAGATTCTAATCGAACGGTCTCGATCCAAAATCCAAAATTTGGGTTACATTAGGGATCCGGACCCCTATGATTTGCCATGATATATATAATCAGGGGTCATTTTGTGGTGGCGAGTAACAAAAACCAGGAGAAATAGGTGTGCATTGGTCGGCCATCAAATATACACAGTAGTTCAACTCAAAAAAAGTATACACAGTAGTTAGTCCGAGAATATATGACACTAAAAGAGAACCTTTATCCAACTATGACATTGTCAGATAACCTTTGTTTTCTCAAAAATAGAAAAGATGTATCCAGAGCATCAATGACATGATTATTTCTTAAAAAAAAAGAACTGACGTCTGTCTAGGGGTGTCAATGAAAACCGTTTACTCATTTATCCTATCCATATCGTATTCGATTATTATATTCAATTTTATATTTTTTATATCACTGTATCAACGTTAATTCATGAAAAAATGTATGTATTTTGTTGCAAGAAGAATATTATATTAAACAACATATTTTTTTTATTTGAATGTTTTATTATTTAGTTAACGAATTGAATTTTGAATTTGTTAGAAAAGATATTTGTATTTTTCATATTTTATTTGTAAAAAAATTATTAGTTAGAATTGATTGCATATATTTTTTTTATATTAGTAAATTGTGATTGCATATATATGACATGATGAGTTTTGATAGTATATTTGTAAAAATAATAAAACCATTATATTAGTATTATTCTTTATTCATCCGCTATCGTTTCGTTACCCACTAATCTTAACTGGTACGGGTAGGATAGGGTAAGACAAATTCTGAACGGGTATGGGTAAGGTCAATTCTTAGTGGGTATGGCTGTGAAAATGCTTCCACCCTACCCATATCATACCCATTGACACCCCTATCTGTCAAATCTTGATTGCAGTGTGTTATCTCATTTTTTCCTTTGTATTTGCTTCATTTTCTTTACCCATGTCTATTCTGTCTTTACAACAACAATGAATATTACTTCAAGCTCAAGCTCGGGGGCTGACCGGAAAGGGTCAGTTCTGAGAACAAAAGAACTACATTCCGGAGCTAACAATAAAGGGTCGGTTTAGTATAGTAACACCACACTCAGGGGCGGATCAGAATGAGTCAGTCCTAAGAACGAACAACACGCTTAGGGGCTGACCAGAATGGATCAATTCCGAGAACAAAAAACTACACTCGGGGCTGACCAGAACGGGTCAGTCCCAAGAATGAACAACACTCCTGACCAGAAAAGGCCAGTCCCAAGAAAATCAGATTCGTAAAAAACACTACAAAGGATAAACGAACCCGAAAGTCTCGTACTGATACATTCCAACTTTGGAGACTAATAATAGGGCCATGTACTAAAAGCCTCATAAAACTAATATGGGCTTAGTATCAAACCCAATTAGCAAGCATTCTCAACCAGCCCATTCGGGACTACTGTACAGAGTCACAACCGACTTACCTGTCCCCGAGTATAGTTCTTTTGTTTGTACAAGGTCACAACCGACTAATAGGTCTATAAATACCTCAAAGTTCACTAAGTTTGGAGTCCACATCTTAGAAATACGAGTTACATAGAGGATAGAGTTACGTACCTTCTGAATTTGCACTCGTTTTTACCCAGGCACGCATTTAATACTTACCGAACTCGCCGGACTAATCTCTCTCGAGATATGACGTGTCGTGACAAACCGCGACATAATCTCTCCAGAGAGATAGGCCGTATCAGAAGCAATTATGACTTGTGAGCTGTGACCCCTCCGAGTGTGTAGTCACAGATCTTGATGCGAATGAAGGGCTGGAATTCATCAAGTTAATTAGGTACCACGGAGAGAAGATTGAGTGTCAAGTGGTGAAATATTCTCGTAAATGGAGGTAGCTCTCACCAATAAACAAGTTAATTCCATTTCTCAGTGATTCCTGTCTTGGTGCACCGTCCTGTGTGCTTTTTATACAGTTTCTAATTTATGCAGAACCAACAGTACAGTTCAGTATAGTGATGTGATGACGCATGTATTATAAAGACTGCAAAAGAGGATCCATTTCTTTTGCTTAAAAAGGTGGCGTTGTTTTATCACGCCATTAGATAAGAACTTGCGTGGGCTGACGTTGCCTTGTCTAAGTGGGGCAAATAAGTGATTCACATTTAATTTTTTTTTTTTTTTTAGCTGCAAGGCCAGTGGTGATTTTTTTTATATATAAATCATAATTAAAAAAATAATTTTATGAAACCAACATAACTTTTATTTTCACAAAAATTATAAGGACTGAAATATCATTTTGGTCCGTCATTTTTTTTTCATGACCGAAATGACATTTTGGCCCGATATAGTTTTACAGTTTTCTATACCAGCAGCCACAGAAAATTCATAAATATCACCGGACCGAATTGTCATTTCAGTCCTAATATGTTACTTTTTTCCCACCCGAGACAGCCTCCTCTTCTCTAAAAAATAAAATAAAAATAATTCGGACCGAAATGTCATTTCGGTCCAAGCTAAACAAACATTGGACCAAAATGACATCTCGGTCCATGGATGTTACACCGAAGACTACACTTGTTTTTCTAAATCCGTACCAATCCGGTGCGAGGTGGAATGCACGTAGTCTCTTTAATATTCGTGCCAAAGACAACTTGACACTCCGGATCCAAACTCAAAATTTGAGTTAAGTTCTCGGTTTATAAAAAGTTGTCCATCTGCATCGGATCTATGACAGAGATTGTAACATCTCATATTTTTTGAATTAATAATATTTATGCTTAAAGATTATTTTTATAATTTAAATATGATATATACATAAATGTTAAAAAAAAAATTAAGTGAAGAAATATATATTAACATATTAAAAAAATATGGGATGTTACAGAGATTTTGATGTTACGCCAATTTGAATTAATACTAATAAGATGATTTCAAATCGGCTCCTAGAAAATGAGGACCCTCCTTTTCTTCCATCTAGATCGTTCAAAATTCATCGTACAGCCTCAATTGTTTTTCATTTTTATATCAATTTCATCTATTAAAATGATTCAAATTTAATTGAAACTATACAATAGATTTTGAACTATCCAGATGGAAGAAAAGGAGAGTGCTTTGGTCCCTAATCAGATGGCTTGTTAACTTCTTTTCAAATGATTACTTCGGTTCATGTGATCTAAATTTAATTTAAATGTAAAGAAAGGCTCTCCAAGTTATTAAGCAGGTTTTTAACTTTGTTGGGTTTTTGGATAGGTTATAGTGCAACAATTCGATTTAGTTATTCAATTTGTTCACTATCCGAAACCAGAATTCAAGTATAAAACTAATTTCAAGATTAATATAGAGTTTACCACTAGACGCGCAGCGGAAATCTTCGTCTAGTCGTAGGAGCAGTCAGTCTCTTATCTCCTTTCTCCTGTCGGATACATGCACCAGCAACAGCAAATGCGCCTCCACCAGTATCCACACGAACTAACCAACTACTGCAAGTCGGTATGCTAGTACCAACAGGCAGTCTCTGTTTCTCTTTTCGTTTTCTGTAATCAGTGTAAAATGAATGGGATGCGAAAATTGAACTGATGCACTATATTTATAAAACATATGCACCAGTTCAGATGCACCTATTCAATTGCAGCTATTCATTTACATCTAATCAGAATACTTATCCTAATCTGATCAGATCATATTAGAAAGAGTAACAGACTTATTTCGGACCCAGCTCAAAAAGAATAAATTCAGATTTAACCTATAGCCCAAATCATTTGGCCTATTTGTATATTTCTTACAAACTTGACAGCTTCTGTCAAGTCTTAAAAAAAAGGTTATCAAGCAGGGACCATTCAGATTTCAATTCAACCCTTGAACTACTTTCAAAATAACTTAAATTGATGGGTGAATTCTCATTTGTGGCAGACGTCCTTTCATCTTTTAAAAAGTGGCCATTTTAATATCTTACACGGAGTTTTTAAGGACTAAAAACTTGGAATTTAGTGACCATTTGATGCAAATAAAACTTGTATTGTAGTTAAAGCAGACACCGAGGGAGGGGATGATGGAGGGGCCATGGGAATTCGGATCCTCTTCGATACCGTAAAAGAGAATCTGAGGCTATGGAGCACAAACAGTGAGTGTAGAGGAAGGGAAAGGATTAGAGAGGAAGGTGGTAAGCACGTTGCTCATCTTTGCACAGTATTTCGTACACTCCAATTTGGAGTAACAAATTTCAACAAAATACACAGCATTATTACATCCGCACAATGTCCGCTCCGTCTTTGATTTTTCCTTTGTGGAGCAGGTGAGCCCGGACACCTTACGGTCTAGTCGCTCTTCTGGATAAGGAGCGTTCTTTTAATTTTGCACGAATCTCAAAGCATAAATAATACTAGCCCTGCACCATCCCGAATAGGCACAGTTTCTGAGTTAATTTGAAACCATAAAGTAGTAGGTCCCACATTACACATACCTGAGAGAATAAGCGTTGGGGCCATAGCCCCCTTTGGTATTCATTAAATTTGTATGATGCCTACGGGTTTCTAATAAAAAAAAAAAAATTAAATTTGTATGTGTTAATGTAAATTACGATTTGGCCCTCCGCGTTAGTTCTATTGCCTATTGGTCTTTTATACAATTTAAAAATTAATTATTTTAATTCAATAATATTAAACGCAGCGTAAGATTGGCTTCCCCAGTCACCATCTAGTTGTATCAGTATCTCAAAAGCAAAGTAAAACCTTCACCACCTCTCATGGTACATTAACCGCATCAGCAAGTCAATATATAGCTCCTTGAATTATAAATTGACATTAGAAAGAATGTTTGACTTTACGAATTCTCATCCTTCTTGGTACCGTAAAAGAGAATCTATTAGGATTAGTGGATCCGGACTGTTATGTTAACTTTGCACGAATCTCAAAGCCCAAATAATACTGCCCCTGCGCGCCCGAATCTCAAAGTGGCTGAGAATAAATCTCAAATCGTAAAGTAAAGAGAATCTTTTACACACATTGAAGAGGATACTCTTCACGACTTTACAGGCAACAAGAAGTCAGAGGGTGCGTATCCTCTGAGATATCTCAAGTTTTGCGTGACCGACGTGTCCGGGGCCTATTCGGGGAAACGTAGGGGGGGTAATATTATTTGAGCTTTGAGATTCGTGCAGAACGTATTTGAACGATTGAGATATTCCAAAAAGTCATGCAAAGTTTGAGATATCTCAGAGGATACAAATTCGAAGTCAGATGCAATGCACTAGTGCAGTACCTGACTTGAGTAGGATGAGCTTCTAATTGTCAGTTTTAATCTGCCACGAATTTCAAAACAGAACCCGATAACTAAATAGATACTGAATTCTAATCACTCAACTAGAAACTCATTTTACCGAGTGTGGTACCTGAGAGAATACGCCAGGCAACAAAGAGGGCTGAAAAGGAATTGGATTTTGTCCAAATGACTTTGGACAAAATCTCATTCAATATTAGATCTAATTGTCTAATTTGCATTAAAACTCATGCAAACATTTTTAAAACTTAATAAATTTTAATGATTCCGTAAATCTAAACAGTTGATGCAAATTTTAAATCAAATCAGACAGTTTAAAACTGACTTTGATGGAACTTTGTCCATTGCCCTTTGGACAAAAGCTCCACCCCATGAAAATAGATCGTAAGGGTTTTTTTATTTTTTTACCTTTTTTAATTAATTCTATGAAATTAGAATATAATACTCCGAAGTGTACGCACATGTTAGTTCGTATTAATTTGTAAATTACTGAAAGAACTTCGTAATTTACAATAATAAAAAAAAAACCATTAATGATTAATGAGTGTATTTTGCATGCGATCACTCTACATGTTGCATTGTCTCCTAGTAAAGAGCAGTGCTCCTATGATCCTATCCTATTATTCCTATAGCCTATAGCCTGCCCCAGACAAACTCTTGTACTAATTTTATTATGTTTATACATATACCTGTCTAGATAAGTAGTTTTAATTACTTTAATAATTTATTTGCTGACTTGAGAAGTTCAACAATAACTGAAGATACTAATAAAAATTCCTGCAGACTCATTATCTGCTAATCTGAACGCAATAATTCTTAATTCTGCTTTTTTATCTGAATTTTTTTGTCTACTTTTAGAAAGAAGTTTTAGTTGTAATAATATAAGTACTGATATAAAACAATGTGTAACTGGTTTTTATCATAATTAATAAAATATTGCCTACGGATTTTCAAAAAAAAAAAACAACAACAACTGAAGATACGCATTCACTCTCACAACTTGGAGACCAAGATATTGCACTTATTTGGCCTTTTTCAGTATTAATTTAATATTATTGTCCTTTGATGAGAGCATCGAGTCAAGGGTTAATTCCCATTTTTTAAGACATAAACAATGTGATACACTAAGATTGCATAACACTTTTTTTTTATTATAATTGAAAGTTTAAAACGTGCCGTAAGCAGCAAATTAGAACAACTAGACCAAGAGGATATTTTCATGCTGTATTTTTCTATATTATCATATTATTTAAGCATTAGGAACGAACTCCTCGATTAAGCAATGAATGATCGATCGAATCGAATTACTTTTTTTAATGCTATTTTCTTTACATATACTTTAAGAAAAATATAAAAAATAGTTCTATCTTGCATCACCATTTTCACCCACTTATTCAACTCAATCGCTACCGAAACTCAGTGGCGGAGCCACCATGTAACCAGGTATCCCAAATGGAGATGATAGAAAGAGAAGAATTTCATCATACGCAGTCTAGTAAAATAGAGATGATAGAAAGAGAAAAAAGGTGAATGTCATTTCACTTCATCTCTGTCTCAATTTGCGAGTAAAGAATTTCATCATACGCAGTCCAGTAAAATCTCCACTCTGTACAGTGCTTCCTCTTCCAGGCTCTTAAAATACTGTTTGAAGTCATCTATTCCTAATCTCAACTCCTCGACATAGGGTTTCACAAAAATAAAAATAAAATCCTCTGTTCTCAAGATAATAAAAATAAATGAAGCAAGCATCCTTCAATGGGCCGTCATTTTTATCCATGCCCACTAACTCCTACATTTCCCCAACTCTGCCCAGAAATCTGAAATTTCGTCAAAAATGCCCAAACCGGCCACTAAACCCGCGGTTTCTAATTTTTATTAGAAACCGGCTACTAGACCGCCGGTTTCTAATAAAAATTAGAAACCGCGGGTTTAGTGGCCGGTTTCCATGTTTAATTTCGGCCAGAGCTATTTATTAGCCGATTTCTCTCAAAACGTATAGTAGCCCCATTTTTAGAGAAGAAGAAAAGATGAGAGAAAGAGAACGACGCGAAGAAGCGAATCTACAGTGATCTGCAGTATTTTTTTGAACAGTAAGTATAGTATTTTTGTACAGTACCGGTATTATTTTTGTACAGTACCTGCAGTATTTTTGTACACTACGTATGTACAGTAATTTCTACAGTATTCTGTCAACAGTAATTTCAACAGTATTCTGTCAACAGTAATTTGTGTACAGTAATTTGTATAGTATTATGTCTACAGTAACATTTGAACAGCAATTTTTGTACAGTAAACGCTGTATAGTAAACATTGTACAGTAACGTTTTATTTTTTTTATTATTATTTATCAGTGGATTATGAATAAAAAATGGATTACTTGAAAGATGTTTATCATTTACGACAATGTAGTTTGTTGGTCATGGCGTTGCTTGTTACATTACATTATAATGGAAAGTTTCTACATGGTCCACAAGGAGTATATTACTCCAAACCGCCATCGCATTCTTTTGTTGTTCAAGAGGGTACCTCCCTTTCGGGCTTGAAGTCTCAAATTTATGATTGTGTGGGTTTTAACCCGAATCGATGTGACTTAAAGCTGTCAACCCGAGCCATGAACGGACCAATGTATATCCAAGTTCCGATAGATAATGATCCTTTTTGGAGTCAATTGTGCAACAAGTTTAAGGAGCAGGGGTTTTCTTTTATGGAACTGTACGTGAAGAGAATTAAAAAAGACGAAAGTGGGAGTAGTTCGGGACAAAATTCGGTGGCGCCAAACTATGGACAAGAACGAGTCATAGAACAATACACCACTGTTGGTCCAAGTTTCCAACAACACCCAGAACCAGTTATGGACCCATACACCCCAGCTGGTCCAAGTTTCCAACCACACTCACCACCAGACATGGGCCCATACAACCCCGTTACTGCATATGCCGAACCATACACCCCCGTTGGTCCATATTTCGAGCCAACCCCTGAACCACCAATCCATAACACAATTCCATTGCCATTACCTCAATCACCACTAAGAAAATCACCACCTCACCCCAGACCGTTACCAGTACCAGCAGATGAGCGTGCCGGGTCAGATTTTGAAAACATGAATGAAATTCCAGAATATACACTGGAAACGGCGGATGAATATGAAGGAGAATGGGATTCGGACCACTTGGAGGGTTTACGTGAAGATGGTGCTTCGGGGGGTGGAGAAGGATCAGTTCGTATCAACCCATTTAATGGCAGGGCCAGCACGCACCCGTTCGAATGCTTCAATGATACATCTGGCTTTCAAGAAGCTGATATCGGATTTTTCGGTGCCCGAATCACGTACAGTAGTGACCTGGCAGCCGGGCTATATTTTAGAAACAAAGCTGATCTGAATAAGAAGATTAACGAGTACCACGTTGATAAGAATCAGGAGGTTGAAAGGCAAAAAAGCGACAAGACTCGAATGGTTGTGGTTTGTAAGGATAAAGATTGCAGTTTCAAACTCAGAGCTCAACCAACGGGTGACGGGGATGCATGGGTTATCACAGAGCAAAACCATCCTCACACATGCAGGACTGATCACACAAGGACAGACAATGCAATGCTTACTGCGTCCATTATTGCTGATATTATTGAGGATTCTATTAAAAAGGACCCGGCTATGAGCATCCAATCAGTCGCAAACTGTGTGAGGGTTAAATACAACAACTGTGAACCGAGATACAACCGATTGTGGAGAGGTCGTGAGCTTGCAATAGCACGACAATTCGGGAGTTGGGAGGGTTCATACAGCTTCTTGCCAAAATTACTAATAGGTATATGCGATAAGAATCCCGGCTCAAAGTACAAGTTTGTAACCAGTCCAATCCGAGAAAGCACAGGTGCAATTATGCAAGGTGTTGAACACTTCGTTGCAGTAGCCTGGGCGTTTGGTCCATGTATTGCAGCATTTCGATACCTGAGACCAGTGATCAGTATAGATGCATGTTTCATGTCTGGGCGTTATGAAGGGAGGCTTCTGATAGCTTGCGCATATGACGCCGAGAACCAGTTGTTGCCTCTGGCATTTGCAATTGTGGAGAAGGAGTCTGGTCCAACATGGGGTTTTTTTTTGCAGTGGCTACGGAACGAAGTGATTGGAGTTAACACTTTTGTATGTGTTCTATCGGATCAACACTTAGGAATTAGAGCTGCTCTTAACCCAGAATACGGATGGTCAGAAGAACTTTTTAAGCACAGATTCTGTTCACAGCATATTGCAGCCAACCTGGTAAGTAATTGTGGAGGAGACAAGTGGTACGGCCAGAGGTTCAGACGAGGAGCTAAGAAGAAGAAGCCGAGGAGATTGAAGGAGATGTTCGAAGAATTCGCTATGGTAAGTACATTTTATAAATTTTCTTACATAATTCTTTAATAATTTCTCGTCCTTTTCTTTAATAATTTTCCTACCTAATGTTGTGCAGCTAAATCCAAGGTGTAATGCTTATTTGAAAAAATATGGCAAGAAAAAGCCTGATGACCCGTTCGAGTCGTCTAATTATGATAAGATCTTCCAGACATGTGATGGAGGTTTCCGTTTCGGAATCATGACAACAAACGGGTCGGAGTCATTGAACCATGTATTCCAGAAGAGCCGGAGACTGCCTGTAGCTGCGATTGTTGAGGAAACATTTTACAAATGCAATGCCTGGTTCGTACAGAGGAGGGCCCGAGCCATGGCACTAGCCGATGCGAATAAGCAATGGTCTGAACGGGTGGAAAAAAAGCTCAGAAAAAGATGGGAGAAAGCAACAAGGATGACTTTGGTCCCGTATACCCAAAACAAAAAAAAAACATGTAAGACTGTCTCTTCGTCTGCTACGACCGAACCAGACTCAGACGTTGATTTTGTTCCATGTACCTTCCGTACGAGTTCTGAGAAGTAGTAATATTGCAATGTCTGTAATAATTATTTTGCGATCGTGATGTACTTTTAATTTCAAATTCGCTCGGAATTATCAATTTTAGAATTTTGATGTTATATGTTACGAATCGTTTTTAAGTATCAATTTTATCAATAAATGTAAGTATCAAACGATAGAGTAGGAACTCGCCTCAAAATGTAAACGATATGCAAATGACAAACATAACAGATCCAAATGACAAACGATAGAGTAGGAAATATAAATAAATACCCAGAGATAGATAATACAACCATAAAATGATAAAAAGTAACAACAAAAGTAACAACCTATCATCATCTAAACGGAGAAGGGGAGTATCGCTGGGCTGGATGTCCTCTATTATGTCTGTCGCCCAGCCTCGTCCAGACCGCATCACTTGCAGCAATAGCAGCAGCCTCTGCCTCTCTCCTGAGACGTGATCCTGTCTCCCACGGATCATCATCCCCCATAGTAGTAGCTGGAGGAGGCGGGGGTGTAGAGAAGATAGAGTCTGCCAGTCCCTCCGCAAAGTCAGAAGGGGCCTGTGACCCGCTAGCCTCGCCATCGTGTGCCATCGCCGTAGGGTATCGTTCCGGCTGTGAAGGTGATAGGGACTCAATCTCATCGAAACTGATAGTCACCCCATAATCCTCCATATGGTCGTAAGATGCAGACTCGTATGGCGGTGGCGGCGGTGGCGGCGGTGGCATGCTAGCTGGACCCTGCAAATCAAATAATAATATAAATTTTTGTATTAGTGGCAAAAGTTGAACTAACTCGACTCATAACAAATACGACTTACCGGTGGCTGTACTGGACGTCCCTCAGAGTTATAGTAGGCAGTCCAGCCGGAATTAGACAGCACCCACTGATAATAGTCCCATTCTGCATCCACACGGGGTGGAGATGGCATATCCCGAGTGAATACGGCTGGCGCATCTGGCTCGTCGGGATCTACTGCCCGCCAATCGATGTTCTCTCCGGCGTCGCGCAACATGCTGATCAGACGCCCACCAGATCCGGCATCCTCAATGAGTTGGCCATGATCTTTCAACTGACTCCATCCAACTCTTCGCCAGCCCTTCACCCCGAGCATCTTGATGGCATGCGCAGCGGCCTTAATCGGCAGTAATATCTGAACAAAAAAACATATATTAGTCAACATATTTATGTAATTACCGTTTAATGAACATATAATATAAAGGTGTTGGATTAATTACCCAGCGAGCCCAGCGACGTCCGGTAGGCTGGTGACCTGATAGATCCTCTTGCAGTGGCTGGCGGAGATATGCACTATAATCGCCCACCAGATATAATGACGCCGCGCCAACCCTGGAGTACCAAGTCCTGTACCTCAGCAGATGAGATCCTGGGGTCTGAGTCATCTCATCAGGCATCTGATATATCTGAGGCTCAGCCGGAATCTCAGACTCTACGTAATAATTTGGTAACTCGAGGCGCCAGTTTCTTTCCATAGCGCCGGCGTGCGACATCCTGCCAATTAAATGTAAGTTGCAATGAAAATGTAACAGATAATTTAGAGGTTATCGATAATTAATTAAATTTCTTACTTGTGCAGTCTCCTGATCTCCTGCCTGGGTAATGCCGGCTCCACTGGGATCAATGGCTCCTCTCCGTACTGCCGAAGTACCCGATCTGGATAGTGGTGCTCCACTATCCAGAAGCAGACTAGCGGGCCTCGGTACCACCAGCTGTCACGCTCCTCAAGACAACGAAGAGGCAACTCCTCAGACGCATACAGATCTGCGTATGGTGTCCACTGCACCTGCGACTCGTCCAGGTTATTCAGCTGTAAACGCACCAACCTAATACCTACGGTGCGTCCGTGCCCCTCATCCCGATAGTGGTGGATACCATGCCAACGGTGGCCGTAGACCGGCCATCGCTCCTGATCATCTTGCGGCTGTCCCCAAACTGGCTCTGGCTTATTTGGCATAGGACGGCCCACCGGTAGCCGTGACCATGACCAATGCTGCAACAAAAGAACCGGCCCGTACACCTGTTTGGCCTTCACCTGTATTTCGGAGGTTATAAGTCGTATTTTCATTTGACTAATTGATGAAATAATTAAGTAACAAACAACATAATAACTAACCTGACAAGCAGTGCAGAGGCTACGGTACAGCATAGCTAACACAGCTCCACCCCAGTTGTAGGCCGGCGGGTTATCAAAGTCCCTCAGAAGTCGCAAATACATCATGGGGATGCCATCGCCGCTGGCATCAGGAAACATAACGGTACCGAAGAGGTCCATCACGTAACCCCGGGTGTATCTGTAAAAACAAAGAAGATGGTTAGTATTATAATTACATAAGTTAATTAACAGATGAAAAATAAATTATTATTATTATTATTACCTCCGAATCTCCAGATCACTAGAGGCATCCGTCAGACCGGCACTGAAGTGCTGCCGCAACTTTGTCTTCTGCATGTGATAACTGGACTTCCCCTTATCGGCCCGTAGCTGTGTCGGATCTGCCCCCAAATACTGATCGATGTCATGGGCGAAGTCTCTGCTGTCAGATACTCCGCCTACGGGAATGCCCCTGATCGGCAAACCCCAGAGGGCACTCACGTCCTGCAACGTGACAGTCATCTCCCCGAAAGGCATATGGAACGTGTGCGTCTCGGGACGCCATCGCTCAACAAATCCTGCGATGAGAGATGCATTGATGGAGGGAGTCGTGTCCCGCAGGATGGACACAATCTGATATAGTCCCAGCCGGATGAGATATGGGTCCATCTGTGAGAAGTACTGCATCCGAGGGACGTAAAAATTGACCTCCATCAGATAATCGTCCTGCGTTGAAAGCCAACAAAAGTATTACATAATGTATACAACAAAATTTAAACTTCGTATATGGACAAAAACTAGCATACCTCAACGGAAGCCAATGATACCCTGTGCTCGCGGTGGGGCATCCATAAGAGAGGGCTGAAGTGCTCGGTACTGGTGGTGTCAATCGGCGCCTCAACCTGTGGTGCACGTCTGGGCCGTCCTCTACCTCTACCTCCAGCCATCCTAAACTTAAATTGTGTAAAAACGCGTTAAAATGAGCTAAAATGAGCTAATTATACTATTTTATACTCATTATTTTCGAATTAGGCTAAGTTATATAACTATCCGAAATTATACAAAATTTTATCAAGTTCGATACCTATACTAAATTATATCCTAATTTATAACAAACCATAATTTATACCCAAATTATACCTTAATTTATAACTATACTAAACTATACTAAACTACCTAATTTATAAAAAAAAATTTAACATTTCTAATGAATTGGTAGCAATTTATAACAATTTCTAACAAACGGTAGCAATTTATAACAATTGGTAGCAATTTATAACAATTTCTAACAAACGGTAGCAATTTATAACAATTGGAACAAAATTGGTACATTTCTAATGAATTGGTAGCAATTTATAACAATTGCTAATAAATTTTAACAATTTCTGATAAACGGTAGCAATTTATAACAACTAGTACCAATTTCTAATAAATTATAACAATAGTCAACAATTGGTAGCAATTTATAATAAATTTATAAGAAGTTATAACAATTGGTAGCAATTTCTAATTAATTTTAACAATTTCTAACAATTGGTACCAATTTCTAATAAATTTTAACAGTTTCTAATAAATTTTAACAATTTTTAACAATTAATACCAATTTCTAAAATTTTTTAACAATTTATAACAATTGGTACCAATTTCTAATGAATTAAAACAATTCCTAAACAATTTATAGCAATTTCTAATTAATTTTAACAATTTATACCAATTTCTAGCAATTTCTAATAAATTTAAACAATTTCTAAACAATTTATAAAATTGGTAGCAATTTCTAATAAATTTATAACAACTTATAACAATTGGTACCAATTTACAACTATTTTGGCCTACTGAATAATATAAAATAATATATAGGGACTTACTTGCAAAAGCAGGCAGAAAAGGAGAAATCTGGGAGAAACAGATAATGTGAGGAGAGATAGTGTGAAATTTGATGAAATGAATTGTGAGGAAATTTCGGAACAGTGCACACGTATATATAAAATTATTTTTTTGAGCGACCGGCCACTAAACCCGCGGTTTCTAATTTTTATTAGAAACCGGCTACTAGACCGCCGGTTTCTAATAAAAATTAGAAATCGCGGGTTTAGTGGCCGGTTTGGGCATTTTTGACGAAATTTCAGATTTCTGGGCAGAGTTGGGGAAATGTAGGGGTTAGTGGGCATGGATAAAAATGACGGTTCAATGGGACTACAATGAGTCCCGATGCAATGTTCTGTCACCGTTCCTTCCAAAAATATATATACATATATATATTTACAACTGATAGTACCCGCCAAAATAAATTGGTCTTAGTAACAAAAATTAATTATACAACATAATGTTATCATGAATTTGTACATAATTCTTTGGATCCCATTTATATGATGTACGTTGTCTTTCGATCCTGACCGAATCTTTTCCATAATTATTTAAGAGTTTTTCTTGGGGATATGGCTCTTTTTTTAATTGGTCATCGCCAGGGCTGCGAACGAATCGAGCTAAATCGAACTTACTCCAGTTTGAGTTTGATTTGAATTAATTTCGAACCAATTTTTTTACGAACTCAATTTCATTTTTTTACGACAAGGAAGAGCGATTATAGTCGCCGAGAGCGAGAGGTGAAAGTCGTCTAGAGTTTCAGAACTGAAAGCGAGAGTTGCGACTTACGAGTTATAACTTATTATTAGACGGCCTTACGTTTTAACTTTTAAGTCATCAGGGAAAATCAACAGTTCACGTTACTTTGAGATTCGAACTAGAATAGTTCACGAACCTATTTCGAACGAACCAGGTCCAGTTTGAGTTTGGTTTGAATTAATTTCGAACTATTTTAAATCGAATTTTTTACAAACTTTTCCGAATCAAACTCGAATCGAATCACGAACTACAAATTTTTTATGTAGCCCTGGTCATCACTAATTAAAACCTTGTTTTGTAATTTATTAAGCGTAAAAACTAGGGAAGTAATTGAGTGTGTACAAATTGATTATCTTAATTACTACCACCTCATGCAACTCACTTCTACGCTATCAGATGATGATGATGCTTGGTGGACTGCTCCATGGAGATGATGATGATTTATAAGCACAGGTGAGTTGTCACTGTATTATGTAATCTTTATCTGTGTACCTGGTGAGATCGGTACATCCTATTTTTTTTTTATCTATATAAATAAATAGTAAAAAATCCTTAAAAATTGTAAAATTTGGTGTCCATATATATTTTCATGTGAAAAACATTTTACACATTTAAGATTAATTATTTTAACTTTAAAAATAAAAATATAAATCCGTAACAAGAACCTATATGCAAATTACCATAGCCTCACCCCTAAAAACATTAATTTATTGTCAAGCATGTACATAAATGCTAGCTCGATAAGAAAAAGAAATAAATATGTTGCGATTCTAACCCCGACTGTTTATATGTTTTGAGATTCGTGCACAAAAACTAACTTTTTGTGAGATTCCTGCATTCCAATAAATGAATAGTTGGAGTTGGAATCGCACCAGATTTACCAATAGTTTGAGACTTGAGAGTAGGTCCGATGCCCATCGGACATATTTTGGTTCGACAGGTTCAATTACCGTTCAATTTGTTTTAAGATTCGTGCGCAATGCTTTAAATTACGTGCATATTTGCTTCAATTTTCATGCGCACTGATCTTAAGATGAATCGGACGGTCGTAGAGCTAATTGAACCTAAAAGTAGGTTCGATGGGCATCGGTCCGTCCTCATAGTTTGATTTCCCCAACAGGTGAAGGGGAGAGGGGGGTTTTCGATGCCCATCGGACCAGAGTCTGTTCGATGGGTGGTTTCTACCGTCCGATCCACTTCAAAATCTGTGCGCATGGATATTAAAGCAAAAACACGGATATTAAAGTGATTCACACTAATCTTAAAGTGAATCGAACAGTAGAAACCACCCATTGAACAGACTCTGGTCCGATAGGCATCGGAAACCCCCCTCTTCCCAGGTGAAGATAGAAATAGTAAATGTATCCAGATTTACATGGACAAAATGGTTGATTACATTGGAATCTTTAAGTTCTCTTCCTCAGTTCACGCTAATCTTTTTAATTTTTTCAACCAAATACAAATTTGCAACGACCATTATTATATCTATTATGTCTGTTCTGGTTAATTAGGTACATCTTTTGAATACTTTCTGCTGAGAAATTAGAGTGCCTAATAACAGAATTTGAAAATTTTATTGCTGAATATTCAAAAGAAACTTCCTTGTTCCTTCGGTTCTTCCTCAATCTTACCAGATAATCTTTATTATTTTTTGGCAATTTCAGAAGAAGCTGGTAAACTACTGAGACAGCCCAAGTACGCTCAACAAAGCCGACAGTGTACAATTTAATAATGCCTTCTAGTCTCTAGTCAACTTAATATATTATATATATCTCTACTGTACTTCAAGGAGGCAAAGAGTATAATACGTACACTGAACTAATGTAAGTGTGCAGGTGGATTTACTATTTTACCCAAAAAACAATTGCAAGTGCTTATGATTACATGTGTCGTCTTAGTTAGGGGTGTTCAAACGGTTGGTTCGGTTCAAACCGAAGTAAAATGATCAAATTAATTTTTTTTTGGTTTTAAAAAATAGAACCGAACCGAACTGATTAAACCTATCAACCGATTAAGAACCGAACCGAACAAACGGAAGTAAATTTTGGTTTGTTCGGTTCAAACTGAAGTTAATCTATTGGTACCATTATTAACGAAAAGAATACATTGTCATACACAACAATTGAAGTTCGATTTGGCTCGATCCGGTTTGGTTTGATAAAATAATTATAACACCAATAAAATTAGAGTCGAACCAATATAAACTGATCAGTTCAGTTTAGTCGATTTTGAGAAGTCTAAACCGAACCGGTCTATTTAAACCGAAATTATTCAAAATTTCAACCAATCCGATCCATTTAAACTGAAATTTCTCAGTTCAGTTAAAAACCGAATAAACCGAACTGTTTGAACACCCCTAGACTCTGTCAATATTTGCTTGCTTAAATTAAATAAGAAACTGTTAACGACCTTATGAAAAACTTTTTACCAGAGTTTCGTTTTTGGGCCTATCTTCATGGATGTTAATTCAATTTGGGCTTTGAAATTTTGTTAAAAGGAATTCTCATAGAAGAGGCAAACAGGAAAATTCCACTTCCCAATTGTAAGTCTTGTATTAATTCATTTGCAATTGGATCAACCGATCAAGTCATTTTCCATTCAAGGGATTGACTTGGAATATGTTGGTCGCCTAAATGTGATCTTCTCCGGTGAAATGCATCATATATGTAATGTATATCCTAAAATGCACTGGAAAATTATTGTTATTTGCTTGCGGGTTCTTCAGCAACAACAGATTAAGTCTTCGTCGGAGAAAAAATATTATTATTTATCTAAGGCTGCTCGGCAACAATAGATTAAGACTTCTAAAGACTTAATCTGCTTTCTTTAGCTTCCTTAATTGTTTAAATCTGCCGAACACTGATTCCTTATCGTAGATTAAGATCATCTCATTTAACCTCATTTTGCTCATATTTTAATTCTCTGTCTGAACTTTAAGGCACATACACCCTTTCTTTTAGCTTCTTTAGATTTCACTCACGAATTAAGACAACTGAATATTAGTTTCTTAGCGTTTCTTAAAATCTTAATCATCCATTCTTAATTCCTTGTTGCCAAACGGTCTAATAAGGTTGGGTTGTTCGGCAACAAGGGATTAAGACTTAATCCGCTTCATTCAGCTTCCTTAGCCGCTTAATCCTACCGAACACCGGTTCCTTAGCACGGATTAAAATCATCTCATTTAGTCTCGTTTTACCCGTATCTTAATTCTCTGTCCATATCTTAAGGCATCTCTATCCATTCCTTTAGGGCCTGTTCGACTTTGTTACTGTGTGCGTGGGAAAAAAAAATTAAGTTCAACTTCGTGTTTTCTGTCCCACCCACACAGTAAAAGTCAGTTCAAATTATAATCCAACCCATTTCCGTTTCCGTTGTCGCCTGTAGGTCGAACAGACTCTTAATTTCCTTAACTTTTATTCACATATTAAAACAACTAAACATTAATTTTTTAACGCTTCTTAAGCTCTTAATTCTTCATTCTTAATCTCTTTCGTTTCCTCGTAGAACAGTCCCGTTGGGTTTAGTTGCGTATCGACCCGTTTAGTGCGTAATGCCGTTGTTTTGCCACTACTAACCCAAACAAAAAAATTATTGAAAGGTCTGGTCAGGGTCAAACTTGGACCAATTGCCGTTTAGAAGTTATAAAACCTCGATCTGGTCAAAATAAACAGAAAATAATTAAAAATAAAAAAAGGCATGGTATCTTGAATATCAGGCATATTATAGTTAAACTGATCCAGTCGCATGTCCATTCCTCTTGGCACGAGCTGCTCATGTGGCGACAACTCAGGGATATGGGAGAAATTTGGAGGTTTGCTTAATTGCTTTCAGAGCACTGGCGGTGACCGTACCGCTGCTCCTAATCCTAATTCAGAGGTTTCATTTCTTTTGTTTTTTACCCTTTTGTTGCCATTGGTGATTCTTCTTCGTATTTGCAGCAAGTTGGACCCAAGGCCAAGGATTCTTTCTCCTGTCATTTTCATGCCATTCCGAGGGGAGAGGGAGGTGTCCGATGCCCATCGGACCAGAGTCTGTTCGATAGATGGTTTCTATCGTCCGATTCACTTCAAGATCTGTGCTGTTTGCTTTAATATCCGTGCTGTTTGCTTTAATATCCATACGCACAGGTTTTAAAGTAGACCGGACGGTAGAAACCACCCATCGAACACTGTTCTGATCCGATGGGCATCGGACACCCTCCTCTCCCCATTTCGAGATGGATCTGACTTTGCTGCTCTCCAAATAGAAAAACAGAATTCTAGAATTTTTATTTTAAATTTAACTGTTAAATTTTATCATGTACAAATTTTAATACGGACAAACGATTAGATTTTAAATAACAGAATTCTGCTCTTTTATTTGTAGAGCAGCGGAATCGGATCATGCCGAGATGGCTACTACCCTAATCCAAACGGTCCACTATATAAGAATGGAATAATATCTGTGAGGGAAATTTTTTTTTTTACTGACAGTATTATTGTGGATATTCCTATTGGTATTACTGGTACGTTCAGAAATAGACGTCTAGATTTGGGATTCGTTCGGATGAAAATAATTTCATGAGTTTGGATGGAACTTTTATATTAATGAGTAATTTGTGTCTTTTGCGTACATAATCTGATTTATCTTGAGTTCATATTTTAAAGTTGATTTTCATCCAAAATTAAAAACGATGCAACAGAATAATTAATTTGGACCGATTTTTTTTTCTAAGAAACTTGTGAGATATGTGGGTGGAATTTTGCAAAATACGTGTACCAGAGAAGGAAAAATAGCTTTAATTTGAATCGTCAATTTTCCATCTGATATGAATATATAAAATCTCATAATAAATTCATATCCCATCCTGAATGTTTTGCTTAAATCAAACAAACAAATCAAAATTATATTTTATCTAATAACATATCATGGAACGACAAAAAGTAGACCTACGTTTAGTGGTGAAAACAGTATGGATAATATCCGATCCGTATTCGAAAAATTAGATGTGGGTATCTAGTATCTGAATATCCGTGTGAATATGAATACTGATATGGTTTTACATTTCAATTATATGTATCCGAATAGTAAATATATACCATAAATTTCAATATATATTATAAAATAAACATGTTATTCACCGTTATAATTAATAAATATTATGAACTTTAATATTTTTTAATAAATATTCGATTCGATTCGTATTTGTATCCGTTTTATATTCGGTCCATATCTATATCTCAAAAAAAATTATGAACATAGTTTTACCACAGTCCGCTCTATTTTCACCCATACCTACGTTTAGGGGTGTAAATGGATCAAATATTATTCGTCCGTATCCGGATTCGTATTCAAAAATTAGATACGGATATCCAATATCCGAAAATCTGTACGGATATGGTCATATTATATAGTTTAATCGGTATCCCATCCATTTGCACTCCTATCTGCTTTACATTGGAATTCACATCCTCTCTATTACTGCACAAGAGAATCTTTTACAATTAGTGAATCCGGATTATTCTTTTTACTTGGCACGAATCTCAAAGCCCAATAATACCGTCTCTTATATCTTCTGAATCTCAACTAACTGAAATTTAATCTCAAACCGTAAAGTGAGGCCCATCAGAGAGGATACGGATTCTGTTACATTTAGGTGCGTTTGGATGGGTGAAAAATAGCTACTATTCGACGTTTGGGTGTGTTTGAATTAGCGAATAATCACTATTTTTTATTTGTCTTTCGTAAGATAACTCATTATTCTACTATTTCTAGAAAATATTAAAATAGCTACTATCTTCAAAATTAAAATAGCTTTATCCGTCCTACTATTTTTTATTCATCCAAACGCACCTCAAAATTGTGTATTGGAGTTTGTGAGTTTGTGGGAACGCTTTGCATGTACTCGTAACAATAATCAAAATGTATCTCCACCCTCTTGGCCTCTTCGATCCAGGCTAATTAATGTTTACCCACGAACTTTTCCCACCCACACCTGACACCGCTCTACGACGTACCCCTTACTCTCCTACCCATTAATTCCTGCTGACTACGGGATTCAGTCAAATGACTCAAATCCGGTTATGCACAACACAAGAAAAGTATTACAAGTTCATGGTGCAAAAACGACTAACGACTAACGACTACTTAACATGTTAATCTTGACAATTGTTGTGAAATAAAGTAAATTAAAATTTTGACACGTCATCTTTTTTAACACTTATAAATATCATACCTACAAAAATAACAACTTATAGTGAGACTTCATGAATAATTTATGGAAACTATTTTTTTTTTCAACAAACTAATTCGACCTTTAAATAAGGGGAAATCTATTAAAGTGTATGAACCTTGGAAAAATGAACATATTCAAATAAAATATTTTTAAGAAGTTGGAAATATATTAATTATTATTATGATTTAACAAAATTTATCATCAGGGGATTGAATTTTTTAATCAAATCTGCATGGTTCTGATGGCTGGGTTATTTCCAATATATATTTGGGTCGTAAACAGTCGTAAACTACTTAGGTACAAGAAATTACACAGTGTACAGTTCCCTTGTCCTAGGACTCTATTTACGAGATATTCCACCATGCTCCTGTTCTACTGGACCAAAGAGAACCAGATTCTTGCACTCTGAATCGGTCATATATCCCCGATCTAAGGAAATACGGCCCTAGAGGCGGCGTGCTGTCGGTTCACTACACCGGGCTTCCCTAGTCATTTCTCCGTTTCAGTGATATTCGCTAACAGAGTTGCAGTACACTCCGCCGCACACACCACTGTCGGTCTCTCTCTCAGTTTTTCCGAGGAGTCCGATCAACCTCCATTAAACGAAATAGCGATTGCGTCTCTCTTTTGAAGCTCACGCGGTCAAGTTTCAGGTTAGAAGAAAAGAGAGTGCGATTTGAGCTTCATACATTTCTCGGTTTGGGGAGGATAATTGATGAGAGAGAAAGGAAACTGAACCTATGAAGGGAAAAAGGATGGAATGGGAGATCTCCACGGGACTGGGAGCATTCTCCAGCTAGATATTGACCCTGTAATTTATATTTCTTTATTTAATTTCATTGTTTGTTCAGGAAAGTTTTGAGGTTTTACTTGATTGAGTTTATTCCTTTTTCAATTTTTGTGTCCTTTTGTTGTCCAAGGTAGAAGTATTTAGATTGATTATAATTTGAAGAATCACCAGTACGGTACCAACCTGGTGTGGCATTGACTGTATTAGCTTTCAAATAAATAATAAATAAGCAGCTAGGTCAATGAATAAAAAATAATTCATGGGACAGTCAAAAAAAATATATATATGTATATGAGAAAGAGAGAGAGTTTGCAATGCATGTCGTTTTGGTACCACAGATTTTCAATGTAGTTGGCCACTGGTACATACCCTAGTTTGAATTTATTTGACTGCTGGTGTTAGTCATATGAAACAAAGAGGACAGTAAGGTGTTAAAAAACAAGGTCCAGTTTAGTTTCAGCAGATCTCTCTCTCTCTCTTTTTCTTTCTTTCAATTTTCTTTTCCTTCTCTCTTTCTTTTGTTTTTTTTTCTTTATCTTTTCTTGTTTTCATTCTTTATTGTCTGAGAGGGAGCTGGTTGGATTAACAACTGGGACCACAGATTCTACTGTTAGTCTGGTTTGATGCTACATATTTTTTTCCCCCTTTTGTGATATAATAATGGAATAAGGATCATGCTATAGGTACTGTATATATTTGACTTACTTAAATGTGTCAGAAGGGAGTTAAGATAAGAAACTGGTGTGACTATATTAGAGGAGCTGTAAAATATGACCCTTATACTCTACAAAATTGAGGGTGCTAAGAGGATGTCATTTAATAGTTATCTACCTAAAGAGCCGGACTTGATTTTTATACAGTACAAGTGGCCTTTTTTAGGCAGAACTTGACCTTAATTGGCTGATCCAGATTATTATCAGCCCTCAATTATTCAAATTGCATTTATAATTTGATAGCTTTCCAATTATTTTCCATTTTGGTCTCTCCAACTCAAATCAAATGGCCCTAATCAGGCTGGGGCCGTCTGATTTAGCGAGGAATGCTCATTACATTCTGTTAACTCAATAATTAGGCACGCAAAGCTAAAGTGGATGCGGAAGTGTGGCTGGCAGAATTAAGTGAACTAAGTTCATCAGACAAGTGTCATCGGGAAAAGATCGATACGCAATTAAATGGTCTATGTTTTGAGGTAATATTAGAAAACTCTAATCCTTATCATATGGCTGTAAATATTTCAGTTACAGTGTTCAAAATTGAGTTGTAGTGTGCTGGTCTTGTATTGTTTGTATTTTGAAATGAGACCTTTTTTTTTTCCTTTTTATTGTATACAACGTGTAGCACTTATACAGTCACTTCATAAGATTTGCTCCTGGGTACCGAGTAGACTTAATTAGGCTACCTTGAACAAAATAATGATATTTGGTCACAGAAGACGTACTTCTTTGTCTCAACTTTGTTCAATATTCCAATTACATCTTTAGGCAAGATCTTCCCTTTCTGAAGCAAGCAAAATGGCACCTTCAAAGGGACTAAACTTTTCTAGATTAAATATTGGTTATTAGATTTGGCGCTTTATAGAGGCAATATAAGAGTCATTTTGGATCTCTATACAAAGTTATTTATGACTAATTGTTGCAGTGCATTTCATTCCTCGGTCTAGCTTGTCTGTGTAAGAACCTAGTGAAGTAATGGTTAATCTTCCTTCAGTTCAACCATCCTTAACCCTTATATTAGGGTTGCTGCAAATATCAAACAGATACAGTTTACAAAGAGGGGAGCTTTGCATACCCTCTCTGTCTTGTTTCCGGAATTAAGTCAATACAAGTAGTATCAATACCGTTCCCGTCATGTAAGTGCTTTATTTTGTACAAGTTCCTTTACCCTTTACATCTTTCCAAAGGGTAATTTGTACCAGGGTTATGAGTCTAATGACAAATATCAAATGGAGTGTACAGTGAGGCAAGCGTTGCATGTCCTATCTTTGTTTTTTCCAGAGATAACTCATATAAGTATCATTACCTGTGCCCAAATTGCTACACAATCTATACCACTTGCTTATTATTACACGTTTCCAAAAGCGTGATTTGTAATTTTAAGCAGCTTTACACCTTTACCTGCTTGTCTTTATCCAAAACCATTTTCATCTAGATTTGTGAATTTTCTGTAATTTGGCAATTGATGCGTTGGTTTCATGGTTTTGATCTAAAATTTAAAACCCACATGCCTCCCATGTTTTCTCACTTGGATATTTTTTTTCCAGTTCACCGAAGCATATTTCTTGTTCTTTGCAGGTACCATGCCTAATTAAACTACACATTATGTTATCAATCGTTCCCCACTTGTATAAGCATTTAAAGAAAGACATGATATAAATGGATGGGCGGTTCCAGCATTAGGAAGTAGTACTAAACTACTAATCAGTCCCCTGTTGGTTTTTTTACAACTCTTCTATTAATTGTTTATTTATTGTTGCAGGATGTTGGAGACTTAGCCTCAAAAACTTCCAGCGATAGCTTTATCAGCAACGAGCTTTCAACTGATACTTCCCCTGACAACACAACCACGTCAATCCTTCCCGCATTCTCTCCTTCAAATAACATCAACTCGCCTCTAAAGAGGTCAGATGCAACAACCACCATGCACCTTAAAGGGACCCAGTCAGATGCTTTTAGGGTTAGCATTTCGTCAAGTGCCCCGAGCACTTCCAGCCACGGCTCCACACATGAGGACTTTGATACCTTTGGAGAAATTCTTGTATGGGGAGAAATAACCTTGAATAATACTACAAAAAATAAGTCTGGTAAAGGTGCAACTGATGTAGTTGCACCTAAACCATTAGAAACTAGCCTATCACTTGATGTGAACTATGTATCTTGTGGGGCCCGACATGCTGGACTGCTCACTAGAACTGGGGAGATTTTGACTTGGGGGGAGGAATGCAAAGGCCGTCTCGGCCATGGTGGTATGGTTGCTGATTCTGCACAGCCTCGATTAATCGAATCCTTAATGGGTCCTGGATTGAATCCATTGGAGATTGTCGCATGTGGTGAGTTCCACACATGCGCCGTGACCACATATGGAGAGCTCTATACGTGGGGAGATGGGGCCCATGGGGCTCTTGGCCATGGGACACAAGTCAGTCACTGGATTCCTAAACGAGTCTCGGGACCATTAGATGGCCTGAGCATTAGGCACGTCTCATGTGGTACATGGCACACGGCCCTAGTTACCTCGACCGGTCGGCTGTTTACTTTCGGAGATGGTACATTTGGTGCATTGGGACATGGAAATCGAGAGAGCTTGTCTATCCCTAAGGAGGTGGAATCTCTGTCTGGTTTGAGAACGGTCACAGTGGCCTGTGGTGTGTGGCACATGGCAGCTGCAGTACAAGTTTCAACAAGTCAACTCACAGAAGGTGGTGACTCAGGAAAGTTATTTACTTGGGGTGATGGTGATAAGTTCCGGCTCGGTCATGGAGATAAAGAGCCACGGCTTAAGCCCACTTGTGTGCCTTCCTTGATAGAGCACAACTTTATTAGGGTTTCTTGTGGCCATAGTATGACAGTTGGTCTAACAGCGTCAGGTGAGCTTTTTACCATGGGAAGTACAGTTTATGGACAGCTTGGCAACCCTCAATCTGATGGGAGGTATCCCTGCCTTGTTGGAGATGCATTTATTGGTGAATCAGTGAAGGAAGTTGCGTGTGGTTCATACCATGTGGCAGTATTGACAAGTAGAGGTGAGCTTTTCACATGGGGGAAAGGCGCTAATGGCAGATTAGGGCATGGAGATGCTGAGGATAGAAAGGTACCTACCCTAGTTGAGGGTTTGAGGGATAAAACTATCAGAACTGTTGCATGTGGGGCCAGCTTCACAGTTGCTATTTGTCAGAGCAAACGGGTACTAGGTGTGGACCAAGCTCAGTGCACCATGTGTAGGCAGCCTTTCGGGTTCACAAGAAAGAAACACATGTGCCATAATTGCAAGATGCCACACTGCAATAACTGTAGCTCAAGAAAGTCTTTTAGGGCAACCCATGCACCAAATCCAAGTAAGCCATATCGGGTATGTGACCCTTGTTATGTTAAGTTGAATAGTGACAGAGGCTTAAATCCATCCAATAATTTTGAAATGGTTAAAACTAAGATAGATTCTTTTCCCTTGGTGCAAATAAGAGATATCGCTTTGAACAGTGGGGTTGATTCAAAATGGGGGAATAAAAAAGTAGGTGGTTTTGGGTTACGAGTTAACGGGTCAAGGCCGGTCTCACCTTTTTCCAGGAGGCCGAGCCCTCCACGGTCTCTAACACCAGGTCCCATGGCCCGTGGGTTCTCTTTTCCCAAAGGGTCAATGGATGGTCTCAGAAAAGCAAATGAGTTGTTAAATGAAGAGGTTCAGAGACTTCGGGCTCAGGTTTGTACATTTCTCTCCCTTTTCCCCCATAGAGATATAGACATAACGGTTCGTTTTCATATCAAGGGGGTAATAAAACGACCATTTTAAAGATCTAACACTGCAACAATGTAGAAACATGGGATGGAGCTCGACCTTAAAAGCTTTTGCGTACTGCTTGGAATTTTGCATTATCACCATGTCTTTTTTTAAAATAAGAAAGAATTTTCCATGCTCAGCCAGATTGCAACAGCTGAAGCTGCGCAGCATCACCAATTTTGCATTATCTCTCTTCTTCTAGAATAAGAAAGAATTTTGCATGCTCAGCCAGATTGCAACACTATCTGTATACTAAACATGGGTGCAGTGGCTTATTAAAACTATGTTTAGCCATAAACTACAAAGCAACAGATAAAGCATGATCAGGTCCAATGGCTAGTTATTGGTGCACGCCTGTACTTTATTAGGCACTTTTAACTAATGTGAATTTCTCTTTTGTTAGGTTGACAATCTCAAAAAGCAGTGTGAGTCACAGGAAGTGGAGCTGCGAAAACTCACAAAGCAAGCTCATGATGCAACTGCCCTTGCAGAAGAGGAATCGGCTAAATCAAAGGCAGCTAAAGAAGTCATAAAAACCCTAACATCGCAGGTTGGGACATATCTCCCTTTTCTAACTAGAACTCTTACTACTGTGCTGCTATTGCTGGACTGTTGATTACAATAAATAAATAAAGAGAAGGGGTCCCTTAACAATGGTTATTTTGACGATCTTGACAATTGTCTATTAAAAGCATTCAAATGAAATTGAAAATTGATAAGTAAATTTATAGGTATGTTATTGGTCGTATAGTTCGCCTAACAATCAAATTTCATGAAATTTTTGTATTATTTGATATTGTGATGATGCACCGAGGGTTAATTTCAGACCGTTCAAATTTTAAATTACTGGATGTACAGTGACAGATATACCAAATGTCATCATGTTTTATAGACATGATATGCTGATAATATAGATCATGTCTATAATATTGGGTTTCAATATTAAGCTTTACTTTTGAAGATCGTCAAGATTTTCAAAATAAAGAACATGATTATGATCATCATCATAAACAGTTGAAACTGAAAGTAAGTTTCCGGAGGATATTTTCTTCAATAAATAACCAGATCAATAAATCTGCCCCATGCAAAAAGAAGAAGTTGAAACTTAAAAATGTTTTATGGCTGCTTTGTTAGTGGTACAGTGAAAGTGATTGTCCTTTTTGCCATACATTAAACCCATTGTGATTCTTTTTCAAATAATTTGGTGCCTTTTCTTTTGACAGTTAAAAGAAATGGCTGAGAGACTGCCTCAAGGCAACTATGAAAAGGCAGAGTCAAAACCAGCACAAATGCTGAATAACACCAACGGGGCTCACCAAATGAGGAATAATACTTTAAATCAAGATAATTCACCGAATGAGACTAGTAAAGAAGGATGTGCAAAAGGCAGAGAGGATATGGCTAGTGATGATGCTAAGAAGGTATCTGAACTGGGTAGGAATGGCGATAACGGGTCAAGAGCCCAGAGCTTACTTGGTTCAAGCAACCAAGAAGAGAAGGAATGGATTGAACAGTATGAGCCTGGTGTTTACATAACTCTTGTTGCCTTTCGTGATGGTACTCGTGAGCTGAAACGAGTTCGTTTTAGGTAATTGAAAATAGAAATCCAAAACCCCTTCTTTTTTTTATTTTGAAAATCTTGGCAGCGGCTGCCAGGGCTCTCTCTCTCTCTCTCTGAAAACCTTGGCGGTGGCTGCCAGGTTTTACAACAACAACAACCACCAAGTATTTAGTTCCAAACAAGTTGGGGTATACTAGAAATGAAACCCAATCGTAGTCACTAGTTGAAGTAGACAGTAATAAAATAATAATAAAAATAATAATAGTGGTACTACTAATAGTAATAATACGAATAATATACTAACTATATTATGCCTACACTATAGATTGTAGTGGCCGGAGTCCTAAGCTCTATATCCTTGACCCCAAATCTCTAGTCATATGGCCTAAAGCCTATGATACTATCCCTAAGCACGCCTAAACAATATTTCCTAAGTCATGGTTCTGGTACGTGAATCGCTAACTTCCATGCTCTCCCGTCCGAAGCCAACTCTTTGGATACATTTCATTCTTTCAAGTCCTTTTTTACTACTTCCTCCCATGTCAATCTTGGCCGACCTCTGCCTCTCCTTGTGTTTTCGATACGACGTATAATCCCAGTATGCACCGGTGTCTCGCGAGGCCTTCGTTGGAGGTGCCCAAACCATCTCAAGCGTGTTGGACGAGCTTCTCTTCAATCGGTGCCACCCCAAGTCTATCACGTATATCATTGTTTCTAATTCGGTCGCATCTTGTATGGTGGACCATCAACACCAGTCCACTGCATCTTTTTTAATTTGAGAGACCTTGGAAGTGGTGACAGGGGAAGCTGGCACTAGAGGGGAGGAGATGGAAAAGAGGAGTTGCGACTAGGGTTACCGATTGAGCGGAGGGGTAGCAGAGTCGCTTAGATTTTTGGACGACTAGAGTTTAGGAGCCGCTTGATGGATGAGGAGCTGAGATGACTAGCAAGAAACATAGGGTCTGAAAGAGAGGTGGTGGTGGGTGTCGAGGTGGGTGGTGGCTGGGGTTTCTAATTGCTAGCTTTCTCCTTGAAAGAGATCTCTCTCTCTCTCTCTCTCTCTCTCTCTCTCTCTCTGTTATTTTTGAAAGCTTTGTAGAGGCTGCGAAGTGGTGGCTAGGGCTTGAACTCTCGACCTTTGGGTATCCAACGGTCCTAGGATTTTTTGTTTCCTAGTCAACTGTGCTACTGCCCCATTCTCTCTCTCTCTCCAAACCTTGGCAGAGGCTGCCAAGTTATATTAATTACAAAAAAACTAAAATTACATGATGGACTGCTTACAGCTACCTGTCCTCCAAAAACTCTCTCCCTCCCTCCCCCCTCCCCATCAATTATATTAGAAAATGAATGACAGTTCAATGATCTGTAGAAATTAATTTAAAATTAATTTTTTGACTTTAAAATGGAATGTGTAAGTCGAAGTGGTAGTCATGACTTGTGAACATTCCCTTGTATACTACTGCCTAACTGAACACTGCAATACATGTAACAACCAACTTAGGAAAACATGCCAAGCTTCCCATTTTTCTTCAAAAACAATCATTACAAATAAATTGTGGTGGAATTTTAATTTGGGTATTTTGTGAAGAACTTGACCAAGGTAAGTACAGCTGTTATTTCCATTCTAAATATATACAAAAAAAAAAATTAGTTCCTTCAGCAAGTGCATGAAAACTTTACTTCCTCAGATCATGTTTTATTAGTTCCTAACAAAAAATCTTATCCTTGTATATAGCCGAAGAAGGTTTGGAGAGAACCAAGCAGAGCTATGGTGGGCTGAAAACCGACAAAAGGTATATGAGAAATATGATGTTCGTGGTGGATCAGATAGAGTCTCATCGGCATCATCAGTACGATCCTCTCATATCAGGTCCGAACACAAACTCGTTCTCCCCTAAAGTTTAGAAGAGAGAGGTGCAATTTTCTTACAGTTATCTAAAGTCCCGTAAAAATAATTGAAAGGTCTGGCTTGGTTTGGTCTAGATCTTGTATGTAACTGTCGTAATTTGACGTAATGCTGATCATACATTGATTGGTACAAAATTCATATATACATATTCTTTGTTTCTCTTTGCTTAGTTGACGTTGACTATTATAGAAGCTCGACTGTAGCAAGATAAGATTAGAAGTTACCAAAACCATACACCTTACATACCAATGCCGTTCCAGTAATGGCCCTAACCAGTATGTAAGAAACTTCGGTTGATCATTTAATGCCAAGTACTCAAATTATATTAACAAGTAGGGAATCTTTTAGTGTGTTTGTAAAGTTGTTTGTATATACCTTGTTGGTCTTAATTTTTTTGTATTTTGGTTCTTTAGTGTTATGTAATATTACTGTAGTCCGTGCTTCATCTTTTTAGCCTCCCTATGATATTAATGCTTTAGATTCTCTAGTAATATTCTTGTACGGTTTTTTTTTTTTATCATCTATTACTTAAGATTGTACTGTAAGTGCACCTTATTAGAAGTTCAGTTTTCCCAAAATAATTTATAATTCATAAACCTCTTATAATGATCCTTTTCAACTTGAATCATTCATCGAGTATAATTGTCAAGTAAATACAACATAGATTATTGTATCTGATCAGATGGCTCATAAAAGTGCAAGGAATACATGGGCATGTATAAATGGCTCTCGTTGGGTCTAATATGCTGCAAAATTAATTACCCTAAGTGCTTAGAACCCAAATTTACCTGATACATTAAAATGAGGTAAGGTGCTGATTAATTGAATCATGCTTGAAACGTATGATGATTTGTCTATCTTCTGAACTAAGCAGACTAAAATGACAGTTCATCTCTTGTATTTTCTTTATTTCAATGTATGGGATATTTATCCAATCCCATGGCTCGTAGACATCCCCAACGAATGGGCCTGATAAAAGTTTACCAATTGGGCTCCAAATCCCACATATTCCCATGGGCTGGGAACCTGGGAAGAAACAGAATAGACAGAAAACACACGCCTGCGAAATGAGGGGTGCGGGGTGCCCTGGAAAAGCTGTGTTCCCTTCTCTTTCTTGTACTGAATTTTTTTTTCTGCCACCCTTAAAAATCAGAATTAAATCAATGGCATTCAGATCTGACCTTCTCAGAACATGACACTTGTAGATTCAATTGGCGCATTAGATTATTCAAATTTGTGAGGTGGATCGGCGTACTAGACTGTATGCGAATTGATATGGCGCGCCCATGAATTTTGACCATAAACGAAGATATCATATAATATAAAACTGGTCATGGTATTTGGTTCGTTGAGACAAAATATCTTCCCTTATGGATTATGACTTTATTTTGGCAAAAAGGCTCGTTGAGACCAAATACCATGACCACTTTCTTTAGATATATTATATGATATTTCAAAGTGGTTGCTAGGTATGACTTTATTTTGTCAAAATCCATGGGTGCGCCTAAGGGATTCGCGCATCTGGGTGTGCCATACCAATTCGCACACAATCTGGTGTGCTGATCTATTTCGCGAACCTGAATAATCTGGTGCGCCGATTGGATCTGCGAGAGAGTGTCATGTTTTGAGAAAATCAGATCTGAGTGTCATTAATTTAATTCCGATTTTTGAGGGTGGCAGGAAAAAAAAATTTCGGTCTTTTGTCCGGTGTTTTTTAGTACTTTAGAAAACTAAATCAAATCTGTTGTTATTCCTACGAGAATAACAGGGCTCTCTCTAAAAACAGAGAAAGAGATATTCTTATTTTGAGAGAGAGAGAGGAGATTGCTCGATTTTTTTTTATTAGTAGGTAAATAAAAAATATCGATATAGGGGTAAGATTTTGTGAGTTTTTTAAATATAGGAATGACATTCTGATTTATAACGTCCAGCTACAGTATTTTTTTCCGCTTTGGCTGTTTCTCTTGAACAGAATTCGGAATTTTAGTATAAAAAAAACTGTAGCTTTACAGTGCTCTGGATGTTATAAATTATCACTTTTTCTATTTTTTTCAGATCTCATGAAAACGTACCTCACTATTGATATTCTTTTTTCCTAAAAACAAGAAAATTGGAGGAAAAACAAGGCCCTTTGAAAACAGCAAATCCTGTGAAAACATCATATAGTTCTCCTTATAAGAAGATACCGATTACCGGGAATCGCATCCTCTGCTGCACTTTTAATCTGGTCCGTTAATATTTTATCGGACGGACGAAATAAGATTTTTGCACGAATTTTAAAGCAAAATTAATACTGCCCCCTCCATCCGAGCACTCACCGGCTGAGATTAAATCTGGACCGTCCGAAAGTGCAGCAGAGGATACGGATCCCGATTACCGAGGGATTAAGAGAAACAGTACATGCTTTCAAGTTCGAATTAGCTTGAAACAATGGTCGTCCAGAAAAGCCCATTTGTGTATAAAGCCCAAACAAAACGCTATGGAAGAGGAATGTATGTATATCAAAATCAAAACAAATCGAGGATGGAGAATATCAACGGTAATAAAAGAAAGAAATGGTAACAAATGACATAGGCATAGGCATAGCCCAAACTTTATTTAATAGATATATATATCTTGGAGTATTGATCGATTCAGTTTATAAATTCGCAGATTAACAAATGACCACTCGGATATGGTCTACACGTATCAGGGGCTTCATCAACTAACTTAACGAACTTCTCGTTGTGCATTTTAAAATTCATGTTTCATCCAAAAGTGGAGGGAAATCATACAAATCTGCGATTTTTTTTGGTAGTCCAAAAACTTCAATCGGCTGGATTTTTTTTGTTGATTTTGCTTCGTCCCAGCTCTGTGTATGTAGAGTCCCAATATTTGCCAATGCTTAGTTCAAATGACAATTTTGTATTATGCTTTGTTAAATCCACAGTTATAATGCCAATATAAAGTTTAAATTTTGTGCAGTTTACCTCCGTTGACAACACAAACTATCTAAAATCCTACTGTTCGTCCTACAAATTTTGGGGTGCTTTTCACAATCCGAGGTAAAAGATGGTGTGATTTTAAAATGGATGTTTGAATTCGATATGCGCAGTACATTTCATCTTTCGGAGCACTTTGTTCAATTTGACAGATTGACTGTATTACCTGAAATTTGTATTTAGGATGTGCTCTACAAAGAAAGAGGGGAGGGGAGATGCAGAGAGAGAGAATGGTAACTGTTAACGTTCTCTATACTCTGATTTGAATATTACAAAATTTGAATAATTTATATACAGAGTTCATCTCCTTTTCCTTCTTCTCTTCTCCTCATCCACTCAAAATTTAATATACTAGAGCAAGTAAACAAAATTCGGTCAATTTGGCCAGCTGATTCAAATTAAGAATGTGTTGCACAATAAAAATTAATATACATATAAGGTATACTAGAACAAGTGTTTATGAAATTAGATGTGGAGAAATTAAAAAAAAGTAGTTTCAAACTATGGATCAAATAAATATTGTGCGCTCTCTATCTCCTCTTGACCTATTTCTTTCGTACAATTCAAATTATGGATTGGAAAAAAAAATTGAGTCATTAGAACTAATTTTTTTTTTTTGTGTGATGTGTTGTGATTAAGGTTCTAAATAGCGATTATCGCATTATCGCGGAAATGCTAAATAAAAAGCTATCGCGAATAGAGTAGCTATAGCAAAATCCATCCTACATAGCGTTTTTTGTTTAAAAATTTATGTTTTATATTTCTACTAATGATCAACATTATCTAAAGTCTCATAAAGTGATAAGTAATACAAAATTGATTAAGAAATTATAATATCTATATTTAACCAATACAAAGTCCAAATTGCTATTCAAAATATCTCTAATAATATCATAAATTATCTGTCTTTTTCCATTCAAAATAACCTAAGGATCGTGGCATAAATATATTATATCTTTTTCTATTAAAAAAAAACCTAAGCATCATAACATAATCTATCTATCTTTTTCTATTTAAAATAAAAAACAATCCGAACATTTAAAAAAATTGATCCTTAAAAAAAAATCAGTTTGGACATTTAAATAAAACTTTAAATAAAAGCTTATGTAACATAACGTGCGCTATAGCACAAATAGTGGACTGCTATAACCGTCGTAGCTGAAATAGTACACTTTAATTTCATAACTTAGCATTTAAGATCTAAAAATACTATATTGTGTTATTTGTGTTAAAAAATTTAGAACACTAATTGTGATATCATGGCCCTCGGATTTGAATTTTTTTCAATTCCATATGCTGAAAATTTTGAAATTAAATATTCTAACATCCTCTATTATTTTAGTTTAGTTTCTATAAATAAAAATATTACGTCCAGTTGGGCCGAATGCGTATTCCTGCATTAACTCAAAAGATTCTCTTTTGAGTTAATACATCTGGATCATCGGATAAACTTTAAGATTTGTGTAGACTAAATTCACACTAAAATTTAAATACTTTTGTTAAAATTAGACAGCTGGATTATCAATATTTAAAATTAAACGGTCAAGATAAATTAACTCAAAAATTTATTTTTGAGTTAATGCAGACGATACGTGTTCGGTTGAGCCTTGGGCAGATTGTGAAGGTGATTGACAGGCCAATATGAAAGACACGATTAATTATTACTCTGTCGGGAATATTGACAGATGATAGGACTAGTCCTGACCTCACGCGAGCAGGAGAGTAGGTATCTATTTTTCTTTATTTTTTATTTTTATTTTTAAGGTATTTGTTTTCACAGGGCTGCACTCGAATCGAATCAAATCAAATCAACTCGAACTTAAATCAGTTCAGTTCAAGTTCAAACTAATTTCGATTGTTTGATTCGAATTTATTTGAACCGAATTAGTTCGAAATTAAAGTATGATTTAGTTTCGAATTGAACTTAACGCAGTTCTAGTTCCAGTTTGAGTTCGAATTTGAACTAATTTCAAACTGAACTGGTTTGATTCGTTTCAGAACAAACCAGTTTCGAACCAAGTTAATTATGAATATTTTTTTTATCAAACTCGATCATTTACAAGCCATGTGTTTTTTGTGCAGTACTATTTTCACTTATGAGGTAAGTAACATTAACTTTCTATTTTTTTGTTTTTCCAATGTTAACGTAATAAAAGTTTCTGATTTTTTAAATGTAGATATATTTATGAGATATAAGTAGGGCTGCAAACGAACCAAACCAAATCGAACCTACCAAGGTTCGAATTCGAGTTCGTGAAAGTTCGAATCAAACTGGTTCGAACTGAAGACTCTGTTTCGAACTTAAGACTTAGGTTCGAATTTGATTCGATTAAGTTCGAACTAATTTGGTTCGATTCGTTAAGGTTCGAAATTGAGACATGGCCGGAGAAGCAGAGGTTGAGCGTGGAGAGCGACGTGATCACGGCCGAGAGGGTGCGAGATGGAGGCAGCTTTGGTTTTCTTGAGCTTTCTCTTCTCTTGAGTAACACTCATCCATGGCGGAGAAAGACAGAGAAAAGGAGGAAGATAAGAGGAAGACAGCGAAAGATGATAATAAAATAAAGAGGGTGGGGCCAGTAGGGTCAGTATTCTTTGAAATATTCAAACTTTAGCGTGACTTTTGGTTTGGATATATATTAATATATTATACATGTTTTTCGCGGCGTAACTTTTCCACCGTGGAACGGATCTCAAAGCTCAAATAACACTCGCAGACGCATCTTAAAGATAAAAAATAAAATGGTTTGCGAACCTATTTCGAACGAACCTCCCTGGGTTCGAATTTGATTCGTTCCATTTCGAATCGAACTGGTTTGAATTAATTTCGAATCAAACCTAATTTTTTTCGAATTTTTTTCGAATTTTTTCGAATCAAACTCGAATCAAATTACGAATCACGAATATTTTGTGCAGCCCTAGATATAAGTATAATTATAGAAATAATTATGCTTTATACAGTGAAGATTCCAAGTACGTTAATTACTATAAAAATAATTTTATAGTTTATTCTTAGAATTATTAAAATAAGACATTTTAGGAACGCTTTCTTTTTACCCAAATTTTTTTTTTTTACCACCGGCATAATTCATTTTAAATTAAAATTCATCCGGGACTGATTTTATAAAAAAATACCACCCCCGCACAATGGTTTAGCGCACCAGTCAAGACGAGTCCGCACAATGGTTTCGCGCACCTGGTCCGTGCAAGAATTTCGCGCACTATGGGGTCCGCACAATGGTTTGGCGCACCAATACGTGTAGCACGGAAATTGACATACTTGCACCGATTTTAATGTACTTAGTACGGATCTTAATGCAATCGGATGGTTGTTATAAAATTTTGTTGCCGATCAAAGACGCGTTTTGAGTCAAAAACTGGGTGCTGCAAAAGCTGTCAGATCATATTTTTTATTCAAAATCCAATTTTATAAGGACCATCCGACTACATCAAGATCCGTGCTAGGTACATTAAAATCCGTGCAAGTACGTCAATTTTCGTGCTACACGTATTGGTGCGCCAAACCATTATGCGGACCCTTTGGTGCGCGGAATTCCTGCACGGACCGGGTGCGCGAAACCATTGTGCGGACTAGTCTTGACTGGTGCGCGAAACCATTGTGCGGGGTGGTATTTTTTTACAAAATCAGTCCCGGGTGGTTTTTAATTTAAAACGAATTATGCCAGTGGTAAAAAAAAAATTGCCGTCTTTTTACATATCATTTTTATATTTTATTTTATAATTCAATATTCATATAAATGTTCTTCATTTTTTTTGTGATCAAACAAACTTCCAACGACCCATATCAAAATTTCAGCATTTTGATTTTTTTTTAAATAATATTGTGGCACTATTTGATTATGCTTAAGCACATAATAATTTTAAGTATATATATGTTAGAACACACAAGGCAACACATGATTGTTATAGAATAGTATCTTCTACATGCTAATTTTTTTTTTCTTCTCAAAAGAAAGAATAAATGGATCGACAATCTAAAATCACAAATAAATAAATAACTTTTAATATAATGTGTTCTGCTACAATTTTTTTATTATATTATATTTTCTCACAGGGGCTTATTCAAAATTTTTGTCAATGGGAAAGGCAAAAAAAAATAGCAAGTCGGGTTCAAACTCATTAGCTAATCGGGTGCTAGATAATAAACAACGCTCTAATTTTTAATTTTCAATACTCTGATTTCTAGTACTAATTGACAATCTGAATTCAATAAATTTGTTCTGATTATAATTCGAAATTTAACTTAAATTACAGATTAGAATTTGAGAGAAAAGAAAAAATTTATAGAAAAAAACAAAGTTAATCTGAACCTATAAATCTCCATAAAATTTCAAAATCCAGTTCCGGTTCCACATGGATTCCGTCTGGAAATTTAGCAATCCTCTTTTTCTTGAAAAATGTTAAAAAAAAATTTGGGGAATGTGATCATCACGACTCCGGATCCAAAGTAATTCAATTTTGGAGTTTGAATTCCGATTTGCGAAATTAAAAAAATCCTATGAATTATGGGACCGAATTCTCTGCCGCCTCCGGAAGTAGGATTTTTCTGTCTCTGAGTCACTAACACGTGGGCCCACACCAAAACTAAAAATCAATATTTAAATTTATAAATCCGTCTGGACCCATATGTCAGCCTCACTGGGGGCAAAAAAATCCTGCCCCCGAGAAGCAGGTGATCTCTTTCCGTGAATTCTACCTCGTTTAATGCAGTTCGAATTGTCCGAATTCAAATTCAAAATTTTGAAAGTATCTTGGGTTATATGAATTCAACCATCGTTGTTGATCTTGTCTATCTCCCGAAACGTTTATTAATAACCTTTGAAAATCGAAATTTAAGAAAATAAATATGTTATTTCAAATTTTCCAAATCTAACTTATCGTTAGATTATCCAGTGGTAATTCATAGGGTTGTTAATTTTTGAAAATAAATGGAGTAACTTAGAATTTGAATATATTAAAAAAAAACATTAAAACAAAATAGATAAAATATCTTAGAATTTAGATGTGCTAGAAGGACTACAAATTATTTTTCAGACATGATTTTTGCGGTTGTAAAAAAAATTAAAATATTTCTTAATATATTACCAAAAAAAATGATTTGCATCTGAGTTACTGATCTCAGTTCAAAAACCACTTCTAAACAAATAAAAAAAATATCAAATGGTTCTAGTAAATTCAAATTCTAAAATACTCCATAGAATTTCGTAGAAACTTATTTTATATTTTTAATATTTTAATATTTTCTTAAACATTACTGTACATATGTGATTGAGGACAGTTATTTCTCAAAAGACAAAAAAAACGACGAGAGTTATACAGGGTAAAGCCGCAGGAGTCACGGAATATGTGATTCATTAAACAAGTATAGTAATTGGATGTAGAAGGAATCAAACGGCAGAGGGAAAAAATGTTAAAGGGACAGAAAAAGGAAAAAAAAAAAAAAAAGTTGAAATGGATACTGCCCAAAATACAAATAGTTCTCTTATTTGCCTATACACGCTCCCCAATTAAAATTCGGAGATCTCCGAACTATTTATGGAAACCGTTTCGTATTTTGAACTTCTCTTATTTAATAAGGTTATTGCCTTTTATTTTGGACTTTCCATGACGTGTTCGGATGACAAGAATTTTATAGTAGCGAACAGAAATTTGGACCAAATGGAATTTCTTTTTTCTTATCGGTTCCGATGCATATATTGTATGGAATGGAATAATTTTTTTTTCAACTAGTGTAAATTAAAATAGTGGAAAATAATTATTAAATTTAGAAAACTAGTTTTTGTCCTCTTCTGACGTAGAAGATTATTTATTCGAAACTCAGGTAAAGTTCTTTATGAATAATTAAATGAAAGTTGTTATACTTTAGGGAGTGACTAATAGTCCCCAATTCTATTTCCTAAATGTCCTCCTAACTAACTTATTCATAAACCTAACTAACTTATCCATAAAGTATGATAGGGACCACTAACTAACTTGGATAAACAATAACTACTTTGGAGACCACTTAAATTTGAAAAAATTTACAACTAGCGTAAACATGTATGAAAACTTATGCACGCAAGTATTCTTAGATAATATATCAAGTATTCATACCTAAAATATCAAGTATTTAAATAAAAAACTGGACATCAACTTTCTTTTATCTCTAGTCACACACCCATCATTTACACATTTTTAGAAGTGGGGTTTTTTTTTTTCCGTTTAATCTCATCAATATTTCTAACAATCTATGAGAAATTTTGTAAATCTAAAACCACAAACATTTTATACGTAATTTTCTCTTTCAAATGAGATCCATGATGAAGTACTTTCGGGTTCTTTATTGTTCAAGTACTCATACCTCGACATATAAGTATTCATACTAAATTTAGAAAGTATTCATACTAAAAATATATAAAGTACTAATTTTATAACTTTGAATGTATCATTATTAGTAAATATAGAAACTACAAAGTATTCATACTAAAACATGTAAATATTCACACTAAAACATTACATGTATACATATACTTATCAGCAAATATTCAACATATAACATATTTAAACTAC
The DNA here is from genome assembly GCA_964058825.1 of Carex arenaria. Lineage (NCBI taxonomy): Eukaryota > Viridiplantae > Streptophyta > Magnoliopsida > Poales > Cyperaceae > Carex > Carex arenaria. Next base: position 407,229 of record CAXKVW010000108.1, on the reverse strand, counting down.
AAAGTTACTATAAAATATTCAAACTACAAAGTATTCATACTAAAACATATAAAATATTCATACTAGAACATTAAAATATTCATACTTACGTATTGAAGTGTAAATTTTTATGTTGTAAAATATTCCTGAGAAATTTCTAAATGATTTACACCTCGTCTAGCAAGTATTTACATCTCGTAATGCAAGTATTCATACCTAAAATACAAAATTTATTTCTAAAAAAACTGTGCACAAGTACGAATGCCTATGCACGCAATTATTAATATATAAGATATTAAGTATTCATAACTAAGATATGAAGTATTTTTAATAAAAATATTAACATCAAGTATTCATACTTACACATTGAAGTGTGAATTGTTATGTTGTAAAGTAACTTTAATTAGTTAATTTGTTTGATGCTTGAACATATTGATATATACTGAGGAAAATATTCATATTTATACGATGCACAAGTACGAATGCATATGCACGCAAGTATTAATATATAATATATCAAGTATTCATACCTAATATATCAAGTATTTCTAATAAAAATATTAACATCAAGTATTCATACCTAAACATTGAAGTTTTAGTAAAAATATTAATATCAAAAATTTTAAGTATTCATACTTACGCATTGAAGTATGAATTGTTATGGTGATAAATCAGTTAATCTATTTGGTGCTAAATGTATTGATAGGTACTGGAGAAAGTATTCATACCTGTAACTAAAGTATGAATGTATTTGATACTTGAAGTATGAATTGAAAAGATTATAGTCCAGCAATTATACATATCAAAATTTTCTTGAGATTCGTGTGAATCAATTCAGCATTCTCTGCATGAACGCACCATTTGTGTTTAGATACAAACCGTCTGATCATAATCTGGATCACTCAGGTAATGCATGAGATCTTTAATATCTGTGCAAATATAATGTAAGTATTCATACTATAAGATTGAAAGTATTCACACTACAAGGTATGAATACTTGCATGTCGATGTATGAGTACTTGAACGACGAAGAACCCGAAAGTACTTCATCATGGATCTCATTTGAAAGAGAAAATTACGTAGAAAATATTCGTAGTTTTAGATTTGCAAAATTCCTCACGGATTGTTAGAAATATTGATTAGATTAAACGGAGAAAAAAAAACCCACTTCTAAAAATATGTAAAAGATGGGTGTGTGACTATGGAAAAAAGAAATTTTATGTCCAGTTTTTTGTTTAAATACTTAATATCTTAGGTATGAATACTTGATATATTATATAGGAATACTTGCGCGCATAAGTGTTCATACATGTGCACACCAGTTGTAATTTTTTTCAAATTTAAGTGGTCCCTCAAGTAATTAATGTTTCTCTTAGTTAGTTAGTGATCCCCATTGTACTTTTTTATGGATAAGTTAGTTAGGGGGGACATTTAGGGGACTAAATGGAGGGGGACAAAATCTTTACTCTATACTTTATGTGCAGTGTTTTTTAATAAAACCAGCCGGTTCAGGATCGGATCAGATCACCCATGGAACCGACCCGGATCGGCTCAGTCCGAGGATAAAGAGGGTCTTAGGACGATTTTTAGTGTGTTTTTTCCACTAGACTCGAACTAACACGGGTGGTTCTAAACCCGTGGATCAGACCGGACTAAATCCAGACCGGATCATGCTAAACTATAATAACTCATGGTCAAAACCGTGCCTAAACTGAGCCTAAACCGTTATAGACCGGAGAAAAACCGAACCGGACTGGACCAATCGAAAATCCAAAATGCTATTTTGTCTACATATTAAAATTAACAAAGTTCAAACAGTCGATCTAAATCGTTAGATGTGATCTCTATATTAAAATGTACTTGAAGATCAAATTTTACATTTTTTTGAATTTTTTTACTATTTATTAAGCCACATTGAAAATCGTTGATCCAACGGTGCCTTCTAGTTTTACTGTTTGGCTAAGCCACCCTTGGATCAGCGTTTTTTAAAGTGCCTTAATAAATAGTAAAAAAATTCCAAAAAATGTAAAATTTGGTCAAAATTGTCACGACCCCGCCGCCGGGCTGGGAGTTGCGACAAGAGAGGCACCCGCATCCATCCTTCGTCCTGTTAACCTACGTCGCAACAAAAAAATAACAAACAGAAACAATACAGGAGTTAGCTACAAAGCTCAGTAACCGGTTATTTAACGATGCACTTCTCTATAATTGACTTAATTAAACAACCATTCAAACATACTGGATTAATCTACACAACTTTACATCAAATTATGCCTGCATATTTAACAAGCGATAGCACCTGGATCTAGGTTATCTGTAAAACAAGTCACACAATATCCATATCATTTCATTTCACACAATCATATCATTTCTCAAATTCTCAGAATACACAATCATATCATTTCACAAATCAAATTCGAACCACAGACCCGCTATCCCATTAAATATGCCCTCATAATCCAATACCCAATTCAAAATCTAATTCAACCAAACAAAACGAAAACACAGATTATAGAGAAGTCCGGTTACTTGTTAGCGATCAATTCAGAAAATCCAAATCGAACTACAATGATTGTTCATAATCAACGCGACGTAGTCAGAATTCAATTCGGATATAGATTCCAAAATAAGAATATTTATGAAAATATTTCTCTTTGGTTTCTTCCATTTTTCGTCTCTCTGTTTTTTTTTTCACTGATCGGATCATAAAGTGAAACAAAAATTATCTCATTCTATTTTTTTTTAAAGTTTAATATTCTTGTTACACAACTAACCTTAAAATTTGACAATATTATAAATAACTCCAATATAAATTGTAGAAATAGAATTACAATTACCGAAAGTTACAAATTTCCCCCTTCAAAAGAATTTTGTTCTCAAAATTCAAATGGATGATAATCAAATAAAACGAAACATATCAAACAATATTGGAATCGGATTTATTATGTACATATTAACCAAATATATATAATCAATTTGGATCATATCAATATAGGATAATTTTTGTATATTTGTAATTCTTTAAAAATCTATAATAGTGGAAACATATCATATGGATAAATTAGATAATAATCAAGTTTGACAGATATTAGATATTATGAAATTGATAATCAAACGGGATATACTAAAATCATATATAATTGAATGATAACCAAATGATATCACAGATGATAGATCTTACGAAATTGATAATCAATCATAATTTCGGATAGATCGGAATGCAATTTAGATAGAATAATTATAACAAACAAAACTTGGACCCAAACACAGCCCAAGGAACGAATGCTCTGACACCAAAATTGTCGCGATCCCCGTCCAAGCGGCGGGGTCGTGACAATTTACATTTTAATATAGAGATCACATCTAACGGTTTGGATCGACTTTTAGACTTTAAAAATTGAAAAATAACTTGATTGCACGGGATCTCAAGAACAACTGATTTGAATGCATTAAAATTAATTTAGAAACATTAAAATTAATTTAGAAACATTCTAATTTTGACCACTTGACTTTATACTAAATTAATTCGAAACTTTAAAATTTTCACATGTAGACGCATCACTCGTAAGATAGAAGGATTCCAACAGTTTGAATTCGTCGTTCGAAGTTAATTTGATAGATTTTAGAATTAAAAGTACAAAGATGCTTGATACTCCTAGGAGCACCCTAGTTCTACTCCTATATGAATATATATTATGATTAAGATTCGTGTTAGAGCATGTTAGACGGTCTGAATCAAAACTCAAAAATTAGCCTCCTATTCAAGACCTATGTTATTTTGTTTAATATTTTAGTGGAAGAGAGAAAGAGAAAGGAAAAGAACTTATATGCAGAATTTTTTTTTCTATTATGTAGAGATACTCTTACATGACATACTTCATATTTATAGGCCATATGGTGACTTTTTAAAAACCCAAGAACATAAATATAATTAAACACAACACAAATACCAAGTGCATGAGTTGCACTCTCCAACATGACCCTTGAAAACATAAATAATTAATCTATCTAGAAATCCCAAATATATTCACTCTAACCCGTCATTTTTATCCATGCCCAAAGTTCACTGAATTCCGCCAACTCTGCCCACCATACTCAAATTCTGTCAAAAATGTCCAAACCGGCTATTATACCGCCGGTTTCTAATTTTTATTAGGAACCGGCTATTTAATAGCCGTTTCCTATCTTTTTTTTTTTTTTTTTGGGAAAAAGTTATAATTTTTTTTTATTAAAGTTTAAAAAAAAATTGATATGTTTCTTTGAAATTGGATAGAAAAATATCCAATTTAGTTTATTTTCAGTCCTTGAAATCGAACCGGAAGACAAAATGCTCCTGTGGCAATTGCACTTGCTGCTGGTGCATTTCTTGGTGCTGAAAAGTATTTTTGAAAAAACTAAAATATTTCATTGTGTGTTATTGAAAAAAATAAAACGGCCATAACTTTAGAAAAAATTGAAATTGATCAAGGGTCAGAATCATCGTTTTTTTTAAAAAAACTTTAAACAGCCATAACTTTGGCTAGAAAAGTTGGATTGACGCGTATGACCCCAATTCGAAAAGGGGAGGAGGAGATGGTCCCAACCGTCAACCCGGGGTATAACCCCTGGTATCCGATGAATCAGAATCGTCAAAAAACGTTGTTTAGTGTCTTAAAAATTAAGTTTAAAAATTTTAGTGTCTCAACTGAATTTTTTTATGTTGAAAAATACTTTTTAGTATTTAGAAATGCACCAGCAGCAAGTGCAATTGCTAGAGGAGAAGTCTCATACAAGCATTTTGTCTTCCGGTTCGATTTCAAGGACTGGAAATAAACTAAATTATATATTTTTCTATCCAATTTCAAAGAAACATATCATTTTTTTTTAAACTTTAATAAAAAAAATTATAACTTTTTTCAAAAAAAGAAAAAAAAGAAAAAAAAGAGATAGGAACCGGCCATTAAATAGCCGATTTCTAATAAAAATTAGGAACCGGCGGTATAATAGCCGGTTCCTAATAAAAATTAGAAATCGGCTATTAAATAGTCAGTTTGGGTATTTTTGACAGAATTCAGTTTTAATGGACAGATTTGGCGAAATTTAGATTTTGATGGGCATGAATAAAAATGACGGCACTCTAACCATTTGACTAATTGACCCATTTATTTATTTATGTTTACCATTTCTCAAATTAAAACATTAATTTCAACAACTTTGTGGGGTCCGAATTCAAATCTCCCTTGCACATTTTCTTAGTATATTTTTTTAATCCAGCTCTACCAACAGAAATGCTTCCCACTCCCAGACTCCCAGTCCCATGTAATCCCACACTTTCCTGCGGTGCCAAACAGACCATTTGCTTTGCTCAAGATCCTTTCTTTTTCTTACAAACTTGTTTCAGTAGAAACCACAGACCGGTTGGCGTTTCCGCTACTTCCTCTTTCCTCACGCCGCTGCGACTTATTTCGCTCGTGTTCTTCACTAATCGAGGATTTCATTTCGTGTGGAAGGGAGATCGGGGCTGCCATTTCATCTCTGAAAATGGTACAGAGTACACATTTGTTCTCTTCTAGTTTTCAAAACCCTTGCTTGAATTTTTAACTGGGACTATGGTGAATTTATTCAACGTTGTCATTTGACGAAAGTTTATCGATGTTCAAAATACCCGTTCTTAAAATTTACCGACTGCGGTAAAGCAAAATTTTCTTGAACATTTTAGTCGTAACTGTGAATAGCGGGAAATAAGCAAATGAAATAATTGAAGCCCATTATTTCCTCTCCATCGTCTCTTCTTTGTCAGATATTTGGAGGATATACCATCTCGCAAAGGCAATTCTGTCCTTTTTCTACAAAAGAACCTTAGCAAGGCTAATTTGGGATAAAAAAAAAAATTAGATGAAAGTTAGAAATAATAAGTTGCATGTGGTGATTTAGTGAAGTTTCTCATTCCCCATTTCATCCTACCTCCATTTTATAGGTATTTCTAGCAGGTGCAATTAAAGGGTACCTTTGGATCAGCAAAGAATAATATTATTTGGGTCAGTCAGTCAGTGTATGAACAAATGTGAAAAGAATGCTAATTAAATTGTGCAGGATGATTATCAATCTTGTAATATTTGAAATAGTGCAAATTTATTTTTGGATTTTATAATTCGGTGTTATTTTAAAAATTATTAATCTGTTATTCCTACAAAATGTTGGGTAGCATAGCACTAACCTAACAATATTTTTGGAAGAGAAGAACGCGTTTGGATTGCATCTAAATGAAATAGCAACATTATTTTCGTAGTAGTGCTGTGTTGATACAACAACCAACCTTGGTGAGAAAGAGATAAAGGTGGTAAAGGAGTTTAATTAATTTTTTTTTGAGTTGCCAATTTTTTTATAGAACACAAATAATTATTCAAAAAATGGAAGAGTCAAACATTATGATTTTGTTCAATATATGTGATCATTCTCTATAATGTTTTGGCCTCGTTTGTCAACATAAATTAATCTCAGAATTAATTGATTCCGCTTCATTTTGAAATCAGTAAATTCATCTAATTCCTTATCTTGAACAATAAAAAAAACGACTTAATTTGAACTTGTTTTTGTATATTCTCGAATTAACCAAATCTGCCTCCTTTATGAATTTGTTAGTTACTTAATCTCAATTTATTACCCCATCTAATCATTTTTTTTCCAAATGTGTTTGATATTCATTATTACGGAATTAGTCTTATTTTACAGTTAACTCCTCTGTGCCAAATGGGGTCTTAAATTGTTACTTTCTTTACAGTTAACTCCTTTGTGCCAAATGGGGTCTTAAATTGTTAATTTTGTTTAAGACCATGAATTCATCATGGTCTAAGTTTTATGATGCCATTGCATGTTTATTATTAGTTTTGTGGGCACCTGGAGGAAATGTCATTGAGCTTTTGACTTGTAATAACCGTGTTGAAAAAATTGATTTGTCTAGTTTAAAATAAAAATTTCTTAATAAATATGTGATTTGAAGTAGTTCTTAGGGTTGTTAAAGTACACTAACATAATAAAAGAGAGAGTATGTCTAATGGCTTTGTTATTTTCATTTGTTGTAGGCAATTGTTTGTCAAGAATGTGGAGCTCTTGGTTATGAAGATCTTCTTATATATTGCAGTCTGTGTCATCAAGCTGCTCAACACAAGTATGATCTCAAGTTTTATTGTTTTTTGAAATACAACTTTAGATTGGGTATGGAAAATGATTACTTCCTAAAGCTGATTTGCTTTCTTGAATTTCATAAAAGACGAACTTGAAATTTTTAATTTAATTTATTCAAGGATGATTATTGAGAATTTTTTTAGATTAAAATTAATAAATTCTTAATATGTATTTTTTGGATTAAAAAGTAATGAATTCTTATTATGTTTTTTTTTAGATTAAAAATTAATGAATTCTTAATATGTTGTAGATATTGCATGGACGCCCTCCCGAATAATAATGAGGATATTAAGTGGTCATGTGATGAGGATATTAAGTGGTCATGTGAAGATTGCAATCGTATGTCTATCAAACTATCTCGTGTTACAACTTGTCAAGATTTGAAGATACCTAATAATAATATTGGTTTATCGGCTAAAAGTAATGCTTACTTGTATCAAGATAAGATTAAACTTTTCAAATCAAACGATAATAAAATGATTATTAGTAAGGACTCGAGCGCTAATGATTTACACTGTGCTCATATTTCTCACGGAGGCAAAAATAGACTAAACTTGCATTCTCTTAAGGGTCACGTAACAAAGGCTTGGGGAAAGAGTAATAAAAGAACCATAAAATCTACTAAGCCGACTTTAGAAACATATATTGATCCCTTGAGAAATCGGGGCACCACTTCCCAACCTTTTCAACGGTCCAAGAACAGTGGCCATCAGCGAAGATTAATTTTGCTAGATGAGGATGATGACTCGAAAGATGAGATTGAGAAAGACTATCCATTGGATCAATCTTTTGAGAATGGCATGCCTAATTACCATAGAAGGAAATTGGTATTGTCAGACGAAGAGGATGAGCAGAACAATAACCTTGAGGCTGCATTTTTGCCAGAAAGAATTTTTTGTTCAAAAAATAATGAAATGAAAGAAGTCAGATCAACCTTGAAAAAGACGGATGATGAGATGACAATGCCTAATTACCATAGAAGGAAATTGGTATTGTCAGACGAAGAGGATGAGCAAAACAATAACCTCGGGGTTACATTATTGCCAGAAAGAATTTTTTGTTCAAAAAAAAATGAAATGAAAGAAGTCGGATCAACCTTGAAAAAGATGGATGATGAGATGACAATGCCTAATTACCATAGAAGGAAATTGGTATTGTCAGATGAAGAGGATGAGCAGAACAATAACCTCGGGGTTACATTATTGCCAGAAAGAATTGTTTGTTCGAAACATAATGAAATGAAAGAAGTCGGATCAACCTTGAAAAAGACGGATGATGAGATGACAATGCCTAATTACCGTAGAAGGAAATTGGTATCGTCAGATGAAGAGGATGAGCAGAACAATAACCTGGAGGCTACATTATTACCAGAAAGAATTGTTTGTTCAAAAAATAGTGGAACGAAAGAATTCGGATCAGCCTTGACAAAGATGGAGGATGAGATGACAATAGAGACCGATAGCGGTGGTGACTCAATGAAAATATTGAGTGCGAATTCTACAAGCAGCGATGTACAGTTACAAAATGTTCAAAAATTCGAAGTGTTGCAGAGTGAATTTTATTTTATCTCGGCAATGCCTATCAGAAGTTACAGTTGGAGGTTCGTTCAGATTTTAATATTGTTCTCATATATAGTTAGATTTTAATTTTTGTCTTTATTCACATTGAATTTCAAGAATTTTGTGTTCTTTTCAGTGTTCCAAATCATTGTTGCATAATGTAACTTTGTAGTCTTTGATCATGGGTTCACTTAAAGCCTGTTTGGCGTGTCTCATTCCCATAAAAAGTATATGCAAATTTCAGACTTATACTCTAGCGCTTTTGGCAGATTTTGTTTTTACATGCCAATCTTCTTGGCAGTTCCTTTTTCTTTACACTTCAAATTCCTACAAGAATCTCTATTTCAATGAGGAAAGAAAAATTCATTAAACCTTTCCTGCGACTCTTCTAGCAATCAGGAGATTTTGGAAGTCACTTCTTAGATTTCATTCTCATAGGAATATGTGCTCACACGAATGAGCATAGTCTAACCAGTCTATGGGAATATGTGCCCCACGGGAATGGAACTATTAAGCCTGACTGAATACATTACGGATATAGTAAATATGTAACAGGTTTCATTGACATCCCTGCATGTGAAAGGCATAGAGTTTTTTAATTGTATTTAGTGACTTGCTCAAGCCAAAAATTAAGTACCTTCAACTTCACACCGAGGACTCTAACAGGCATTACTCATTTGGTGGTTAATATAAATGAAGTTTCATCTTATATATATAGATATATATGTTTATTTGCTTGATATTTTTCAATTGGTTGTGACAGGGGGTGGTTTGAAATTTCTGGTAGAGTTTATGGACCCTTGACTGCACACCTATCTACAAAAGCGGGTGAGAAAGCATTGAATGCTACAAAATTCTTGTCACCAATTATCCAACTAACCAGGGTTTCGATGTCACATGCATGGCCGAAAAGTTTTGGAAATTCTCCTAGCGATGACCGTATTGCTCTCTTTTTCTTCCCACTAGATTCAGGGTAGGAGGCAATTGTATATTTTATTTGTTTTATTTTAACCTGTTTGCTATTTTGCTCCATTGCTTGATTATAAGTAATTTACTTAAACTATTTGGGCTTTGCTAGAAAGGAATTGACTGTTTTATATAAGCAGGGCGGAAGAGATGGTAGATCAGCTTCTAGAAGAGGTGATCAACCATTCTGTGGTGCTGAAAGTTCTGCTGGAGGAGGCGGAGATGCTAGTCTTCCCCTCTGTTTTGTTGCCAAAAGATCACAAGAGTAAGACATGAATTTTATACCTTTATATAAACTATTTTCAATTTTTAACAGTAAATGTCGGTTTAAATTTAGAGGCATAATTTTAGAGTTATGTCTAACTGGCCTAATTAATCTGTGTTTGGTAGAATAGCTGGGGCCTAAACCTCTTATTCCATGGTTCAGGCCTTAACCAAACACCATTGTTGGATTTAAAAATGTAACATGCTGAGATATTGTTTTGCACAGCGTATCAAGACAAATATTATCTATGGAGTGCTTTCAGACGCAAGGATTCAGATACAAATTCTGGATAAATATTGGAACTCAGCAAACAAAAAAAACTCTACAAAAGAAATAGCTCACAAACTGTCAATGAAGGACATTGAAGAAGGGATATTTTTTGAAAGGAGAAGATGAACAGGAGAACTTTGTGTGATCTGACTATTGTGTCAATTAAATGGATGCTTAGAATTATTTCCCATGCAAGGAGAGAACATCGCACTTGGATAGAAGATGAGGTATAGGAAGAAAGGCGGAAACCTTGAACTGGGCCTTACCTTTTAGACAGTAGCTTTTTCTTGATACCAGTATTTGCTGTTCTTATTTGCTAGAATGGCAGTAAAATGCTGGTAATGGTTTATTTTAGTTAAAAGGGTAAAGAATGTAAATCTCGATGTATATGCGCCTGTTTTTGTCAACTTATTTGCTAGAATGGCAGTGGACTGCTGGTAATGCTTATGTTTTAGTCAACTATTATCGTGCCCGTGCGTTTGTAACTGGCATATTTAGGACAAGAAAAAATAATCATACAGAATGATGTATTTTTATTAGAAAAATATAAACTGATGACAAAAATAATTATTCAGCAATATAAAAGTAGATCAATATATTCTCTTCGCATACAAATGTAAAGACCATTCTTTAATGATATATCTATGAGTTTTCTTATTACCAGTACATACTATTTTTTTTTTTGTTATGTTGCTTAATGAGAAACAACATAAAAAATTCATCAAAATAAGTTTTATTATTTGTTATTGTCATATTATGTCTCTTGTTATTGTAATAAGGGTTATCTTCTTCTCCCTATGATTTATGTATTAGTGTACATAAAATTGAGAATAAAATTAAATTTTGCTTAAATGATATTGTTAAACGACAAATAACATTTCTTAACTGATATAGCAAAATGGAAAGAGAGAAGATGAGATCAATCAATTATCAATCATTCTAAAAGTTTGATAGAATTGACACTGAAAAAAAAAAATAATTATAATATTCTATGTTTATATATATATATGAATTACAACCTATCTTTATAGAAGAATACTTACTACCATAAAACATTTTTTATATTATGTGTAATACTAAATTAAAACTTTTTAAAATAGTTGCGTTAGGACAAAGAAAGTAGAGATGTGCATCTCTGGAAAATAAAATTTAACTAGATGCATATCAAAATTTCAAAAACAGTACAAATTCTAATTCACAATGATATGATGCACTTTTCTGGTGTACGTACATGCGAGGGTTGAACTTGAAGCTGTTGGGTTGTTGCATTTTTTTTTTTTTTTTTTTTTTTTTTCAATTGTTCAAATCTCTTCATGTTCATAAAAAAACAACTCTGAGAATTAAAAAGAAGAGGCAGCACAATTGGCTACGAAAAAATTCCATATCTGTTGTACTCAAAGATCGAGAGTTCGATTTTTTCTCACGACTTCGCACCTTTTGCGAATGTTTAAAGAAAAAAAAAACTCTGAGAACCAAGATAACATGCATGGCTAATAATATGTCCAGAGATGCTGCTAATCTATATAACTTAAAAAATCTCAAAATACTATAAATGTTGTCTTCAATCTTAAATTTGAAATTTTAAAATAAAAATAAAATAAAAACGTAGAACACCAATAGGAATTTTTTTTTATCAAAATTAAAAAAATGAAAGAAAGAAATAAAAAGAGTACATATTTTTAATTGGTAGAAAGATCGGTAAAATTTTTACCGATCCTAAAAATAAAAAAGTTTGAATCGGTAAGAATTCTACCGATCGAAACTTAATTTTTTTTTAATCTGATGTATAGATAGAGATAATTATTATATTAAATCTCTATTAAAATATAAAAAGTTTATCAAAAATTAAATTAAATGTTTTTGTTATATAAATTTTAAGATATTTTATAAATTTCTAATAAAATATAATTTTTTCCAAAAATTAGATAGAATATTTCTGTTACATCTTAAAAATAAAAATATATTAATAAAAAATATAATGTACTACTATTTTTTTTTGTACGGATAATTTTTATTCCAAAATAGAGCACAAAATTAAAGCATTTTGATCCTACTCAAAGATAAGAGGAACAGTTACAAGGCGCACGAAGAGCGGAAGAGGCATGGACTTGTCTTATCAATCTTTCCATGCACGGTTCCCAAGACCAACAGTGAACCTTTCATAATAAAATTCTAATTTAAATGATGAAAGATGATGGGACATTTTAACTTAAAAGTACGGTATATTTCTTAATTTAAAATGATCTAATGTTCCATAAAATTCTAATTTAAATGATGAAAGATGATGGGACATTTTAACTTAAAAGTACGGTATATTTCTTAATTTAAAATGATCTAATGTTCCGCAATTTTTATAATTTTAAGTGCCCGGATGTGACGGATTCAAATGTACTCTTAACACTCTTAACACTCTTCGAATTATTTTTTATAAATCATAATTAGAAAAAATTAATTTTAAAGAACCAATATAATTGTTTGGATTTTTACAAAAATTATAATGATCGAGTTGCTAACTCGGTCGGGAATTTTTTTGTTATCACGGACCGAGTTGACAACTTGGTCTAGATGTTTTTTTATTTTTTATTTTTACAGAAAAACTGTGTAGTTATTGGTGTAATTTAAGTTTTTTCAGTCTGAACCGAATTGATAATTCAGTTTCAATTTTGTTTTTTAGAATTTGCTTATAATATTTTCTAGTAAAGTTAACGTGAGACATGAAAAACAAAAATATAAAATGTGAAACACTATAAACCATGAATAACATGAAATATTTGAATACTTTATTAACGTATACATATTGATAACTACTTTATTAACGTAATTATATATATAATTCTCCAAAACAAACGTCCAACAATTTTTTTTTGACTAATATGATTATTAAAAAAATCATAATTAACAAAAAATTCTTATCTTTCTAAAGTAAACTATAATTAAAAAAAATAGAAATTCTTTGTTTCCTCTGATGTGTAAAATTGTTTTCTTTTGAGTGTTATATTTTTTCTTACCGTAAGATATTTGATTATAATTTTTTTTTAAGAGCACTATAATATAGAAAGATAAAAAATTTCTGTCTCAATAATTACAATAGTGCTTTGATAACAGTGTCATCCATTTTCAAATTTCGACTGCATCATCTGATTTCTTTGGACAGCCCAACAATTCGTTACGCCAAGTCGTAACTGACTCAAAGGGAGCAATTTAGCGAATTAATGCAATTATATCACAATTCAAATTTTAGTGATATTATTACAGTCGCATTTTGTCGTTTCAAGAAACATCCGAACCGTCTCGTCTTTCACTAGCTCCACGTTTCTTGATTCCGAACCGAAAATTCTCAATACCTCCATTTTATAATGACCGGAGATATCCGGTTCTTGGATACATGTTGAGGATTCTATTCCTCCAGTGTTGTATGAACGGAGACTTTAATCAGAGAAACGAATCGCGTTTATCGGCGAGCCGTTTCCGATTTCGTAAATGAATCCCGAATTATCGAATTCCTTATTTATTTATTTCCTAAAAAACCTCACACCGCTCGACGCTATACAACAGTCACGAAGTGTCGTTTTACCTCCATTTATAAAAACTGGAGATGTCCGGTTCTTGGGCTGCTGGCAGGATTTCGTTAAAAACACAGAAACGGCGATCAGCGATTAATTGAGGGCATCGGACCTACTTTGGTTCGATGAATGCAATGACCATCCGATTTACATCAAAATTCGAGCAACTCTGTTTGAATTTCCGTGTGCACAGATCTCAATGTTAATCGTACGGTGATAGAGCTAATTGGACCTAAAAGCAACGGACCTAGTCTTATCTCATCAGCGATTCCGTAGAAAGGGGCGAATCGCTTTATCAGCGAGGAGCCGTTTTCGATTTCGCTCGGAAATAGAAACCCGAATTGTCGAATTCCTTATTTGATTGTTTCCTAAAACACCTCGCACCGACCTAGACGCTTGCTGCTCTATAAAACCCTCTGGGAGTGTTTGCCTCTCTTCCACTTGTTTACGGCGCTATCGGTTTCTTCTACTTCGCTAATCGAGGAGTTACGAGAGGGTGGTTGGTGCTGCGACTTCAATTCTCGTTTCATCCCTAAAATGGTACGTTTTGTGTTTAGATTATACATTAGTCATTTAAAAATTGGAAGCTTTTGAAGTTTCGTTGAGATCTTTTTATCGTCTTCTGTATAGTTTGATTTCTCATATAAGTTCATTCCTTGAGTTAGAAAAATATTTTGCTTAAAAACTTCGTGGAGTTTGTTGCAATTTTCAATTGGCCAAGGACAATAGTTGTTCTTGACCCTTTTAAACCGTATCTGTGAAGGATAGAAAACAAGCAATTGAAAATTGCCTGTTAAAACTATTCTTCACCAGATGTTACAAACTCCAATAGTAGTTCCTCCATAGCCTTGGGGCCTGATTAAAACTGTGTCAAACTAAAAAAGAAGGGAAAGGGAGCGGCGGGATGACTGGATTGTCCAAGCAAGTTTACTACTCCATAACCTTGAGGGCTGATAAAAACTTTGTTCCACACACTAAAAAGAAAGGCGAAGGAACGGGAGACGAGGGTGACCAGATTGCCCAAGCAAGTTTACTTGCTCCAGCAATTAAAATTTTGGAGGAAAACCGAGGGGAGAGGAGAGAAGAGGAACCATGACACAAAAATGAACGTTATTCCTCTCTAATTTTTATCCTCGATTTGGAGGGTAGCTCCCCTCTTGACTCTTCCCTCTTTTCTGAAGCATAGTTTATGGAGATGCAACACCATCTTCTTTATAATTTATTTTTTCTAGTCTTAATCCTCACATACCACTAAGAGCGTGCTCCACAAGAGACGAAAAGGAAAAGGGGGAGACACTCAGTACTTCATTTTTTTGTTACACCTGATTCAAAGGTGGTAAAAATTGCTCAGCTCATACACAAAACTCATCTCCTCTTCCCTCCACTTCCCCTAAAATTTTCAATTTCGGAGCAAGTAATCCAACTTGATCGTGATCAATCACGCTGTCCCTCCCTGCCCCTCCACTCCATTTAATGAAGGTTTTATGGAGCATGCCCTAAACAAAAATAATCATATGAGGCCCCTTTTGGTGGTTTTGTTATAACGGGTTAATATTTTTCGTAAATTTAAGAATCTATGCAGAGCGGAATGATTTTGGAATTTAAAATTAGGTTAGGTAATATCATTGGGTATAATGGCAACCATCGCATCAAACTTTTACTTTAATGTAGCCGGTATTTTAAAAACTTTTATTTGGACATTATACTTTCTCGAGTTTCTAATATATCACAATAATTTCTTAAACCAACCATCAATTTTATTTAGGATGTGTTTGGCACGTTTTACTCAACTTATTCTTTAGAGTATACTTAACTATTACAAGTATACTTATCTATTAGACTGTAACAACATGAAACATGTACGAAGTGCATAATAATTTTTGTTCTCTATATTGGTTGTAGGCAATTGTTTGTCAAAAATGCGGAGTTGGTGGTTGGGAAGATCTACTTGTACATTGTTGTTTATGCCACGTAGCCGCCGAACATCAGTATGTTTTATGTTTTTATTGATAGTTTCTTATACTTTTTACATATAACTTTTAATTGAGTACGAAAAATTAGTTTATCTTGTTAAGTTAATAAGCTCTCTTGAGTATTATACAATACGATCATACATCTTGTCATGGGGAGTTGGGAATTCTTTTCTAGTCGCCCTGTGGTGTCAAAAGGTCCTCGTTTGACATCATTTTCAAATGACCAATTCCCCTTACCTAGCATTTTAGGTGTTACTTAGTATACAAACAACTTTCCTAACCTAATTAAAAAATTCGTGTGACATAACTAACCCAATTCAAAAAATGTTGGATTTCTATTATTTAAAAATTAAAATCAATGATGGAAGTTTGAATATTCATCGTCGTTATCAAATTGATTATAATATTTTTTTTTGATTATCTTGAAAATTTGGATTATAATAAATTATTTTTAGTCTTTATTAAGTTCTTTGTTTATTTATTTAAATTATTTGTTAAAGTATTATTATTTTTTAAATTATTAATATTAATACTAATTTGAGTTCTTAGCTACCATGAATTGTTGTTATTTCAGCCGTAGTGACATTGACTCCAAAATACATCAAATTGGATTCAAACAATGAATCTCAACCGTTCAAACCGATTTACCAATGCATTTACATGCAAATTGAATAAATTTTCGAATTCATTTATTAAGGTGTCAAGTGATAAAGAAATAATAAAAATTGAATGCATTTAAAATTGGCTTAAAAATCTTCTTTCTTGAATGCTTGACTTAATGCAAATTGAATTTAAAAATTTAAAAATTTTGTATGTAAATGCATCACTTGTAAGGTACCAATTTGATTGATTTTAGAGTTGGTGTCAATGCTTTAAGAGCATCTACATCCTTGGTATTATGAGAGTTTCTAATATGAAATGGCAACTTCTAATTCAGTTTCAGGGATGTGGGAGAATTTCTTATTTAAAAATTAAGGTGTCAAGTGATAAAGAAATAATAAAAATTGAATGCATTTAAAATTGGCTTAAAAATCTTCTTTCTTGAATGCTCTGACTTAATGCGAATTGAATTTAAAAATTTAAAAATTTTGTATGTAAATGTATCACTTGTAAGGTACCAATTTGATTGATTTGAGAGTTGGTGTCAATGCTCTAAGAGCATCTACATCCTTGATATTATGATAATTTCTAATATGAAATGGCAACTTTTAATTCAGTTTCAGGGATGTGGGAGAATTTCTTATTGAAAAACTATGTAGGAGAATAAGAAATTGTTTATAAACTCACGCTGGTCAAATGATTGGCTCAAAATGGTTCACTTTTTAATTTATTGCTGACGTGGATTTAATAGTAACTCTAAAATTAATTTCAGAGATGTAAGAGTTAGAAACTTTAGAGGTTTTAATTTCTAAAATGTAGATGCTCTAATAACAACGATGTCATAGTAGTCTGACTCTAATAATTTATTTTATTTCCATATGATATTTTTTATTAAGCAAACATGCAAATCTCGTCTAATCCAACCATCTAATAAGGAGGACAATACATTTTAATTTATACCGGTTGGTTATGGATTGAAAGTGTCTTAATTTGACAATTATAGATTTAGATGAAAATGATGACACAACCCATTTCACTTGTGTACACCCCTATCTTATATATGGGGATAATAAATTAAGATTTATTGTTTTGTTGATTGTATTAAGTTCGTAATATATTGTAGATATTGTTTTGACGACCTTTCGAAATTAGACGAGAACATTGAATGGGCTTGTGAAAAATGCAAAAATGGAGCAAATTCACATGCTCACGAGGACCATGAAATAAAGGCTTGGAAAACGACTCGTAGGAGATCCATAAGATCGGCTAATTCCTTGATTGATGGGGCTACATGTTCTAAACCCAATGGTCGTAGAAGAAGATTAATTTTGCCAATTGAGGGTGATGACATGATAGATGGCATAGCCAAAGATTCTTCGTTGGAAAGGGTGATCAACACCCTAGAGAAAGATGTCACTTTAGGTCGGTCTTTTGAGGAAAAGCATAATGACTATGAAAACAAGCTAACATTATCAGGTGAAGAGAATGAAGACAACAACCTCGAGGCTAAGGAAACTATAGTTCCCTCAATCTTGCAAAAGACATGCGATGAGGTGACCGCAAAGACCAAGAGTGATAATTGTGTAATGAGGTGGGGCCCTTTATCTGTGTCGGCAAGGCCCATTAGTTGGAGGTTAGTTTATCTTTTTATTGATCTTATAAATATTAAGATTATTTGAAGTCTTTATTTAGAATGATTCTCAAGGTTCTTAGGTTTATTTTGGCAATTTAGTCTTTTTGTGTGTTGATCTAACTTTTTAGTCGCCAATTCTTTGTATATTGATAATTCCCAACTTTGGATTGCATAATGAGAAATAGGGTAAATTTCGTTGGAGGTCACTAAACTTTATCCTTTGGAACAAATTCGTTACTCAAGTTTGATTTGTCCCTCCATAACTACTGAACTTTTAATTTGTCCTAATCAAGTCATCTTATAACCTTTCTATCAAAAAATTTAATAAAAAATAATTTTTCCATTAGTGTTTTGGACGGAATGAGCATATTTCACTAAAATTTTGGATGGAATAATCATATTTCTTTATAGTTTGGACGAAATGATATTCCGTTCATATTTTGGATGAAAAAATTATAGAGTGACTTGATTGGGACATTAAAAAAATCAATAGTCATGGACATCAAACTTGAGTGGTCAATTCGTGACAAAGGACAAAGTTTAGTGACCTCCTGTGAATTTTATCCTTGGAAATAGCACTAGCTTGAAAGAGCTAACTCGTTATTCCTACATATTATTGGGCTATTGGGATCACACAAACTTAATGATACTCTTAAGGGTGTGCTCCACAAAATCAAAATAGAAGGAAAGGAAAAGGAAGGGGAGGGAAGGAGCAAGAGAGGGAGCTACCCTCCAAATTGGTGGATAGATATTGGAGGGAAACTCTATTTAATTTTGTGTCTTGGTTCTCTATTTTCCATTCTCTTCTCTTGGCTCTCCTCCAAAATTTTGATTTGTGGAGTAAGTAAACACTCTTCGGACAATCCGGTCGCCTCATGTCTCCCCTCCCCTCTGCTCTCCCCTTTTTTGGAGCACACCCTAAAGAAAGGAAGATACATTTTAGATTGCGTATAATTAAAAACGACATTATTCCCGAGTTAATAAGCATTAGGTGATTTGATGACCACAATTTTAGATGTTGATTCTATAGCTTTATTAGACTTCAAAGCTATAACGCTATTAATCGATTTTCTTTTATATTGATTCTAAATAGCTAGCTACGGATGCGCTATAGCCTTTTCGGACCTTAAAAGCTATAGCGCTATAATCGCTATCTAGAACCGTGCCTTTCCTTTCTTAAATAATATTATTTTATTGACCCACTTGATTAATAATCGAAAATTGTCTTTCTAACATAATTATTTATTGGTCGTGGTTGTCAAATAAGTTCAAGTTAGTATGTAAAGTGAATTTTCATGAGCTTAATTTAAAACTTAAAAATGATAAAATGGATTTTAAATGATGAATTTGAATTGTTGATTTTGATTGATTTGACGAGTCTAAGGGTTCTTGTTCCAATTTGTTTTATACTACACCAAAATAATTCATTTTCATTTCATGGTTTATGTTGGTTGATAAAGTCTATTTGGAGTATTTATTTTATGGTTCGTTGTATGAAAATCTTTCCTTTTATTTTTTTTACATGTTATATTCTTCTTTGTAGGGGGTGGTTCAAGATTTGTGGAAGAGGTTATGGCCCCTTGATAGCACACCTGTCTCCAAAAGCTTGTGAGAAAGCATGGAACGCAACAAGATCCTTGCCACAAATTATCCCACTATCTATTGTTTCAAGGTCGCAGGCATGGCCAAGAAATTTCAAATCTTCTCCTCCAACTGATGATCATATTGCTCTCTTTTTCTTCCCACCTGATTTGAGGTAGGAGCCAATTGTTTATCATAATTGTTTCGTATGAGTTTGTTAGCTATTTTACTTTTTGATTATATGATATATAATTCAACTTGAGTAGGGTTAAAATACATTAGTTTTGTGCTCCAATCATGCTTTATATATTTTTTTCTCTGTTTTTAATCCGAACTGCTCAACATGATCTTCATATCAAAATATGCTTGGAAACTAAATTTTATATTTTTTTTGGAATTTTTATTATTTCTTTTAGATAGATATAAAATTATTGGTTTGGATCTTCTAAAAATACTGATTTTGTACCAATCTAAAAAAATAGTAAAAAGTTTTCAAAAAAATTAAATTTGGTCTTCAACACATTTTAATATGAAGATCATATTGAGCGGGCTTGGATTGAGTGTTCGGACTTTGAAAATTGAAATAAGTATGTGAAGCATGATTGGAGCACAAAACCAATGGTGCTTTTAACCCTACTCATTTAACTTTCTAAAACAAAAATAATTTCCTTCACGGTAGTGGATTTTGTTGAAAGAAGCTTGACTGTTTTGTATATGTAGGGTGGAAGGGATGGTAGATCAGCTTATAGAAGAGGTGGTCAGGTGTGATCTAATGCTGAAAGTTGCATTGGATGAGGCTGAATTGCTCATCTTCCCCTCTAATTTGTTGCCGGTAGATTACAACAGTAAGAGAGAGACTTTTTTTGACACCAATTTGAACTTTTTTTTTCTTTCAAATTTAAGACCACATGCATATGCTTTACTGACTTTTTTTTTGGAATTTTAAGTTTTGATCATACAAAAATTCCAACTTTATGGATTAATAGTATTATAAGAGAAAGCAATCATCTGCATGCTATGAACTGTTTGGTATATGCTGGTTGGTATTTACAATTTGCTTGTTGGGTTTAGAAATGTTAAAAATTGATATATTGGCTTGTGCAGGGTATCGAGACAAATATTATCTTTGGGGCGTCTTCAAACGTAAGACTTCAAATACAAATACTGGAGATATTAGAATGCCACAAACAAATGAGAACTCTTTAAAAAAAACAGCTCACAGTGCGTTGATCAGATATGAAGGAGAGCAAAAAGAGAAGGTGAACAAAGAGATGGTTTTGGAAGGTGATGAACCAACAGAGAGTGTGTGCCATCTGACAGATGAGGATGGAATTAAAGAGATGAGTAATGATCGGGGCGAAGATGAGGAATTAACTGAATGCTTGGAACTATTTCCCACGCAAGTGGAGAACATTGGACTTAGGTTGAAGATGGGAGATGGAAAGAAGCGGGTAGACGTTGATTTATGCCTTGGCTTGCCTTTTAGGCAGTAGCTCTTTGTTAGTTTCAGATCAGTGGTGTACATGTTTTTGTTGTTTAAATTTTGCTAGGGTTCTAGTGAACTTAGGATGCGAATGGATATCCGTATGTTTTATTTTTCCACTTTTCGGGTATCCATTTTAGGATCATTTATTTGTATAGAGAATGCTTTTTGTTGGTAACTTTGGTTAAAGATATGGTTATGTTAGTGATTATTTTTTGTTTATATATGATTGGGTTAAGATAATGTTGGTGATTAATTTTTGTTTATATAAATTTTATTATATATGACATAAAAGTTTGACATGAGAAGAATCTGTTTACCTTCCTGAGAATTAGAGCAAAACTAGCATGTGCTAGTCTCCTCAAGAAGACTTACAAGCATAACTTTAAAATAATTGAATTGGTTTCAGACAGAATTTAAATTGTTGAAATTAATATACTTTACGAGAGGGGTGTATCTTTATTCTAACATCAATGACATTAAAAACCATACTTTAACGCTGCAATACATTATGTTCCACTTAAATAGTGAATCACCATACAACATGCAATCATATAAAGTTTGCTTATTCTATGAATCACATATGAAGAAATTTGGTCGAGTAGTATGATTCTTGCTGAGGGACCGTTCATTACACACGTGATTGATTATGAGAAAATGTTGAAATAAGGATTCAGTTGTACCGTTGAATTAGTTGTGGAGATGTTTATTTTTCTTTCCCAAATAATTGATATTATACTATTATAATTATAAATAATAATATTATTATAATTAAATAAAGTAGATAAAAATAATAACATTTATCAATTATTATTTCATAAAATATAAATATTTCTTTTTATAATAAAAAAAATTGTATTTAATGGGATGAATATAATCTAATTGTTGTATTTATTAACATAGATTTTTAGTTGTTGTATTTATTAATTGAATGACATTGTTAACAAAGTTTGTATCTTATCTAACACTAAAATCATATTTCAAATAGTAAAACTTTGTCAGAATCATTTTGGTCCGAAATAAAAAAAAATTGTTGTGATTTGTAAAAGAAAAAAAAAATTAATGTCCGGATCAGTCCAAACGGCTAGTCCCACATGATTGTTTAAATAAGTTACAAACTCTTTGTATATGGAATCCATTCCTTTAACATGTGATGTGTAAATTGGGTGAGAAAAAAGAACAAAAAGTTAGTGTGCGGAGAGTGGAGAGTGAGAAGAGAGGAGAGGACTGAGAGATTGGAAAAAAAATAATATTAGATTCAAAGTTGGATTCATTTTAAAAAAAAAAATGTATTGTCAATAACAGTATGTGTTTATTGGACGTACATGATATATCGAGAATAATCGGCTATAATTGGAATATATCGGCCGATTAGTTGGAAAAATCTGTGACAGTTTTATCACCACCAACGATTAATCGGTCTAAACGGACGTTTTTTACAACATTGGCGTGATAAAGATTGAGAATTATCTAAGAAAAAAAAATGAAAATAGAAATTGACTGCTGAATATCTAACTATCTAATTCCATCTAATCTAAACTCATCAAATTCTAAAAGGGTGCAAGAGGTCTCGATTTTAATTCTAAGAATGTTCCAGTTGAATTAGGGCCTGCGGGCTGCGGCCCATATTTTTCCTAGTTGGGTCTCACTCAATACTGAACATTTATAAATGTTATTAAGGATTGTTTGAGATGATATTTTATATGTATAGTGGGCTCATATTTTCTCAACTAGGTCTTATTAATACTGAATATGGCGTGGGATAAGAATTATTGTTTGCCACTTCTATGAACTATTTTTAAATTCAACAAATTGTAAAAAACAAAAAAAAATACAAAACATGTGTCATTATTAAAAATTTCTACCTTAGACACAGTAAATACATATTATCCGGATAAAAAAACATAGTTTTAGGGGTCAGGACATTTTTAATATGACACAATCAAGAATTCAAATATTTAATCCACTTTATTTTTTTTTTTTTTTTTTTAAAGAAGTGGATCCATCCACCGATTTTCCATTAATAAGAAAACCTACATATGTTTACTGGTACCACCACGTTGGGACCAAATATCCAAAACATCAAGCATCTGCTGGTATTGAGAAATACCACTTTATTTATTTATAATTTCTAACAATCAAGAATTCAAATATTTAATCCACTTTATTTTTTTAAAGAAGTGGATCCATCCACCGATTTTCCATTAATAAGAAAACCTACATATGTTTACTGGTACCACTATGCTGGGACCAAATATCCAAAACATCAAGCATCTGCTGGTATTGAGAAATACCACTTTATTTATTTATAATTTCTAACAATTAGTAATATTTTTAAAAGCAAACTGTGCAATAATTAGGGAGTTTGAAAAGGTGTTCAATATGAATTAACATATGTTATTCATAAAAAAAGTTTATTTACAAACTTTTGAAAACATTGCGAGACCAAGTCATTAGATTGAAAAGTCACTATTTTATTTGGATTTTAGAATATAATGATGTACAGGCATACAACATGTTCAGCATGTTGACCATGAGCTGTCGTCTCGGATTACCAGTTCACATCCATGCATTAGTGCTAGGGGTAAAAAGGGTATGGATAATATCCGATTCGTATTCAATCTGTATTCAAAATTTTTAATGTGAATATCCGATATCTGAATATTCGTGTGGATAAGGATACTGATATAGTTTTATGTTTTAATTATCCGTATCTAAATAGTAGATATATACTATATATTTTAATATATATTATAAAAATTATGTTATTCACTATTATAATTCGATAATATTACGAACTTTAATATTTTTAATATGCTTTTATATTGTTTTAATAAATATATGATCTGATCCGAACTCATATCTGTATTCGTCTAATATATCTGATATCAGCTCTGTATCCATATCTGAAAAAAAATATGAATATATTTTTACCACTATCCACATCCCTAATTAGTGCATAACACCAAAAAAATAAAAATAATCCACATCCTGCATGTGGAATTGTTGGTATCTGAACTGGGATCACGGGCTTAATTGAGTCCATGAGTTAGGGAGCAAAATATGAATTCATATCCTCTGCATTAACTCAAAAGGTTATCTTCTGAGTTAATAAATCTCAATTGTTCAATTGGTCTCAAGATTCGTGTGAACTAGATTCACACTAATATTGAAAGATTCTTATATCATAAGTAGGAACCGGATTGACTCTGTTTAAAATCAGACGGTTGAAATTCATTCGAATTAACTCCCTTTAAAAACAGACGGTTGAAATTCATTAACTCAAAAGATTCTTTTTGAGTTAATGCAGAAGATACGCGTTCGCAAAATATGGACTGTAAAATCTCCTCGAATTAGTATTCTCTGCATTAACCCAAAATTTTTTTTTTTGAGTTAATGTATCTGGACCATTCCATTCGCTTTAAGATTCATGTAGACTAGATCCGTACTAATATTAAAGACTCCTGTATTAAAATCAGACGGTCAAGATGCTTTAGCTCAAAAAAATTTCTTTTGAGTTAATGCAGAGGCCATAGGATACGTGTTCAATCTGCTCTCGGTTACTCATAACTGGGAACTAAACTTAGCCCGCAATCTGCACGTTGCGAGGGTAATTTCGACATTTCTTACCTCCCAAAAGTCCGACGAACTCGTAGATCAGACAAGCACCCACCTCTTCTTCTTCTTCCTCTCGGTTGCCGTGAAGCGAGAGGCCATCGCCGTCACTTGAATTTCTTCATACGTAACCTCCCTTTCTCTGCAATTTCAAAAGAACCCTCGAAAAAACTGAAAATAGGGGTCTGGCGTTTGTCTTTTTCATTCGTGATTTGATCACTTTGGACTGGGAAGAGGAGAGGGAGAGAGAGGGGAGAGATGAGGCGGATGGAGACTCTGCAGGATCTGATAGAGGAGGCGAAGGTTCGTACTGTCTGGTGGGCTATTTGCACCTTCGCTATTTGCTATTTCTTATCCCGTAAGTTATGATTTGAACTCTTGTCAAGTAATTTCTCTCATTTGGATCAAATTTTGTGATGTTTTCATGTAATTTGCTTTCAACAGTCTGATTCGAGTCTGATAAATATTTAATTTATATTCCAATTTCAATTGGTTAAACTTGTCCAGTAGTGAGATCATTACTACATATCTTTCTTAGCACACTTCTGCAACTTAATCTAGATTTATAAACAAGAAGTCATCTATACAGTGCATTGTCTCTGTATCAGACAGCAGCTTCATGTACTTTATTGCAGAGTTCTGTAGAAAAATGTTAATGCCACTTTGGTACTCACCACATTAATAAAATTCTTTGTTCTTTGTTTTGTGTTTCTCAAAATTTCACAGATACAAGTAAATCAATGTGGACAAATATACCAATGTCAATTCTCATTCTCTCATTCTTGCGGTACCTCTCATATCATGTGGATCTAAGGTGGCGGGTCCGTCCAGCCCAAAAGTCGGCCTATTTATCCTCAGTAGCCAAACGCCAGCTGTCAACAAATGATCACCGCCTCTCCTCGGTCCATCCAAGCACAAAATGGAGGAGGAAAGTAGACTCTCCGTTAGTTGCGGGTGCAATGGAGAGCTTGATTGATAAGTTGTTGAGAGATTTTGTGGTTGATCTGTGGTATTCTTCTATTACGCCCGATAAGGAGGTGCCTGAGATCATAAGGGGCTTGTTGCTTGATGTGCTTGGTGAGGTCTCGAGACGGGTTAAAGAGATGAATCTAGTAGACTTGTTGACTAGGTTAGCTTTCACCATTTCTCTGTATATCAATATCTCAAGGCAGTTGGGTTATGCATAATTGCATACACACCACACAAGCGAATAGAAATAATGTGGAGATTCCAGAAAAATAAAAATATTGATTTCCAAATGAAATAAAGAACTACTATATTGGCAGTCTGGTACTGTCACTAACTGAGGTGGGATTCATTTGACTAATGTACAATATGTTTTCTCTTGTATTTATGCCCAATTTTGGCCTTAAGCATGCAATCAAAAGCCAATTATTTCTAGGAAATGAAAAGAGAAAGAGAAGGGGCTTATTTGGTTGTCACCCTGGTACTCATTTCAGATTTTAGTTTAATGCGGTGTTAAACCAAGTATCTCATTCTTGCAAGAAAACAAAGAAAAGAAACGACCTTTAAAAATACTATATAGAAGGTATCTAGTGATGCTTGATAGGACTATCTCATTCCTATAACAAGGAAATGTTTCTCGAAACATTCCAGAGTTAGCCATTTAGTGCAGGGTATCTGTCTGTGACTATTGTATGGGACTTTATATAAAATTATAAACTGATTTTTTTGCTGAATATATTTTTGATATAACAGGGATATGGTAGACTTGATAGGAAACCAGTTGGATCTATACAGAAAGAACCAGGCAGATATAGGCGTTAATGTCATGATAACACTTTCATCTGAAGAAAGAGATGAGAGGTTGAAAAGTCATCTCTTGGCAGCTAGAGAACTACACCCTGCTTTGCTCTCCCCTAATTCTGAACACAAGGTTATTTGCACTTCTAATTTCTTGTTCATCTTTTAGCAATGGCTGGGCTATTGATGGAGAAAAATGTTTTAGGTTTAGTTAACACCAAGAGTTCTAGGTCAACTGATACAACCTAGGAATATTTAAGCTTTCCTTAAGCAAATGAGTGAGAAATTTAAGCCATTTCATCTCTGTTACTCCTTGGTTTTGCAGTTAGCCCTGACATATCCAGCCACAATTTACTTTGCTATATGACACCTAATGCAGTAAAACCTGAAAGAAACATAAATAGAAACCTCAAGCATGCTTAATCCAGTGATAAAATTTGTACTGGGAACTGAAGACTTGACTGAAAGGTCCTTGGAATCCTTTGTGGTAATCATTGCAAGAGTAATCCATGTGCCTTCATTTTAGGCTTCTATATTGCAATGATGTCTCCTCATTTTGTCAAGTTCAGTTCTTATTTTATTTATTTAATATCAATCTAGGTTCTCCAACAAATAGTAGGAGGTGTTCTGGCTATTGTATTGAAGCCACAGGAGTCACAATGCCCTTTAGTTCGAAGCCTAAGCAGAGAGCTTTTGACTTGCCTTGTTTTACAACCCATCATGAACTTTGCAAGCCCCAAGTAAGCTTGTCTATATCTTTAGTTATGTTATCCTTTTCATTTGATTTTATTTTCAGGAGTTTCTGGTATTTTGATAGCAGACTCAGGTTTTCTATTTGAAATCTTTAGTTAGTTTGAAATTTTGAGTCTATACTGGTCATATGTTTGTTTCTCGGAAACTCCCAATTCAATTTTTTTAGATAGTACTTTTGTTTTGATAATTTTATTCATTATTCAATTGTTCAAAATTCACTCTTGTAAGTATATAATATTTTATTAATGTTTCTTAGTATTTTTTTTTGCCTGCTTATTCTAAAAAAAGATAATAATAGTTTAGAGCTCTGTTGTTCCTTAAGCCCAACATTTACCCTTCTGTTCATTTTATTTCAGCTACATAAACGAGGTAATTGAGCTAGTATTCCTATCAAACAAACAAAACAGTCAGAACACCACTAGCAAAAAGAGTGATTCAGACTGGTCAACCAGTGCATCTGTCTCTGTATCAACTACCCCGCACACTCACTCTGATCTACAGCTAACCAAGGTTTTACCCAGAAATTCCTCTGACATCCGGGATACACCCCGTCAGGCTGACTGGGCTGTAGTACTTGATGCTGCCACTAAAAGACGAAAGCAAGTCCTTGAGCCAGAAAACCTTGATAACATGTGGACCAAAGGGCGGCACTACCAAAAGAAACTTGCAAAAAAATCTACACAGCCTAGTGAAGTGGGTCCAACAGGGAAGGAGTTCACTGCAAATTTCAAGGAGAGCATAGCTGGTATAGATGATAAATACATGGTTAATTTGATGCATGCTAGTACCATTGCTACTAACAATACACAAGACATGACAAGGTCGAGCATTGTGGTTTATGAAAAAAAGGACGGACCTACTAAGGGTCAGATAAAAAGATCTACAAGTTCACCTGATATTGATACAGTTTTTAATTCAAAGAGTGGGGAAGGAAAGGTGGTACATAAGGGGGGACCAGATGATAAGGGAGGGCACAGTGGTCAAGGTGGTTCACACAGCGAAGGGTATCTTCATGTCCCAAAGATCCGGTGCCGGGTGAGTTTCTTATACTATTTGGGGGCATGTTATCTAGTTTTCATTAATAGCCACTTCTGATCTTGGCATGCTACCAACTAATGGCACATGGATTGACAAGAATGCATGTGAGAATGATTGCTAAATTTTGTGTTCTTTTGTTTTTGCTTGTACTTCTGTCATTTAATTTCTTAATGGGGTTAATCTGTGTGGGAGCTCAGGTTTGATCAAGTGTTGGCCAAAAGGACCAATCTTATAGAACCTTATTGTAACAATAATACTGGCCAAATCACCATCTTGGGTAATGTTACTGATTGAGAATTTCCGCATGTTAGCTTACAATTTATCTCTGTGGATTTTTAATACTGAAATGTCTAGTGGTGACTATCAACCATTTCAAAATGCAGAACTGATATTAATGGTTTTATATTGTGATGCTGACAGGTTGTGGGTGCATACTTTGAGAAACTTGGGTCAAAATCATTCGCAGTTTACTCTATTGCTGTAACAGATGCTGATAACAAGACCTGGTTTGTGAAAAGAAGGTATGTTTTCTTTTTCTTTTTGCACTTCTTTATCTCCTTTTTCTGTGAAATACCGTACATAAACATTTAACCCATATTTTTGCAGTGATATATTTATTGTTTAGGTTCGATATTTTTGGTGGAAAGAGACTTGTTAATGGTCCACTCTTGTTAAAATAAAAATGACTATCTTCAATAGAACTTGCAAAAATAATGAAAACAGGCAAGATGGTGTATCATATCCAAAAATATTCTATTCTGTAAGTAACATGGAGTAATTTTTTACAGTAAAATTCTCCTTACTCCTCTCAAACATGACCCATGTTGACTGCAGATATAGGAATTTTGAGCGGTTGCATCGGCAACTGAAAGAAATACCTAATTATTCATTGCACTTGCCTCCTAAGAAGTTCCTTTCATCCAGCACCGATGATTATCTCGTACACCAGCGCTGCATCCTTCTTGACAAGTACCTCCAGGTAAGTTCCGCAATCTCCTTCTGTACAGCTTAAGTTTATTATCTTATCCACATGTTGTATTTGGCACCTAAGTTATTATGTATTTGAACTACATAGAGGGTGCAATAATAATAATAATAACAATAAATTTTTTTTTTTTCTTCATATTTTAAAAATACTCAGCAATGATTGCATTTGTTTGCTAGGATCTCTTGTCTATGGCGAACATAGCAGAGCAACATGAAGTGTGGGATTTTCTTAGTGCTTCTTCAAAGGTGAGATTTGGTGTCACAAACTAGTGCCATACACATGCAATAACTTGCAACGTTTCATTTGAATCCGAACTTCTCTATTCTCCATTTTCTGGCATAAGTTATGTATTTCGTTGATTTTTCCCTGCAGAATTACTCTTTTGGGAAGTCTTCCTCAGTAATGAAAACGCTGGCCGGTATGCATTTAGTTTTATTCAATTCGTGTTCTTAAACTTTTCTCTTGTTAATTTAATTACCTACTCTGGGCTTTACAATGGACAAAATTCGACACTATTGTTTGTTACTAAAGCAGATGAACACATTTTTTTGACCCTAGCAACTGCAAATTGCACCTCAATCCTGTATACTGTCCAGGTCCAGTTTTATATATAACATGTTTTGAGAATTATCATGCTGGATTTAAGTTCCGTGCAGGTCAGGTCCAGTACTCTATTTATTAGCTATACTAGTGCAGAACCCAGTTTAATTTAATTCAAATTGAATCTGACTTGCAAAACTCAGGTACAATGAGGACTAACCAGTTATTTTCAACAAATAAATTTAAATAAACGGAGCTTCATATTTGAGCGAAGTCTCGTCTTAACTTGAGCAGCTAATTATTTCATTAACCATGAATCTAACTGTGCCATATTTTTTTTCCACAATACAGTCAACATGGATGATGCAATGGACGACATAGTACGCCAATTCAAGGGGGTCACTGATGGCTTGTCCCGCATTGTCAGAACACCCTCATGTGAGTCTATGGCATTTCTCCCCTCATCCTCTTCCGACACCACCCATCTGGCAGACCAAACCATGTCTATGTCCTGGAATGGCAATGGGACACGAAAACAGGACATGCTTTTAAGCCATTTTGGTACCACTGCACGTAGCTTGTCTGATGACGAGAGCAACTACCAGGAGAACCGTATTGTCGCAATTACTACCAAGGCTTGCACTAGCGGTTGGCATTCAGATAATGAGACAAAATCTGACTCCAAAGGGTTTTCATCACGCATGAATCAGGAGTCTGAGTCTCGTGGGTTAATGGGCGCATCCAGGACTCTCTCATACCCTGATACTCTTCAAGATCCTATTGGCATGCCGCCTGAGGTATATCTTTTTTTTTTCTACTAATCTTCTTTTCCTTCCCTTTGTGCAATGGGCACACCCTTGTAAAATGTTTTCCTTGGTTCTTTTTTCATTCCATGATGGATGAGAAAAGAAGGTAGTATGAGCTTTTGCATGGGGCGTAGATTAGAAAGACCGAGTTTTCTGGGGATGCAACAGAAGAGTGCTTGCCCATTGAGTTATTTTCTCAGCTCTTTCTAATTTATGTTCTTTTTAACTGCAGTGGACGCCGCCAAACGCAAGCGTACCATTGTTAAATCTTGTGGATAAAATATTCCAACTGAACCGACGAGGTTGGCTAAGGTGTGTCATATTTGTTTAAATTTTCCATGAGTTTGATTTTTTTTTTTGGCTACAATACCCTTGATAAAAAATATCACACCCATATAGTCGTTGGTAATGGTATAGCAGGGTTCCTACGGGTTTCAAATAAAAAAATAAAAAAAATGGTACAGCAGGGGCATTTTGTAGCATGACACAACCAGTAATCATGTAGAAAATAAAGTTTTTATAAACAGTGAAGTTATTAAGAAGATTAAAAAGAAAGTGAGGATTTATCTTCTCCTTTTTTTTTTGAAACCCTGGCAGAAGCTGCCATGGATGTACTTTAATTAAAACACAGTCATTTACACCAGAAAAGTGTGATAACTACATCAAAATACAGAGGCTCCTTATCTATACATCTAGCAGCAATGAAACACTATAAATAAACCTAAAAAAATAGGGAAAGCGCTACTAGCCATATTTCAGCCATAGCTTCATCTCATGGGCACATCTAACTGCCAGGATACGCGGTTCAATCCTTTCTTCCCTGAAAATCAGCATGTTTCTTTGTTTCCAAATGTGCCAAACCACACATAAAAATCTTGTAGTCCATTCTCTTCGAGACATCCCACCAGTAGACTTAACTAGAGCCCAAGATTCGTCCCATACATCATGTACTGTCCCAGCCGGTTTCATGATTGCTCTCTGAATTATATTAGCAAGGTGAAACCAAACTGCTACTGCCTGCGGGCATAAGAAAAAGAGATGTAAAATGGATTTTGTTATATTATTTTAAACATGAGATAAGATATGACGGTTGCACCCGGGGTTCATGCAGGAGGCAGGTGCTATGGATATCAAAACAGATACTGCAGCTGGTGATGGAGGATGCAATCGATGACTGGCTTTTGCGCCAAATCCATTTGCTTCGGAGAGACGATGTTGTCTCTAAGGGAATACTCTGGGTTCAAGATGTATGGATTTTTGATACATGCTTTCTTTTCTTTTCCTTTTGTTATGAATGCATGATTTATAAGTACCTTTTTAAACTTGATCAGCTGTTGTGGCCGAATGGTACATTCTTTACAAGGGTGGAGGGCTACCAACCCAAGATGCAACAAACTCAGAGCCAAGGGCATTTTGGCGGGAGGCAATCAGCCGAGAGTGCCAGCCAACTTTTCGAGTCACAGCTGGAGGCATCCCGTAGAGCAAATGACGTAAAAAAGCTTTTACTTGGTGAGCTGTCTTTCTTTTCATTCTTTTTAATTCTCTTTATTATATGATAACAGATTCACAAGCAAGCAACAAACAATTGGTTGGTAATGGTTGCCACTCATACTGAAAAAGGACAACAGTAGAGTGACTCTACTGGTGTAATATTGAACTGTATAATTGCTTTCAGGTTTTAATTCATTATTCCTGGTTTTCTTGTACTAGTTTGATTTGTATATTTAATATTGTTACAATTTTAACCCCAGGTGGGACTCCTTCGACATTGGTTAGCTTAATTGGTCAAAATGCATACAAGCGTTGTGCTAGAGACGTCTATTATTTTCTTCAGGTAAGAAGTCATCTGGCAACCCTTTTCAAAAGTTACAAGAATGCCTCTCCTGCAATGCCCACCAGAAAAATAAAAGGAGAGAATGACACACACACCCCGTTACTATATCTGTTACCAGTGCCAGAATATCTGGTAATTGTTGACATAAACAGCACATGCACACCCACAATTACCAGTTGACTCATGTGCAGGATTTTGTGAATTCAGATCCAATGCAATACCTGACCGAGTACAATGAGATCTGGGCCATCAGTTTTATCCTGACACATTTCTTAAAACGGACCCCTATATCTACAATAGGCACCAAATTCTTTTTGGCCCGTCTGGGAGCTCATTGTACCGAGTACGGTATTGGATTCAGATTTTGTAGGTTTTGAAACCTTCATGTTTTCTGCTAGACAATTGACTTCTTTATTCATCTGATTTTGACCTATTCTCTCTTTACCACAGTCTACAGTATGTGTTAAGCAGCTGGCTTATTCAATGCTGGAATTGGTAATTATCTCGCTATTCCCTGAACTACAGCAACTTATTAATGATATACATGAGGAGGCATACAGTAGTTAATTTTTTTAGAATTTTATCGAGAAGGAATGCAAGGACATAGGAAAAAGTAAAAGAATGAAAAAAGGTCTCATGTTAGCAACCTACACAACCTTCCACTAGTTGGGGCTGAAATTCTTTCTTTCTAGCTGCTTTTGAGGCACCGGTTTTTTAGTGGCTGCCATCTCTTTTTTTTGTATAATTTTTGTAGAGCTGTATACGTGTATATTCCAGTGATGTAAAAATGAAGATGCGTTTCTCATAGGAAGGTAAAAGAAAGAAAATGAAAGAAGAGAATGTTTGAGGAATTTGGGCAATGTGTTTTGGCAATTTTATAGCATTTTGTTTCGTTGTTTCGGGCACATCTCTGGATTTATTTTAGAAATGAAATTCCTGATGGAAATACGACAGCAGCGAGCAATTTTCCACTATTTGCTTTGAACTTACCTCATTTTTTGCATATCAGGTCAGAATGAGTTTCAGGCCAGGTTAGCTTGCCTTAGGTCGTATGATTTTGTGTATCTGCTACATTCTGCTTCTGATTTGAAATTTTTTGGGTTGGTTTTAACAAAATTAGTCTTGTAGGATATTTTGGATAGCTCTGCTTATCTATCTAGGTTATCGTCAATCACATTGTGTTTGTTAATGAGGGGAGCAGCTTGGGTCCGATGGGTTCCATAACTGTCCAATCCGCTTTAATATCTGTGTGCATCGTTTTAATATCCGTGTGCATGATTCTTAAAGCAGATCGGACGGTTAGGGAACCCATCGGATCCAGTTTGAGTCTGATGGGCATCGGACCCAAGTTGCTTCCGTTGGGCATCGGAGAGGGTGGGCCCATAAGGATATTTTGTGGGCTTATATGCTATGTCTGTACAGTTGATGGGCCTTAGTCCATGTTCTCAGGTGCCATATGTACCTTCTCTTATCCAATATTTCCATAAATTATTTGTGTTCGTCTTCTCCTTAGCCGGAATTTAACCTTCGCCAGTTCTGAAAATAAAGGATGCAACAAACTCAAACGTGCCTGTACCGTATTAAGTTGTTTTTGCCCGGAATGAGCAGAACTCTCCACGAATAGGATGTTTCTGGTTCTGGATGACTTAGAATTTCTCTGGAAGGTTTCACAAAGATTTATTACGGGGGACCCAATAAATGGAAAATTTATTGTAATTGGAGGAAAAGTACACTGGAATTGATAAAGAAAACATGTTCTTCAAAAGAGAAATACCATAGTTTGACTTTGTTGGGCAAGTGTCATTTTCATTTAATATAAGTTCCTGTTGATTATTGAAGAAGTGTATAGTTGTAATTTTTTGGTGCAAGATTAGAAGAGGACTAGAGGATAGTCATTTCACAAGCAAACTGTAGAAAATACTGAGCATCAAATATAATATTAGAGTCTAATTACATCATAAACATAGTACTACTGTGCATATCCCTATCCTCTTTTTTGGGACTGTGATGTTACTATATAATTAAATTTATAATAATACACATATCACTCTCATTAGAAAAGATTCAAGCAGAGATGAAAGAAAAAAATAAGAAAAAAAGGCAAAGTTCCCGGAGAAACCGACTGGTACACCCTTTTCCAAAACCCTGCCTAGCTCTTCCTTAAATTGGGCTTGTCGCTACCTTTTCAGACCTTTCATATTAATATTTCTCTAATCCAAGCAACAATGGTCAATTTCCAAACTGAGAAATCATTTATTTATAAAGATTTTGAGATCAGAGGTACGTTATGTTCCTCATTTTAACATCAATCCTCTGAAACAACTACTGATGAATTTAGTAACAGTTCCTTGATAAGGACAAAAATATATAATATGAACTTCCAAGTAGCAGAACTGGACTATATCTTGCCTGCATGACACATTAACACTTGTCATCAGATATCAACCCTGTCAAGATTATGACCCTTTAATCTTATCTATTTATCCTTTAGCTAGACTATTATTCAATAGTTGAGGGGTTAGCACATCATTTTCAACATTAAATAATTAAAGAGTGGGGTCATATTTTATGTTATTATAAAGTAAAACTAGGTATGATTACACCAACATTAGGTGATTTTAGTGAACACACGTGTCAGTAAACCTAGAGCTTAATTACAATTGCTAATATCATGTCTTTTGCTTGTCGAGTAGGGTGTTGACATCCTTAGCAAGCTAAAAAGTAAAAAAGTAAAAAAAAGTAAACAAGATAATTTTTTTTTCTAAAAAGAATATATATAATATTTTATGCATATAAATTGATTGCAAAATAAAAATGAAGACAGAGATACTTTCATAAAGAACTAAAATTAAATATAGATGCAATGAACAGTTTTTATGACGTGTCAACAAAAAAAAAGTTATGTATGTTATTTAATTATTTATAATGAAAATAGGTGCATGGATTTTCAAAGTCATTTTCTGAAGAAAAAAAGTCCCTTGTTATTATATTGGTTGGTATGGAATATCAAAAATATCTTTTCACACAATAATAAATGAGAGCCTTAATTAAATTTGTTATAGAATGATATAATTAATTGTTAATTTGAATGGCGGATGTGACTGTCTTGTTAAAATCAAGACAAGAGTCATATAACGCCTAAATACACAAATTTAGATGCAGTGAAGTAATTCAATTTTTGAGTTTTAGATCGGGACTCCTTGATTCAAATCTGTGATAATTCATTCTAAAGTGAAGCACACATATCCCGAGCGACGGATTCGAATTGGATGGTTCTGAAAAATTGAGTTACTTCAGGGGATCTGTACTTTAAGGGTGTGCTCCAGACGAGTGGAATCGAAGAGAGGGGAATGAAAAGAAACACAGGCGGAGGGGAGATTTCGCCGGGTCTGTGGGTTCACTCTTCTCCAGAAGAGAAGAAATAGAGAGATAACAGAGGAGAACACTACAGTGCAGTGGGAACGCCCTGTGAAGTTTGGCGAAATCCTTCACTCTAAATCGGAAGAGATGAAATTTGCTAATTCTCTTTCCTTCTTTTTTCCATTAATGACAGCTAAATAAACGGACCAATTTTAGTGTGGCACAACCAGACGAATTTACGGTGTGTGGCGTAGGTACTAGTAGGGGTGCAAACAGATCAGATAATATCCGACCGTATCCGGATCCGTATCCGAAAATTTGATACGGATATGGATATAGATATGGTTTTGAATTTTAATTATGCGTATCCGAATAGTAGATATATACCATAAATATAGTTTAATATATATTATGAAAACATTTATGTATATATTTACGGATATCCAATATCCGATCCGTATCTGCACATATCCGTTTAATATCCGATCCGTATCCATATCCAAAAAATAAAAACGAATACGAATATGATTTTACCACTATCCGATCCGTTTGCACCCCTAGCCGCACACACTAGGCCATGACAAAAACGTTCCCCACACATTAGCAACCAATAGGAATGAGCCACGAGTAACTAAAATACGTGCACCTGTCAAACCAAAGATTATATCCTGTCTGTACACGTCGCAGTCAACTTGAAGCGTGGTTAATAAGAGTGGGTCAACAAATAGCTTTTCCTGTGGGGCCAGCTGCGTAGAACGATAATGCTATTTGCTACAAGAAAGAAAACGAGAGATAAGTGTCATGTCACTTAAAACACAGAGATATACTGATAACTGATATAGTACTGATACTGTTCTGCCAGCATATATACACCCCTTCCTTCCTAAGGTCTTCATTGCGTCATCTCTTTTGTCTTTCAATGTATGCAGCCGGTCCTTTGTAAATTAGGACAAATGGAATTTTAAAAAGTCATATTGACAGTTGTAAGGAAAAGAAAGATACGTATAAGAGTAGAATTAGGGTGTTCCAAAGTTTACCAAACCACTTTTTGAACTTGATTATAAAATTTATTGGATTAATTTCAAACGATGAATTCAAACTGTTGAAATTTTTCTACTCTACGATCAAGTGATGCGCCTACATACGAAAATTTTAAAATTTGAAATTAATTTTGTATAGAGTTAAGTGTCAAAAGACATCTAAAAAATGAATGCATTACAATAAATTTATAAATTTTTTAATTTTGACCAATAGACTTTATACTAAATTAATTCAAAATTTTAAAATTTTCACATGTAGACACATCACTAGTAAGGTAGAAGAAATTCTACAGTTTGGATTTGTCGTTTGAACCTAATCAGATAGGTTTTAGAGTTGAGTTCACGAAAAGAATTGGTGAACTTAGGAACATCCTAGTTCTCCTCTATGTATACAATTAATTTATATTAATAAGCAAAATTAAAACAATATAAAAATGAAAAAGTTCTATTTATCAAAATGCTTATCACAGATAAATAAAAGTGAAAAATTATATTTATCAATTGGTGTGATATTTACAAATACAAAAATATTTTATTAACCGTAATAAAATTTGAGATTCTAACACTGGATCAAAACAAAATTTGTTAAAAGTTCTCATCCTTTACTCAATTGCACAATTCCACACTCCAGTTTCCGTACTGCTCCTCACTATAACTATCATATGAACAATTCCACACTCCAGTTTCCGTACTGCTCCTCACTATAACTATCATAACTGTCTAAGGGACCGCAAAAACTCCAATGCTGATTTTTTCTTATAAAGTATTTATACCTATACAAACAAGTATTTATACATATGCATGAAAGTATTTATGCCTATGAGATGAACAATTTTGACGTAAATAATGGTCCTCCAACCAAATCCTCAAACGTCCCCGCACCAAAACTAATATAGTTGTCTGGGAGGACTGCAAAAGCTCCAGTGTAATTTTTTTTTTCTAAAGCATTAATATCTATGCATGAAAGTATTTATACCTATGCACATAAATATTTATACCTATGAGGTGAACAAGTTTTACGTACATAATTGTCTCCCCAATCATATCTCCCAGATGTCCTTGCACCATAAATATTTGCGGGGGACCACTCCACCATAAATATTTATACCTATGAGATGAACAAGCATTTATTCCTACGAGGATAACATTTTTTTGTTAGACGAAGGTGACGTGGGGATAATTGGGAAATGTTTATGCGGAGATAAGGGGTTCTCACTACTTCATTAGAGTAAGATTGATGCGGGGACCATTGGAGGACATGAAAAAGAATGATCATAACAAGTTATGCATCAAAGTATTAATATCTTATTCTCCAAGTATTTATATCTATAAAAGTTGATACGGAAACGAGCGCGTGATTGAGAAAAGTGAACCATATAATTAGTGGAGATCATAGTACAACCTTTCTCTATTGTTGCTGTCGAGATAGAGGAGAACTAGAAAGAGGAGATTTATATAATTATTACTTAGATCTTAGAATGAAAGAATTTTGAATGTTGGCACCATCTTTTTCATGATAGACCACCACCTTGTTGTCTGTATAATGCATTAATTCACACTTATTTATTTATTTAAAATAATTTATAAATGATGGCTTAGAGTCAATATAATATTTCATTCAGATATTTCTCTCACGCGCAACATAAAAATTGTTGTCGTTGTTTTCAAAAGAAAAGAGGAAAAATAACTAAGAAAGGGTAAAACTTGTATTAAGAGAAAAAAATTCTCTCAGCACTAATCATTACATTTGTTGCGTGTAGAATGCACAAACTTCTTTAATATCTAAGTTAAAACTTAAAACAAGTCGGATAATTTGGATCTAAATTTGAAATTTGAGTTGAATTCAATGACATGGCACATCACAATGGATTCAAATATCCTCTCTAATACTGCAGATGATGGACCTCACTTTACGGTTTGAGATTCGGGAAGATCTAGGGTGGCAGTATTATTGGGCTTTGAGATTCGTGCCAAGTTAAAAAAATGGTCCGGATTCACTAATTGTAAAAAAGACTCCCTTGAGCAATATTGGAGAGGAATTCACATCACAAGAGCCGCAATTGGCATTATGGTGAATACTACTAGCATGGAGCAATGTCCCTTTCTTGACAAAACTGTTCCTCAAATCTTTACAAGGAATTCAAGTCGCGTGCAATTTTATGATTTCAACGATGTGCAATTTCTAGGAAAATCGAAATTAATCGCTGGCT
The DNA here is from genome assembly GCA_964058825.1 of Carex arenaria. Taxonomy (NCBI): domain Eukaryota; kingdom Viridiplantae; phylum Streptophyta; class Magnoliopsida; order Poales; family Cyperaceae; genus Carex; species Carex arenaria. Next base: position 368,245 of record CAXKVW010000108.1, on the reverse strand, counting down.
AACCATGATTTTTTTTTATATATATATATATATATATATATAATCATATTTAATATTTTAACAAAATAAATACACTAAATTTGGTTTGTATGAAAAACAGCTCCACTTATTCTGTAGATATACCTAGATTTGGTTTGTATGAAAAACAACTCCAGGCATAATTTTAGTATACTTATAGTAGAGCAAAAGTTTATATCAGGATCGGGGGAGTTTTTTTCATAAAAATCAAATCTAGCATGCTTCTTTATTTCCAGATGAGAGAAATCATTTGTTGTAATAACAGAGGTATTAAATAATTGGATAGCTTGACCTCCAACTTTTACTAAAAAAAACATGCTTGTTTATTTGAAATATTTAAATTTAATGCTAATTTAAAAAAAGAATCGCTAACCATTCACATTTTGTTATGAATTACCTTTCCCTATTTAATTATCCTGATGAACTATATATGGGATCTACCCTTGAAGCTTTTTCTCCTGACCAACAATTTTGCTTATTCCCGAATAAGGGTGCAAATGGATTAGATAATATCCGACCGTATCCGGATTCGTATTCGAAAATTTGATACGGATATCCGATATCCGAATATTCATGCGGATACGGATATCCGATATCTGAATATCCATGCGGATACGGATACCGATACGGATATGGTTTTGAATTTTAATTATCCAGATCTGAATAATAGATATATACCATATAGTTTAATATATATTATGAAAATATTTATGTATATATTTACGGATATCCGATATCCGATCCGTATCTGTATATATCCGTCTAATATCCAATCCGTATCTGAAAAATAAAAATGGATACGGATATGGTTGCACCCCTGTTACGGATACTATCCGATCTGTTTCCACCCCTATTCCCGGGCAACAAATTTGTACAAGTAATTATTTCAATTAATTAAAATTCTTTGTAATTGCATAGCAGCAGGATAATATAAGCACAAGTAAAAGACTAGCATCGCATCCGAATATTATCATTTAATTAGTAAAACAACATCATGTGGTTCGTCATGGTGTTTTTAAGAATCTCGGCTTCCTTAAATTCAAGTAACATATTCAGTATTAATTCAATATAAACAACCTACAAATTAAAATTAAAGACAATAGTTAGACAAGATGAAGAAACAAAGGGAAAGAAAAGAAAAATGAGAGAAATTAATTTGATTAGATAAGAATAGTAATATATACCGCTATAATAAGTTCCATATCTTTTATTAGTACACTACCACAGACCGATAGAAGAAAGTTATCCTCATATCATATCAATTCTGAAAGGCTCAACTGATAGACAGATGTTTCAACTTATTTACTAACTTACTACAATTCCTTTAGTTTATCAGTTGCAGACCACGATCAATCTAGACCGTTAGAAAATGAGTGATAAAAGATTCCATTTTTGTAGTAGCGCGGTAATAACCACCTCATGAACTCAACCTTAAACATTTTACACCTAGTTTAATGTGCATATTATAGCATAGTTAGATATTGTGTAATATATGTTGGGTGTTATGATACTTAAGGTAGCAGAATTTAAAATTTTGATAAAAAAATTCTCAAAAAATCTTCATGTGCGACTGAAATCAAACCAAAAATCAAATCTTGAAATCAATAAACATCATACATTTTGTTTCTTTGTTTGGATACATTTAAACATGTGATATTCACACTGATGATATTGCCTTAACAACTAAAACAAAGACTGATCATGAAGCAAACTAATAATTTAAATTAATCAGTGTTACATTTTCTTCTGATCGAATTGAACATATAGTTAAGCTTTATTATTCATATATGATATCTAATTTTGAATGCTGAGGGGGACAAAAAATGATGTCAAGATATGATGCAGATAAATGGTTGATAGACATTTCACCTTCTAACCTTTTTTGTTATTAAAAAAAATTTGGAAAAAAGGAACCGGTGCAGGTATGGAGGAATTATATGCGTTCAGCAATCAGCAGTTTTGGTTTCCTTCCAACATGATGGATAGAAGAATCTAAAATAGAGACATGATTGTATTGTAGATAACTAATTAGAAGTATTTTGGACACTTGATAGAGGCTATACCTGACCGAGCACTTATTCTTGATTGGGTTAAAAGTTTAAAACTAATTAATAACCCTGCTCTCCAGTCTCCACTCTGAGTAGTGTACTTATTAGGAATCTTTGTGGCAGTTACATTTACGACTATATATGTACATAGCAATAATTTCTTTTGAGGAAAGGAAGGGATCAAGTTTTTTTTTTATTTTTTTTTAAACTTAAGCTGATGATATACTTCACATTTATGTAGGAGTGAAAACGGTATGGATAATATCTGAATATCTGTGTGGATAAGGATACTGATATAGTTTTACGTTTCAATTATTCGTATCCGAATATTAAATATATACCATATATTTTAATAAATATTATGAAAATTTATGTTATTCAGTATTATAATTAGGATAAATATTACGAACTTTAATATTTTTTATATTATTTTAATAAATATCCGATCTGATCCGGACCCGTATTTCGTATTATTTATGTTCATTTGAAAAATATTAAATTATGCTTGTAGTCTAAAATAATATAACATTATGTCCTATTGTAAAAATTAGGACGCATTTGATCTCATTCTAAAATATTTAATGTCTTTGCATGTTTGCCCTTGATTTGTTTGTGTAAGAATATTTGGTAATAAACTATTTAATGTGACGAATAGATGCATCGAAGAGGTGCATCGTAGAGATATTTTTTTTTGACGAAGAGATGCGTCGAAGAGATGTGTCTGAAGAGACGTCCTTTTGCGAAATGAAGTGTACTTTCGCGAAAGAATGTGATCTTTCGCAAGAGCCTCTTCATCTTCTATAAATAAGATGACATATTTTTCATTTGAACATCTCGGATGCAGAGAAACACATACAGAAATTTCAGCAAAAAGATAATTCAGAGTACTAGGTACTTCGGTTGTGAATCAGTGGGACACGTTCGGTATATCACTGTAGTGTGTCTCCAACTAATGTTCTCAAAGGATAGTCAAGAAGATGGTGGATTGGACAAACTACGAGATGACTTGAAAGGACTAGACGTGAAAGGAACTTCCAAGATCAACTTGCTTTCCATTGTGGTTATTCTGATCTTAAATATTTTACGGTTCAATTATTTCTACTAATTTGTTTTAAAAATATAGTCCAAATAAAAAAAACATAATTTACTTCCTTTTTGAAATCAATTTGTCTTAAAATTTAACATTATGTCCTATCCTAACGCATTTTATCTCATCCTAAAATATGTTATTGATTTGCCCATAATGTTTCTTTTAAAAATACGGTCCAATAAATATATGTGTGTGTGTGTGTGTGTGTTTGGATGGTGTAAGAATAGCTAGAATAGCAAGCTATTCAAGAATAGCTACTATTCGGAATAGCAATGTGCATCTAAACGATATTTTTACTATTTGGAATAACGAGAATAGCTGCTCTTCTCTATTCCTTGGAAATGTTGGAATAACTACTATTCGAAAGTGTGAATAGAGAAAAAAATGTTTATTACCGTCAACACAGTTCCGAAATGATAAAATTGACACCACTTATTTTATCTCTACGTCGTAACAATTCATTTGAGACCCCACTTACCTATCTTTTCTCTTAATAAACACATTGTTAACACTATTATTTATCAGTTACAGCTATTCACTATTTCAAATGTACAATCCAAATAATATTTTTATTATTCCGAATAGCACTATTTTCACACTATTATGTAAAATCACTATTTTTATCTACTATTCTAAATAGTAACTATTCTAGTTATTCTAGAGTGCATCCAAACATATAATTGTTTAGCTATCCATGAATTGTTTTCGAGAAATACAACAATTTGGATATTATAGTGTAAATCATGTGACTTTCAAATTGGGCAAAAATTAACAAGAAGTGTAAGTGGTGTCCTACGAATGTACAACTTTTTTTTTAAAATTTCATTTAGATGATAGTTGATTACTTTGTCATACATTATCAAATAGATATATATTAGGAGTAGAACTAGGTGTTCTTAAGTTCACCAAGTTTTTTTTGTGAACTCAACTCTAAAATCTATTGAATTGACTTCAAACGATGAATTAATTTTAATGCATTCATTTTTTGGACGAATTTTGACCACTTGACTCTATACAAAATTAATTTAAAACTTTAGAAATTTTGCATGTAGACACATCACTCGTAAGGTCGGAGAATTTCAACGGTTTGGATTCATCGTTTGTAGCCAATCCGATAAATTTTAGAATTGAGTTCACAAAGAAACTTGGTGAACTTAAGAACACAGTAGTTCTACTCATACTATAATTAAGAATGAAACATAGACTTGAAGTGCCAAACAACAACAAATTGCAAAAGGAAAAACAAAAACAGAGAAAATTACTTAACAACAGATCTGGTTTGATCAAATGACTCGACATAATTATCTCATTGTGATTGTAATAATCGTTCTTGTACAATTATTTTTTATCAAGTGAAAAATGTTTAGAAATCAATACATATTCCTGATCGATCAATAGAAGCTGAAAACTTGACCTTCATATTTCTTATAAAAAAATAATCAATACCTATTAGTACTATTTTCGAGCTTTACCCCCCAAAAGAAATATACATAGAATATAATTTAGTTACTATCAAATAGAATGCAACATTAAAAATATATGGAATTTTTAAAGATGATGGCATAATAAAGTAATTTATTTTCTACATTGAATTATATATATTCCACACTTTAATGATTATTTATGAAAAAAATATATAATTTTCAGTCATATGATTAAATTTAATAATAATTAATTGTTGATTTAATGATTGAAAATACTTGATGAGTTAGTATGCTTAAAAGTTCTTGAAGTTCGACTACCTTTACAAGTATCAAATTTGATGTGTTTGGAACTTGGTGGCCTCAGAATTGTGTTCCAATTCAAATTCTTATTGAGCGTAGTAATAAGTTCGTAATTTAAAAATAATTCGGCAGAGTCTAAAAATATTGATTTGGCTATAATAATATAATATTGATTTGATTTTGTATTGATGACAAGATTTTTTTTTTTTCAAAATAGATGTAGTACATTAGAATTTGAATGTATTAGAAGGACCACAATAATTTCTTTTATTTATTAGAAGTAACTTTTGAATCAGGATCAATAATTCAATACTAATTATTTTTATTTTTATTTTCAGTAACACACTAAGAAATAGTTTAATATTTTTTACAAGAGGAAAAAATTATGCCTGAAAAATATTTCGAAGTCCTTCTAGTAAATCTAAATTATAAGATGTTTCATCTATTTTATTCGATATTCTTTCTAACATATTCAAATTATTGTTCTTTCATTTTTTAAAATTATTAAAAAATATATATTAAAAATCAATTGTTACGTTGAATTCATGGGGTTTTTTTAGTTTTTGCAGGGACACAACAACAATGGGGGCTGCCATTTGTCGTTGCAGCACTAGTGTTTTTCGAATTATGTCAAATTTGTGGTTTTTTTTGGAATGGGATTAATAAAAATTTCGGGATTAATGAGGAATAAATTTAACTTTCCTTTCCGTTTTATTTCTTGTTTGGATATTTAAAATTTGGAAGGTTAATAAGAAATTTGATGGCTGCTGTAAGTTTGTCATAATAAATTTGGATGTGAATTATATAGATAAGATATAGGGTTAGACATTTGTGTCATTTTGTCTGAAATATTTGCAATAATTTTTTTCCATCGGTTACACTATAAATCGGCATCGATTATAATCATGTAAGGTAAGGTTAAACCTTTAACTTCCTCTACTCTTTATCTCCAACATAATATTGTCAACCAAACACAATTTGAAGAAAAAAAATTCTTTTCGTTCCATTCCCGTTCTTCCATTACTCTCCATCCAAACAATGTGTAAGTAGAAGTGTAGATGCTTGTAAAAGAGTAAAAAAAAAAAAATTAATTTTTACCAACTTTAATCGCATCATGAGATCCTTCAGAATAACCAGTTAGACCGAAAAAAAATAGTATTTAATTATGAATGTTTTTTTTTTCTCCTTGAGTGTTAAAATCACTAAACCGTAATTCAATTATGTACATTGAAATAATTAATTATTTTAAGTGTGAAAATCACTAAAAAAGTTCTTATTTCAGTTCAACCGAAATATCGAGCAAAGCGAAAATTAGTTTGATTTGTTTGGTTCGGATTTAATTCAGTTGTATTTTTGAAAATAAAATAAAATTTTAATTTGCCTATTTTAATTTTAATTGAACCGATGAACACTAATTTCAAATAGAAAACAGTTTTCTGCTTACGGATCCCGAGATACGAATCTGACAAGTACTACAGCAATTATTTCCACACTGCCCTTGGTCCCTACGAACGCGTATCCTCTGCATTAACTCAAAAGGGAATCTTTTGAGTTAATGAATCTCAACCGTCCGATTTTAAACAGATTCAATCCGGCTACTGCCTATAATATAGAGTTCTTTCAATATTAGTGCAGATCTAATCTGCACGAATCTCAAAACAAATCGAACGGTTGAGATTCATTAACTCAAAAGATTCCCTTTTGAGTTAATGCAGAGGATACGCGTTCCCTACATTCACATGCTCTCTCTTACGAATCGGACTCTGCTGCTTTTCTTTGAGAAAAGCAGCAGGCTGCTTTTCCGATTTCAGCCATTTAAATTTATTGAGATTTGTGCATGAAAAAGTTATTTTATCGAGATACGTAAATTGAAAATTTTGAATAGTTGAGATCGGAAAAGCAGCAGAGTCTTACTGCACAATGGAATCTTTTACCATTAGTGAATCTGGACCATTCATTTTACCTTGGCACGAATCTCAAAGCCCACTAATCATGCCCCCTATTTCCCCCCGAATCTCAAACCGGCTTTGAGGCCCATCCTCCTACTCGGACGCTAGACGAGACGGGAAGGATGTAGAATTGTAGATAATAGTGGACCAATCAACTGGAGATTCAAACAGGCCGTGGGGCCCATTGACGCATGGGCTGAGGTGCCCACAACCCCTTGTTGCGGGAACTGACAGTGACAAAGGTGGTCCTCCTACTCTCAATTTTCATTGGTTGATTTCTTGACCTTTTTCTCGTTTTGTGGGGTCCGCATCCACTGATAGTGACTCCGCCCACCGACAGTGACATAGGGTCCAGCCCCCACCGAATCAATTCTGGGACCCACTTCCCACACTCAATCGTCTGTATCCTCCATCCTGCACAACACTGTGCAACGATCTATATCTTCCGGGTCAATGGGAAAATTGGACACGTGTCGGTATATTACAGATTGCTACAGGAATGGATACACGGAAATGAAATAGGAGGAAGGACGTGGGATCGACACGTTGTAATGGGACCAAAAAAGTAAGAATTTAGTAAAGTCGCTGGTGGGGCTGTCAATGGTTTTTGTGTGCAGTGTATCTCACCGAAAGTACCAACCTATACCATATTGGCAATCTGTGCAGAAATAATTAAGTGTTTATTTTACCAGAATAATAATATGTGATGAATTTGAGTAATGATTTATGTCAGGACTAAGTTTACGGAATCCAATAGCAAAAAATTTTTTGTCTGATTTTTAAAAAGTATGATAATAATATTTTTATTTTAAAAAGTCCGACAGTACAATTCTTTTTTTTTTTTAGGAATGCATAGTTTACAAATCATTATGAAATTATTTGTTCTGGTAAATGAAAAAAGCTGGAAAATATTTTTGAATGTGGACAATGAACTCGTGCATTTAAAATGAAATGCATGTATTAACAATCAATTTGGACACGTGTTCGTATTAGGAGTGAAAACGAAGCAGATAATAATCAATTAATATTCAATCCGTATTTCAAAATTAGATACGGATGTATATATGTACCAGATATAATTTTAAGTTTTAGTTATATGTACCTAAGTAGTAGATATACACCATATAGTTTAATATATACTATGAAATTTTTTATTTTATTTTCTATTATAACTAAATAAATGTTATGAACTTTAATATTTTGTAATAATATTTATATATTTTTAATAAATATCCAATCTGTATTCGTATTCGTCTAATATCCAATTTGTATTTGTCTAATATCCAATATGTATTTGTATGTGAAAATAAAAATAGCAAATTGAAAAATATAGCAAATAGCAAATTCGTCTAATAAAAACTTAGAACACCCTAATTGATCTACTCTTTGTGATATAACAATTGCTCTTAATTAAATATAGCAAATTGAAAAATTGAAAAAATAATAATTAATGATTAGTATCATGTCTATCTATCATATAATTTCTAAACGTGCTTAATGTAAATATACAGACAAAAAAAATAACATATTGTTAAATACTTTTCATTGTAAAATGTATTTCATAATAATTTTTTTTGTTGAGGTGTATTAATTGTTTTCTTTTAAGGTGATTCACAGTAATATACTAATATTTTATTTTTATTTTTTTGTGCATTTATTACACAAGACATACAATGAAAGAAAATTGAAAGGAAAATTAAATACACATAAAATTTATCTCAAAATATCAGCACCTTTCACAAAAGAAAAAGTCGCATGTATGTAATCAGTCTATTGTCATTTGAATGTTTGTGTTTGTATTAAAACTTTCCAATCAAAATTGCTGATGAGATTTGCTGTGGTCGTAGCCGGGAGCTTTAATAATTCTTAGCTATGCACGTGGGCTTGTCTGGCCGAAATTTTTATTTATACCATATTAAAAAAATAAATAAACTAAATAAACACCATTTCCACATAATTTCAAACTTACCAACTTACCATGCCCGCTAATTGAATTGACGGACTGGAGGTACGCCAATTGAAGCCGAACCCCCTCTTTTTTAACAAAAATAATTCAATGTGTATGTGGATGAAGCAAAAAAAAAGGGTCCGCCTATTGAATTAACAAATCCATGTTTTTTACTTCCTATACATATATGATGAATTTCTATTTTTTAAAAAAGGGTTTGTCAATTAAATTGGCGGACCTTTCTCTTTTGGTCCGTCAATTCAATTGCAGATGTGGTAACTTTCGAATTTTGTGAAAACAATAGTTATTAAGTTTATTTTTTAATATGGTATAAATAAAAATTTCGGCTTGTCTGGGGCATAGTGACAAACAAATAATTTGGGTTCGTTTCGGCAGGGTCAAAAATTTGTGATTTGGGTATAATTTGGATATAATTCAGAAATGATTAGGTACAACAACGAAGAAACTCCCCCCCCCCCCCCACACACACACACACAAATCTCATTTTTCTCGTGAATAATTTATGATTCGCGTTTTATTCGTGAATTTTATGCATTTTATTCGGAATTTGGTTCAGAAACGTCAAAAAATGAATAAAATGTGAATTTTTTTACTATTTATTAAGCCAATTAAAATCACTGTTTTCAATTATCTAGAATTTTTTTACTGTTTATTAAAATCAGCAATTTTAAAACTAGTTTAATAAATAGTAAAAAAAAATTCAAAAAATATAAACTTTGGTCTCCAAGCACAATTTAATATATAAATCACATCTAACGGTTTGAATCAATCTTTTGGACTTTGAAAATAAAAAAACTAATTGGTTGCACTACAACTCCAGAACAAACGTTTTAATATTAGCCTAAAGAGCGACTAATTAACCCTACCGACTTCTTGTTGAAATCAAAAGAGTTATGGACCCAATACCAACTCTCTATTACCAAAGCCCTACAGTTTTACAATCAGCTACACATATGTAAAAGTTCAACCAACCAATTAAGTTATAATTATTGTCATCAACCTACTAAGTCTATTACAACTACTTTGTAAAACCAACAATAGTTCAACACATCAAATTACAAACATTATCATCAAACTACATATCCATCATATCTTCATCCTCTGAATCTGTTCCATTTGTTGCCAAAACATCACATAGAAGGTCAGAAGGATGAAAGTAAGTTTAAAGTACAAACTATTGCCTCCACTTTTACACTAGTATGATGCTAATGCTGCAATACATGCTAGTATAAGGGGTGCAAACGGATCGGATACGGATCGGATAGTGGTAAAACCATATCCGTATCCATTTTTAGTTTTTGGATACGGATACGGATTGGATATCGGATATCCGTAAATATATACATAAATATTTTCATAATATACATTAACTATATGGTATATATCTACTATTCGGATACGGATAATTAAAATTCAAAACTATATTCGTATCCGTATCCGTATCCGTATCCGCACGGATATTCGGATATCGGATATCCGTATCAAATTTTCGGATAAGGATCCGGATACGGTCGGATATTATCCGATCCGTTTGCACCCCTACTAGTATTGGATATACAAGATACATTATCTTTAAAACAAAGTCCATTTCTTTCATTCCATATATATGGTCCAAAATATAGATCCCCTAATTAATTCAACTAATGGCCTATCTTATAAAAGTAGGTATGCATCCAATAATTATATATGTTATATGTTATGCCAGTCAAATTTGAAACCATTAAAAGAAGTTATGAGATTTCATATTTACAAAATAAAAGAGCAGGTCACAAATAGATGGGGTACAGTTTCTTCTCCACTACAAAAATTGACTTGTATTATACCCTGACCATCCTCTCCGAACTAAATTAATCTTAGTTAAAACCCTATTTTGTTTAACCAATCATAGAAACTTTTTAATTTTTATTCAGTTTTTGTTTTCAGAGATAATGAAAAACTTTGCTTATGATCCTCTGAGATATATCTCAATTTTTGCGTGACTGACGTGTTCGATCGGTGCCTATTCAGAGATAGCGCAGGGGCCAGTATTATTCGGAGATTCTTGCAAAACTATTTAAATGGTTAAAATTTTCACACAAAGTTTGAGATAAAGAATGAACATAAAAAAGTTTTGTAGTAATCATAAATATTGTTTCTATATGAAACGGACCAATGCTTTATTTCCAAAAACAAATCATAAATATTAGGGTTTAGCGTAAAAAAAAATGAAAGGTTCAAGTAATTGTTTCTATTCAGCTATATATACCAACTAATTGTCTATTTACAGAAATATTAGGGATTATGTATAAAAAGACTTTGGCAACATTTACATGCGGATTATCTATTGTATAAAATAAATGGAGGAAAATGATATGTAGAGTACATTAATTCTCCATACCATGTGTGTGTATATATATATATATATCAATCCAGAATAAAGTGGAACAACCATTTCTGAACCTGTCTCAACTAAATGTTTATCTTGTAAAATGGCCTTTTTGGAAGGTGAACTCTTAGAATTATTATGACTATTATCATATTTAGCTCTAATTATATCCTTCAACATTCATTCTACCTTTGGATATTTAAATCTAATCCACCTTTTTTTTCTTTATATATTAAGGGATTAGATTTTGTTCAAAGGACTTTGGACAAAATCTCATCCAAAGTCAAGCTTAAACGTCCGAATTGCATTGAGATTCGTGCAAATATATTTAAAACTTAATTAATTTGAATGGCTCCTTGAATCTAAATGTTTGTACAAATTTTAATGCAGATCGGACAGTTTAGGTCGGTTTTGGATGAGACTTTATTCCAAATCCGTTTGGACAACCCCAACGCCCCCCCCCCCCCCCCCCCCCCCCCCCTATATATTAATTGTGCAATTTCCTATATTATGGTACTAATTTCAGATTTAGTTTTATTTCCATAAATTGCTACATGAATAACATGATCATGATGCTTTACTTATGTTTAATATTAATATATAACAATCATTACCCGCAATGACATATAAGTATATAACAGTCTATGCTAAGCTTCTAAAGTTTTACAAAAAAAATATATATATATGTCAGACTTTATTAGGCAAGTAAATATTCATTGATTACAACGGCGATGACATGACACAAGACAGCTTTCTGTTTTTGCAATTACAAACCGTTGGCAGTTTGTTCAATTCCACAAAAGGAAAATGGAAAATAACAATGCCCAACAAATATTCACATTTTCAAGTAATTATTTCCATGTAACTGCTCAATTTATCGTCGATATCAGTGTTGTAAAAAACGTCTGTTTATACTTTTATGAATTTTTCAGACTAATTGGCTGATTATTCTCAATTATTTCTAATTAATCGCTTAACGGTATTCTGTCGGTCCGATGAGGTACATAATTGGACACAGGAAAAGTTCCACAGAGTATCGGCAGCATCTAAAGGTTTATGAACATTGACATACTGTTTCATATGGAATGTAATAATTTGGGAAAAATATCTAAGCTAAAAGACAAAACAATGTTTACCTGCAAAAGATTGCTTTTGTGCTTTTAATTATTTTGCCAATGAAAGTAGTTGTTTCCTTGTTTGTTTGATTACATCATTAACAGTAGTTACTTGGATTCTATTATTTTGATTTCTTTTCCGTTAATAGTGAAATTAGCAAATGGTCAGCATGGATTGTTTGTAGCATGATTTCTTGCATTTCCTCTGTGCGGGATTAATTTAGCACATGTCTTGAAGAAAAATTTTAGATCAAGTTATCTCCCGGATACACTGTTTGGGATTAAGTTAGCACAGATCTTGAAGCAAAAAAAAAAAAAAATTTCTTGTTCGGGATGATATATTTTTTCGTCCAAAATATTAACAGAATATGCTCATTCCGTTATTAATTTGGACGGAATTTGCTCATTATGTTAGTATTTTTGAATGGAATGAGTATATTCCGTTAATGTTTTGGACAGAATGGAAATATTCCATTAAGATTTTGAACGAAAAAAATATAGAATGACTTGATTGGGACAAATAACAAAGTTGAATGACTAAAAATGAATAAATCAATCTTGAGTGACCAATTCGTGACAAATAACAAAGTTTAGTGACTTCCAATGAAATTTAACACAAATGCTCACGTTATTTGAGTATTTACAAAAAAATGTACTGACAGACCTATTTATATATTTATTTGAAAATTGAGGTATGGTGTTTAATTTCTCTCGGTTTATATTAAATCTATCATTCCTTTATCACAACTTGATATGCCACACAGTTAGTAATAGATTGTGCTTTTCCAATATTTTAAGTTTCTTATTCGGAAGAAAATCAGCCGGAGAAAACAAACTCAGAGGCCAGGGCCCAATTTTTTTAATATGTATATTCAATTTGTAATTCGAATGTATTTGTCTAAAATAGCTCAAACTGAGAAGGAACTAACTTTGACCAGCCATAACTTTATGTAGGAAATTCCGTTTTGAGCATTGGACCACGTTTCAGAAAACTTGAGAGGAGAAGATATGGATTTTTCAAGATAAATTAAGGTTTACTTACAAAATGTCCCGCGCAATCATAATAGCAAAAAAAACATAGTTTAAGACCTCAAAACTACTATTGAAATTTCTGAAAAATAACGATAAGTTGTAAAATTGATTTCAACAGAAAAATAAATGTTTTATTTATAATAAAAACAAACAAATTTTAAAATAAACATAACATTTTTTTTTTGCAATAAGAAAGGAATTTGTACTCGATAGATTAAAAAAATCATGAAACTTGTACTTATAAAAAAATTTATTGCATAAACAATCCGAATTGTATTTTATCAATAGATTATAATTTTCTTGGTACTCATAAACTAAGAGGAAGTAAGCGCCAAGTCTCAATTTTTTTAAAAAAAAAGTCGCCAAGAATTTCGGCAATTAACTTTTTTTTTTCTGGACTGTCGAGATTTTCGGCAGTTTGGGCATTTTTATAAATACTAAAAAATGTAGACATTTGTATTATTTTCTATTTTCTATTGAATATTAATAAAAAAAATCGACAGAGAATGGGAGCACTGTATAATATTACTAATTTCCTCAAATAAATGTGTCATTAATTGATGAGATATAGATTCTAATAAAGAAAAAAAAATGATGAAATATAGATACAATTTTATGTAACTTTTCCAAAGGGCAACGAATGAATGATTAATGGGAGGAAATTATCATATTAAATATGGATTGAGAATGACAATAGCTCGTTGTGACGTCTTATCCAACTAGTAATGGCTAGCTAGAGTGCCAAGGGAATGAAATGAGCTGTTCTAGGACTTAACGAAATGTATTTGTCGAAATGGATTGCTTTAGGTACACGGGTGTCTACTATTAATTTGTCTTCTACTTTAGACCAAATTGTTTGGAAGTGGACTTCTCATGGAAATTTTACTGTTAATTATGTATATAATTTTCTAGAGGAAGGAGGTGTTCCTGATAATCCATATAAAAGTATTTGGATGGCCAAAATTTTGTTAAAGATTAAAAATCTTTTTATGATTGGTAAGACAAAAGAAAGTTCTCACTAAGGATAGATTAAAAAAGAGAGGCTGGACAGGAGATCTCAAGTGTGTATAGTGTTCACACATGAAATCTGTTGATCATCTTTTTGTGTTGTGTCACTTTGTTCAAGCTATTTGGCAAATGATAGCTAAGTATAATAATTTTTGTTTTGATGGTATTACTATAGGTGACATGTGGGAACTAGATTATTGTATTCCATTAAAGAGTCTAATATTATTGAGATAATATGTGGAGTTGTATTATGGAATTTATGGATTGATAGGAATAGGATTATCTTTAATGGGGTATAGGTTCATGATGTTCAAGTATTAGGGGCAAAAATATTAGCCATGGCTAGATTTTGGACTTTGAATAAAAAAACATATTTAACTTCTCATTTGAATTTAATTTTCTCTTGTGATTTGAAGGATTTGACAAGAGATACACAAGCAGTTTTCATGGTGGATACACAGATTTCAATCCCTATGCTTAGAGTAGGGATCAGTGGTATGATAGCTCTCAAGGAGAAGATGATAGTAGGTGCAGCTCCCAAGAGTTATGAGTTTTCTTAGATTTCAAGGACTATTTTGCATATTTTGGACTATGTAGGGTATCAGGTCTTGTGGAGCTTGTTTTACTAAGATTTTTTGTTGGTTGGTTGATCTAATATTGATTGTAATAGGTTGGTAGTGTTACTTCGGTGCTGTTTTGTTGCTGTAATATTTGTGGATTTCTAATATGTTAGGTTTGTGTTGTACCTGGTATCTCTAGTACTGATACTCTTTAATTTGTTCTAGTTTCTTATAATGAAAATCAGTGGCATAGTCATTTTTTTCAAAAAAAAAAAAAACAATAATGATCATAGCAATCACTTTAGCGGGACTATTTAATTATAGACTCGATGTTGCTAACTCCAATTTTCGTAATTTAGCGTTTTTAATAGACTCTATGTTGCTAACTCCAATTGCATAATTTAGCGTTTTTACTTTTTACTATTAGTGACTCATTTAGTGACATATTACGAGTATTTTAGTGGAAATAACGGACAAATAGTGAATAATTTAGCGGAAATAGTGGTTTTCTAAATTCTACCCCATTTTTAATTTTTAATTTTATAAAAAAAAATTACTACATATTCGTCATATTTTTTCATGTTGTATTTTTTTGTGACAACGATTTTTTTTGCAAGAGATGTATGGTTTAAGATGAGGGTTCCAATACCTCATGCATTTTATATCTCATGTTTTATATTTTCATTTTCGAAGTCTAAACTATCGATTCAAGCCACTCAACATAATGTCCATATTAAAATATGTTTGAGAATGAAATTTTATAATTTTTGAAAAAATTTTACTATTTTTTAAGATAGGTACAAAATCATTTTTTTACTGTTCAAAAACAATGATTTTTTACCTATCTTAAAAAATAGTAAAAAATTTATAAAATTTGGTCGTCAAGCATATTTTAGTATGAATATCATGTTGAGCGGTTCAGATCAACAGTTTGAATTTCAAAAATAAAAATATAAAACATGAGACATGATCGATGATGTATTGAAAGTATGAGATATTGGAACCCTCATAGTTTAAATACTATTATTTTTTATTGTTTAAATTACTCTTTTATGTAATGTGATGGTTGATTATATAAATTTTTTATTTTATATATATATATATATATATATATATATATATATATATATATATATATATATATATATATATATATTTTAACTTGGTATTGCAAAGAGATTATGTATTTGGAAATCTTTTTCATTAGAATTTATTAATTGCGTGCAAAGTACAAAAGATAATCGACATTACTTGAACCTTGAGCCGACAGCACCACTAGATGCCCGCTACATACTATGTTATGGCAAAGGGACTGAATTCTCTGCCCCCAAGGGGCAGGATTTTCTTGCCCCTGAGAGTCACTGAAACGTGGGCCACACCAAAACTAAAAACCAATATTTAAATTCCGGAGAGCAGGTGATCTCTGTCCTATGGCAAATGCTTGTTGCTACAATTTCGCTATCCGCTATTTAACCTTTCTTTTTAATAGAAAATAAATAGGGCGGACTTACGTACTATACAAGAATGAAAGTCAATTGATTTTTATTTTTTTTAAAAACTAGTACTAAAGTTATACTTCTTTTATATAAATTATAATAAAATGCTGGGTATAAGAAATTGACTCCTATATTTTTTTTATAAAATTTTATACTATTGATCCTACTCTTTAAAAAAATATTATTTATGTATCATTTGAGAGATTTCCAGCATTTAAAAAAAATAATAAAAAAAAACTCACATATGACACTTCTTATTTTATATAATCTCTATCTCACTCATTATTCTTATTAAAAAAAATGACTCCCATTTTATGAATTTTTGCCTCCGCCTCTGTGTATAACAATAATTGATTGGTGTTACGGCATCAAATTTTACATTTTGAGATTCAAGCAGATGATTTCGAACCACTTAATTCAACGCGCATTTCAAAATTTGTTGAAACGAAAAATTACTTTATTTTAGAGTTTTTTTTTTTTTTAACTATTTTCTGATATATGGACAGGACCATTCTTATTGGATGTCTATAGTTTTTAGAAGCAATATTTTTCCCTCATTCAAAACCAATAAAAATAAAAATTAAGAAATTCTATAGAATTTTCTACAAATTTTTTTATAGGGAGATCAAATTAAACAGTTTAAAACAGCCATTTGAATCACACAAATTTGTGATTCAAAACCATCGCAATGGCCAGTTAGTATTATGCATAATATCATAGACTAATTAGTCTTTGTTTTCGAAAGCTCAGCAGATAATTACCATTGCAATAGCCAATTAGTATTATGCATATTCTACTTTTTTTATTTTATTATAGTTATACTTTATATTAAACAAATGTTTAATTCATGTTCAACACATGTTTAAATTTTACCTCTAATCTAAATTTTCCACTCTATTCAAATCCAGCCAAACCACCATTGTCATTTAGTTCCTTGGGTAAGAAAAAAAAAGTGTTGACATGTTTAATTGAATGTTTGCTCTTTCTTTAGTTAAGTATGTTTGAATGCGAGTTAGAATAGCTAAAATAGTGATTTTTAGATTAGTAGAAAAATAGTTCTATTCGGATTAGTAAAAATATTGTTTGAATTGTACATTTGAAATAGTGCATAGTTATAACCGGGAAATAATAGTATTACCAATGTGCTAATTAAGAGGAATTAAAGATAGGTAAATAACATCTCGAATGAGTTGTCACGTCATGAAAATGGCAGAAGTGGCATCAATTTTGTCATTTTGGAATTGTGTTGATGGAAATTCAAAAATAATTTTTTTCTCTCTTGTCTCACTTTTGAATAGTATAGCTGTTATAATTATATTTATATAGAAGAGAGAATAACAGTTATTCTAGTTATTTTTGAAAGCGCTTTCAAAATTAATTTTGTATAAGGCACAGTGTAGGAAGTGTTTTTTTGTAGTAGCTAGCTCAGTAGATAATTACCATTGCAATAGCCAATGAGTATTATTTATATTCTACTTTTTTATTTTATCATCGTTATACACTATGTTAAACACATGTTTAATTCATGTTCAACACATGTTTAAATATAATTTTACCTCTAATCTAAATTTTCCACTCTATTCAAATCCAGCCAACCACCATCGTCATTTAGTCCCTTGGGTAAGAAAAAAAAAGTGTTGACATGTGTAATTGAATGTTTGCTCTTTCTTTAGGTATGTTTGAATGCGAGTTAGAATAGCTAAAATAGTGATTTTTAGATTAGTAGAAAAATAGTGCTATTCGGATTAGTAAAAATATTGTTTGAATTGTATATTTGAAATAGTGCATAGTTATAACCAGGAAATAATAGTATTACCAATATGCTAATTAAGAGGAATTAAAGATAAGTAAATAACATCTCAAATGAGTTGTCACGTCATGAAAATGGCAGAAGTGGCGTCAATTTTGTCATTTTGGAATTGTGTTGGTGGAAATTCAAGAAGAATTTTTTCTTTCTTCACACTTTTGAACAATAGCTATTATAATATTTACATGATCTCCAAACACATTTTAATATGGAGATCATGCTGATTGGTTCGGATCGACTGTTTTGACTTTCAAATTGAAGATAAAGGATACGAGGCACAATAAGTCATGAGGTATTTGAAACCTTCTCTTGAATGATATATCAAATAATTCAATATTGATTAAATGATATTTATCAAATTTAGAGAATTCGGATTTAATTCCCCGTTTAATAGTTTAGTTCTAGCACCCAATTAATTTTAGTATTTAACGATATATTGTGGGCTCCACATGCATGTTTATGAAATGCCGCCTGAGCGTGTAAAAGTCTCTTCAATTACTCAGAAGATATTATTAAACAGGATTTATGTGGTCGAAGCTGATCAAGAGCAAATAAATATCATAGCAATTCAAAATAGTCGCCAAGGAATTGCGTCTGTATCATGACCTCTTCAAAGGAATATGGATCACATATATGAGAGCATCAAGCTCATGCTACCCATTTCTTTCCACAGTAGAGGGCCCCTTGGCCCCCTTCTAGCTTAGGTTAAGATTCCCTCTGCCAATAGTCCAATACCCATCTCTAAATTCCAACCCTATCAAATTAATACAAGGAAGAAAAAGAAAACTTTATCTTAGGATTCTCTGGGGCCATGTAGATACTATCTAACGTGTGAGATGTTACTGTTGGAGCCGACAAAAATTATTATCGTCACCATCATGTGTTGAATATAAGAATTGAAGTGTGGAAGCGTATCTGAACCAACGTCTCTCTTAAGTGTGAGAGACAGATTTAATTTTTTTTTTTTTCAGATAGTGAGGTCTAAAAATGTCTCATTTAGTTTAATTTTCTTCAAATTAAGTCTCTCACACAATTATCTAATGAGATAACAACAATAAGTGTACGACGCGTCTTGTATTATTAGGGGTCCAAACATAAATATCAGCTTAAAAAACTCTTGATTGTCTTATTTGATAATTATTCAATTCAATTCATTATTAAATTGAATATTATCTGTTAAATCCTATACATTAAAGATCTACATCATATATAACGCTCTAATACTAAAATATATAAGCCCTCTGTAGGCGATTAGAAAAGTGATTCCAAAACCCTAGAGCCTCCATTTTTTTCTTCTGCCTCTCCTACTTCTAGGTCTCACCCTGACATAACAACACATTCTCGCTCTCTCAGCTCGGAGCGTAGAGCTAGTATCCACCTCTGTCTCGATCAGAGCACGGTAGCTGTCAAACAAGAGTAGATCCGGTCATAGAGAAATATTGGAAATAAGAATAGAAGAACAGAGTAGTTAAGAGGATTTCATGAGAATTTATAAATAAGTACATCTAGGAATAGGATCATTTAACTTGTAATAATTACGTTTTTTTTATCAATGAAATCGTTTAACCTTAAAAATAAATACTAAAATATATTATAAATTTTAATAATCACTTTTAATTAAACATAAAATTTACAGTATATATAAATAATTAATAATTTTATATAGAAGTTCAATATTAAATTAATGATTCTACCGTTACTAGAAATATCTTGTGCGACCTAATTTTAACTTGGAGGACCAATGCAAAAATTGAATGGGGCGAGTATAAGCCAGCTAGTCGTCACATGCATGCATACGAAATTACAGTCATCATTTCAGATAGAATAGAAATATTGGAATGATGAGAGTCAATATATACACATGCAGCTTAGTACTTCTTTGTTAGACCATGAGTACAGTTTAGAACATCAATTATATGATTGATTGAGTCTATACATGCTACTATGCATATTATGGGTTGATCCGTAATATGGATCAATATTTTTGTTTTCAAAATTTTAATGATCTATTCGAACTGTTCAGCATGATCCATATATGAATATCTATTTGTAGACCGAATTCTATATTTTTTAGAATTTTCTACTATTTCTTAAGATATGTAGAAAATCACTTGATCTAAAAAATTCTCGACCATCCAAAAATAGTTACTTTCTACCAATCTTAAAAAATAGTAAAAAAATTCTAAAAAAATATATAAAATTTGGTTTGCAAGTACATATTAATATGAAAATCATTTTAAATGGTTCAGATCGACCGTTAGAATTTTGAAAACAAAAATATTGATTTGTATTACAGACTAAATCGTGATATGCATAGTACCATAGACTCATATTAATTAATTGAGATATGAGAATCAAATTACATAAAAAAAAAAAAACAATCGAAACAAATGTTGATAAATAAAATGTTTATAAATGAGGTTCCAATACATCACGTTTTTCATACCTCATATTGTATATATATGTTTTCAAAGTCCAAATTGTCGATCCAAATCACTCAACATGATATCCATACCAAAATATGATTGGGATGAAATGGATATCATACTGAGAGATTCATATCGACATATTAGACTTTAAAAATGAAGATATAACATATGAGGTATGAAGGACATGAGGTACTGAGACCAAATTTTATATTTTTTTGGAAAAACATTACTATTTTTTAAGAATTTTTTAAAATCATTGCTTTGTTGATTTTTTTTTATTTAATGAAAAATTGTCATTTTCAAAAATTCTGAAAAAATAGTAAAAAAAATTTCAAAAAAATTAAAAATTTGGTCTCCAAGCACATTTTAATATAAAAATCATGTGGGAAGGTTTGAATTGACTATTTGAACTTTGAAAATGAAGATATGAGCGGGAAGTAAAACGCCATCTTTAATTTCCAAACAAGTTAGCTCATATCTCTCTCTCTCTACACACACACACACACACACACACAGTGGCGGACCCAAGAAGGATTAGGGGTAAAGGCAAGTGTCTACCCCTGAATTTAATTCACGATCTATTAGAAGAAAATTGCACAGAAAAGAAAGTCAGTCTAGACTGATTTGCGTAAAAAAAAAGAATTAAAAAAAGACGTAGTTCGATTCGCTACTCCAATTGGAAGAATCGATGATTTGTTAGAAGAAATAAGAGGTCCTCTACTAAGGATATAAATATGTACTGTGCCGTGACTAGTTACGCCGTAACTTGGATTACGCAATGCGTCGTGAGCAAATTTGGAAGGATAATCATGGCACGTGAATGGTCACAATACGTTATTCACGCCGTGACCACACATGATGTGTCCAAACGTGATCGGTCACATTTGTCACATTTAACTATTTTTTTTTATAATTTAGGTTAGTTTGTTTAAGATTCACCAATCAATCAAGATCTAACGGTCCAAATTACACGTGACCATGTGTCGTGTCGTGACCAAATCTTTTGAGTGTCGTGCCTTGTCGTGTCAAATTTTCGAAAGGTGGTCACGGCACATAATTGGCACACGTGCCATTTGGTTGTATCGTGACATTTTTAGATCCCATATCCACTACTCTGTTTTGATTAGTCAGGAAAAAAAATTATACTCTAGTCAATATTTTGTGCCTACTCCCGATCAAAATTATGAATCCGCTCATGTGTGTGTGTGTGTGTTAGATTAATTACATTGATGTGATGTCTAATTATGGTAAAGAGAAGTACCTTTTAATTAAAAAAAATGTGCATTTTATTAGGTCAGAAGAATGGTTATATAGATCATTAGAGAATTATGTATTATACTAGTTCCAAAAAATGAATAAGTTAGTAGGGACCGGACTTGTTCATTTTACTAGGTTAAAAAAATAATAGATAATTTAAAATAACATCTCTAATAATAATTATTATGATAATATGTTTTTATTAAATTATGATTTTTTACTAAGTTTTGAACCAACAATTTTTACCCGTGATAACCACCTTATAAAATAGCTAAAGGTCCGCGCCACGTAGTTGTATAAGTTAGAATATTAATTATATTAAATTCTACAAAATAATTCCTAGACTTATATTACATAGTAAGTAGTTTGCACTGAATACTAATTAATTCCTAAACTTAAAATAAATCCTACAAAATAATTTGGGTACGTATACTATGCGTATACTGTACAAGATATACTACTTGAATACTATACTGGTTCATAAACTATATACAAAATCCTCACAAAAAGAAATCAATCCAACAAATTGTGAACTGGCAACTGTTGCAGCTTAATGAAGTACTCTTTACTCGTTAGTCATACAACATAATTTTGCTAAATTTCGTCATATATATATATATATATATAGTTTTTAATTGGAAATCAGACAACCGTGAAAAACAATAATAATTTTTGGATTGTTGTACTAGATGCTGAGAACATAGCAGACCGCAAAAGATTCAGTGTTTTAGTTAAAATGTAATTTTAAATATATACATGTAAAAAATATTAAACACGTGCACTGCTTTTCATGTTATATAAAAAAAAGGTATCTAATAAATACCTACACGTACTTATCACAGCCAGAAATATATATGATATTCAAGTAGTTGCTACTGCTGAAGTACGTACTTGAATGTGATCAAATTTGACTATTACAGAAGCCTATTTTCGGATACAATTTTGAATTTTCCTCCTAGAGAGACGTGAATACGTGATAATTCCTTATATTAATTAATTTTTGTGTGGCATGACAGATTTGAGTTCATGTGGCACACGACAATAAACAGATGTCATGTTAAATTACTTCATATTATGACGGAGACATGCATGCATGGGCAAAGCTAGCATGTAACAGGTCGCCTACCCCTGAAAAAAAAAATTAATAGAAATCCATTGAAAAGCGGGTCTCTGCCTACTTCTGAAATTAATTAGATCTGTCTACTCCTGACTAGCCTAACTTAAAAACATGGAGTAGATCGCGGAAGAGAAACTCTTCTCTTTGTTTCTGAACTCTTCTCTTTGTTTCTGTGATTGTCATGCCTAGAGAAAGAAAAACATGGAGTAGATCGCGGAAGAGAAACTCTTCTCTTTGTTTCTGTGATTGTCGTGCCTAGAGAAAGAAAAACATGGAGTAGATCGCAGAAGAGAAACTCTTCTCTTTGTTTTTGTGATTGTCGTGCTTAGAGAAAGAAAAATTATGACGTGGCGTGACTAACACGTTGTGACTTGGTCACGTGATATCACGACACGTGTTAAAAATTTACTTTTACATGACGTGACCTGATGTGACACGACTAAAATAATATAGCACAATCACATTACGTGTGGTCACACCATGACAACACATAACGCCACTATTCGCATAACGTGACTAATCGTGTTTGATTATTATTTTCAAGTTTAAGTTAGTTCAAAGAAAATAATAACAAAATATACCAAAAAAAGAAGAAACTGTTACAAAATAAATTATAATTAAGAAATAATTTTGATAAACAAAATTGGTCACGTAACGTATCACGTGACATGACTAAGATGGTAGATGACAGCCACATCACGTGATTTATAATTTAGAAAGTGTACCAATTTTTCTAAAATGTTACTTTAGTTGATGTATCAATTTGTCAACTAGAATTGAATTGGTAGAATTTTCTTTTTAAATTGATGCATGTATTAATTTTTTTTTTAACTGCTTGCTGCTATTACTTAGTTGGTGTACTAAATTTTATTTAAATTGTGATTTAGAAAGAAAATATGAACATAAGGTAGTAAACAGGTCAAAAATTCGCTTAAATTTGTATATGTGCCAATTTGTCAATTAAATTTTGAAATTGATCAATCTATGTGAAAACTCCTAAACTAGCTATGACATGTACTAAAAAAAAAAATTGCGACCATATAATAATTAATTAATATCAATACAAAAATGTGTTACTATCCGTGAGAGTAAAAGTGTTTTTTACTGACGGTATCATTGCGGATCCTCCTGTCGGTAATACCGATACACTCAGAAATAGCACTTTTCTGTCAGTATATCCTCACCAATAGAAACTTTTTACCCTCGCAGATAGTGGTCTATTTTTGTAGTATTATATACTCTTCTTTTTTGTTGTACCATAGAGATTTGTGCTTACTCCTAATCAAAATTCTAGCTTCGCCCTGAACGAAGATAAAAGCCATGCTATAGCAGCAAAAAGAAAAAAAAAACATTTTTTTTAGTTTAATTTCCGTAGCTCTGTGGTTTTTGGACTCTATAAAATATAAGTTAATTAGTTATTGCTATACTGAACTCTATAAAATATAAGTTGATTTCAAAAACAAAAAAAAGAGTTATTGCTATACTGGACTCTATTTATAAATTGGTTAATTACAACTGAAAAACAAATTAATTAGATTCGAATTTCCAATAAGAGTGAGACAATATTGTTAATATACATATTACAAATTGACCTATATATATTTTCAAAGTCCAGACAGTTGATCTGAACAATTGAATATCATCATCATATACAAATATATTTGGAAACCAAATTTTACAAAAAAAAAAAAATTGAAACTTTTTACAAGTTTCATATATCTGCATGATTAATTTCGTTTTTTACAGGGCAATAACAGTTTCTAAATTAGATTTTTCAGGTTGAAGTGTTGGCTAATTATATACAAACAAACACACTATAAAACAAATAGTTATATTTTTGGTGCTTTTTAATCTATCACTATATAATTTTCAAAAATAATATATTTTACTATGTTTTCTTTCTGAAAACATGTGAAAACATGTTTCAGAAAGAAAACATGTTAAAATATGTTTTGAATATTTGGTCTCTTCCGTACAACATCTTGAATTAATTAAGTTAATTTCATTCAAGTCTGCACTATGGATGTGCATTTTTTTTTTAAAAATAGAAATATTTTTTTCTTGAGAACACGAGAATATATTAATTTGAAGTTTATATTGGGTTCACCAAGAAATAAAAAGATAGGAAGTGGACTTGAAATTTTTTTTTCGTTTCTTTGTTTAGAGATTTAGATTTATTTTATTTAATAAGAGTATCAGTTGCTAGCTAATCATCATTTGACCTTAAGAAAATGATCATGCATGAATCTGCATTTTATTTTATGGAAAAGAAGACAATGGATCTGCATTAACAATTATGTTAAGCACTCTCTCTCTCTCTCTCTCTCTCTCTCTTTTTGAATATATATATATATATATATCTCTCTCTCTCTCTCTAAAAGTATGTCTAAAAAAATGTGGTGGTTGGTTGGGTCATTCTATCTCTTGCTTTATCACCCAACCAATCATCTACAAAATTAATAACACTGTTAACAAAGATTTGTAACAAAAAAGAGAGTAAAGATCTCTGGATTTGAGTGTAATATATATAAACAAATAAATGGGGACAAAAAGAGGGAATGCCACCAAGCAAAGAAAGAATTATATGTTTATTATTTGGGTGCAGAGATAAAAAGAAAAATATTTAAACAAGTTCCAGCAATAGAAAAAGAAGCAGCAGCAGCAGCAGCAGCTCTGGGTATATCTTTCTATTTCTTTCCATATCTAATCTTTCTAATTCATTCTTTCCCTGCCGCATACACATGTTTTAATGCAGGAATCTCATCTTCTCCATTTCATTCACCAATTCCGAAGAAACATCTTGTTCTGTCGACATAATTAATTAGATATAAGCAAATGAACTAGGGTGTTCTTGAGCTCATCAAGTCTCTTTGTGAGCTTAACTAAAAATTTATCGGATTGGCTTCAAATAACACATTCAAATTGTTAAAACTGATTTACTTCACAAGTGATGTGTTTACGCGTTAAATTTATAATTTTTTGAACTAGTTTAGTACAAGCGGTCAAAAAATAATGAAAAATGAACGTATTAAAATTAACTTATAATTAGATATACGCAAAAGAATTAGGGTGTTCTTGAGCTCATCAAGTCTCTTTGTGAGCTTAACTAAAAATTTATCGGATTGGCTTCAAACAACAACATCCAAACCGTTAAAACCGATTTGCTTCACAAGTGATGCGTTTACGTGTTAAATTTATATATTTTTGAACTAGTTTAGTACAAGCTGTAAAAAAATAATGAAAAATGAACGTATTAAAATTAACTTATAATTAGATATACGCAAAAGAACTAGGGTGTTCTTGAGCTCATCAAGTCTCTTTGTGAGCTTAACTAAAAATTTATCGGATTGGCTTCAAACAACACACATCCAAACCGTTAAAACTGATTTACTTCACAAGTGATGTGTTTACGCGTTAAATTTATAATTTTTTTGAACTAGTTTAGTACAAGCGGTCAAAAAATAATAAAAAATGAACGTATTAAATATTAGCTTATAATTAGATAACGCAAAAGAATTAGGGTGTTCTTGAGCTCATCAAGTCTCTTTGTGAGCTTAACTAAAAATTTATCGGATTGGCTTCAAACAACACACATCTAAACCGTTAAAACCAATTTACTTCACAAGTGATGCGTTTACGCGTTAAATTTATAATTTTTTTGAACTAGTTTAGTACAAGCAGTCAAAAAATAATGAAAAATGAACGTATTAAAATTAACTTGTAAATCATCTTTTTTTACCGCTTGACTCTATACTAAATTAGTTCAAAAAATTAACTTGTAAATCATCTTGTGTCGTTTGAAACCAATTCGATAGGTTTTTTAGTTAATTGAGTCACAAAGGGGCTTAGTGAGCTTAAGAACACCTTAGTTCTCCTCTAATTATATCATGCTGCCAACTATTGGCAAGTTCAATTACCAGACTAATTTTGAGTACATGAACTCAATCATAGCAAGTCTGTGAAAATTATAAATTCTAATTGATATCATATAATTTAAACTTGCAAAATATAGTATATATTTTTTTTCATCTATCATAATCTCACCAAATTCCTACGGGCTTAACCTACAAAAAAAAAAAATCATACCAAATGTTTTGCATAATTGTACAAAAACTCTAATAGACTAATTATCATTAATATTTATATTGAACGTGAAAATTGTGCAATTTATTCTAATAAAATTATAAATGATTGTCTAATAGTATAGATGACGTCAGCACTAGATCCTTATTATTATAAGAGTACGCTTCGCTCTCCAGTACTATAAGAAATGGAGGCGTAATTTATAAACTGAACAAAAACATTTGGACGCAGACGTTACCTCGTTTCTCTGACAACTTGTGTCAGCTTTTTAACAGTCTATCCCTCTCTTTCCTAATCCTCGCCTAGGAATAGTATATAGCCACACCTCTCTCTATCTATTTGACACTACAATGCGATCTCTTTCTCTCTCTTTCCATTGATCTATTCTTCACCTACAAAATTATCATCACTAACAACAATATTTTATAGATGGACCTTTCTTTCTTTCAATAAAAGGTCAGTACCTACAAACTAATCATGAGAGAGAGAAAGAAAGAAAGAGGTGTCAAATCATAAATTACTTTAAAGTTACTTTTAATTTAACAACAATTTACTTCCAGGTTAAAAAAAAAAAAAAAAAAACAACACGTACACCTATATATATATTGACTTGCACAACCAGGTCTTCCGCCTTTTTTACGTTAATTTACGCAATATTTTAACATTACTACAATGTAATATTAAATAAAAGAAAAAAAAATTGGAGAGGAAAACTGAATAATATCTATTAGGTGTGGGGTTGAGTGGATAATTGAAGTGAATGGTGGGCATCTCTCCTTTTTTATTTCCCTTTAATTTTTTTTTTCTCTTTTATATTGGGTCTCTTTATTTCTTTTCCCTTACAGTTGGGCAGAGAGAGAGAGAGAGAGAGAGAGATTTAGGAATAAGACCTGACAGGAGTCAGAGATAGCTTTCTTCCATCCCCTTTCTTCCTTTCCTTTTTCCTCCCTTTTTTTTATTATGAAGAAGTATAACTAAGTTCCTCTCACCCCTTGCTCGGTGAGAGAGAGAGAGAGAGAGAGAGAGAGAGAGGCCTAAGCATTCTTAAATCAAACCAACCCACGTGCTCATGGTTTGAATCCTCTCAGGTATTGCCAATGATTTGTAGTATATAAATATACTTAGTTAAATCACTTGATGAAGATGGCTACCTTTCTCTTTTCAACCTCCGTTTCTCTCTCTACATCTCCATCCTGCTCGTACTACTGTCCTTCTCTCTCTAGATTTTAGGGTTTGTTGGACATAGAAATTTTCATTGATCATTGGCGGATCCGAATTCTAGCTACAACATGTAGCTCTCTTATATGGTTTTCATGAGATTTAACTAATTTACGAATTCTTCCTTAGTTTTTTTAACCCTATCTTTTCTGTCTATAATTAACATAGCCTATGCTAATTCTTCTTGATTCTTAGTTTTCTTCAGTGATTTGTTTTAGTTCCAAAAAAAATTAAATTGAAGTAGTACCTTACTTTTTTTATTGTTTCTAATATATGTACTAATTCGTTTCATTCCCTGTGCCTATTACTTTATGAGTTACATATTTTTTTTCTTTGAATTATAGGGGAATTTTGAAGCTAATTCATCAAAGAAGGGGTGTTGAGGTTCTAATTTCATTCTCTAATTGGAATAATTCTAGTTAGAATTATCAATCATGGCCGCGTACTTCACTGGTGGTGGCACAGACATCCAAGCCGCCGATGGTTTACAGACCCTGTACCTGATGAACCCAGGCTACGTCGGGTTCGCCGACCCAACTAGCTCAGCAGCTGGCCCCACCAACATGGTTCTTCTAAACTCAATGAACTCCCTCAACCCAATAGCTTTGAGCCACGTGTCAAACCAGCAACAAGCTGGCAATCAGCACATTGTCGGCATCCCTCTCCAGCCCCTGTCCCAACATGAGACTTCCCGATCGTCATCACAACATACTCAGGCACAGATACAGTACAACATGTGGGCCCAACAACAGCAAGCACAAACTTCAGCTCAGCAGGGAGGTCTGTCACTTACTCTATCCTCACGTGAGTTGTCGGTTCCTGCATCAGTCATCGCTCCGACTCAGCTCGGGACCGCATCCTCTTCATCAGGTGTCGGGTTCTTGGTCGGATCCAAGTACTTGAAAGCGACTCAAGAACTATTAGATGAGGTGGTGAATGTTGGGAAAGGAGGGAAGAATGACTTGGGCAAGGGGGTTAATTGTAATATCGGTAAATTAGGAGGGGCCAAAAGGGAAAATAAGGAAGAGGAGGAGACAGCCGGTGGTCGGGAAGAAGAGAAGAAGGCGGCGGCAATTGAGCTCACAACGGCCGAGAGACAAGAGTTGCAAATGAAGAAGGCAAAACTTGTTAACATGCTTGATGAGGTAATCAATTATTAACTAATTCATTGATTAGTTAGGTACATAGTCCATTAAATAATACATGTCCTTTCTTTGTTTGATATGATATGATATGATTTTGGCTCTACTCCAAGAAGAGCATTATTTATTGCATCTAAAATAGGATGTTTTTCTTTTCTCATATATACCGTATAACTTTTCTAAAAGAAATTCCTTTTTTTGTTAGAGGGGACATTTTTTTTTTAGTTTTCTCAATTGACATGAGTAATAAGGGTTCATTGTTTTGGTTTTTTCATGCAGATGTTAATAGTTAAGAGCTTGTTAGTTTTCTTAAAAAAAAAAAAATAGCAATGTGTATCATTGAATATTCTCTCATGAGAAAGGTGCTTAAAGCAAGATCTAAGTGCCAACATCCCTTTGATAGAGAAAAGTGTGGCTTACCCAAAAAATGAGCTGTGGTGTATATTGTCTTTCAAGTCATGACAAAAGACAACAACGACAGCGCTAGTATACAACTGAATTTCAATTGAGAAGACAACACCAATTAATACATTATAATTTTTCAGGACAAATAAATAAATATCCCAAAAGATCAACATAATATTTGTAATTTTTTTTATAAATATTGAATCTTTGCTCCAATTCTTTTAATGAATCTGATTCATTGACAACCCTAATCATTCACAGTCCATATATACTTCTCTCTGTATTAAAACAACATATGTATTCATCTTATGGATAGAACATAATGACTCATATAATCACTTGTGTCTTTATAGGTTGAGCAGCGATACCGTCAGTACCACCACCAGATGCAAGTGGTGGTCTCATCCTTTGAAACCGTGGCTGGGCCAGGTTCGGCCCGAACATACACATCTCTGGCCCTTCAAACAATCTCAAAGCAATTCCGGTGCCTGCGTGATGCCATCACGGGTCAAATCCGATCAACAAGCATGAGCCTCGGTGAGGAGGATACAAAGACAGTGGGTTCACGTCTCAGATTCATCGACCATCAACTCCGACAGCAGCGCGCACTTCAGCAGCTCGGGATGATCCAACACAACGCTTGGCGTCCCCAGAGGGGACTTCCCGAGCGGTCTGTCTCCATCCTTCGTGCCTGGCTTTTCGAACACTTCCTTCACCCGTAAGATTTTGCTATTTTTACTGTGTTTTTTTTTGGTGCACCTAAATAATAAGCAAGTGGTGGTATGGGCACTGCTTCTGCAAAAGAAAGTGCTCTTTAATTACTAATTTTATCATTCAATACTGTTTCTTTAATATAATGAAGAATGAGAAATATGTTGGAAACATTGTAGATATTTTTTTTCTTCATTAGTAGTCTCAAACTCTCTCTATATCCTACTTAGGAGTGCAAACGGATCGGATACGGATCGGATAGCGGTAAAACCATATCCGTATCCACTTTTATTTTTCAGATATAGATCGGATATATGACGGATACGTACGGATACTAATCAGATATCAGATATCCGTAGATATATATGTATAAATATTTTCATAATATATTAAATTATATGGTATATATCTATTAATAGGATACAGATAATTAAAATTCAAAACAGTATTCGTATCCATATCCTCACAAATATTTGAATATCAGATATCCATATCTAATTTTCGGATACGATCGGATATTATCCAATCCGTTAGCACCCCTAATCCTACTACACTGGACTTAGCTAACACACCTAACCGATGGAGTGAATTGCACACCACTAGCGTGCATAGTTACCATTATTAATTGCACTTGTTGTTATATGTATTATATGTTTTATTATATTTTGGAAAGCCAACGTAAAATTTGAAACAATTATCATTCCATTTTCTAATTACTAATAGATTCAAATATTGAACTTAATTGTATGCAGATACCCAAAAGATTCTGATAAAATCATGCTTGCAAAGCAGACTGGGCTTACAAGGAGTCAGGTAATTAAACAAAGCCTATTCAACTGAACAACCTCTTAATTCCAAATTTAAAACATTGTCCATATTTACTTACCAAAAGATACATAATTTTGTTTTCTCTAATATAGGTATCAAATTGGTTCATTAATGCAAGAGTGCGGCTTTGGAAGCCCATGGTAGAAGAAATGTATCTGGAAGAGACCAAGGATCAAGAGAAAGACGATAATGCGAGTGAGAACTCAGGCAAAACCGATACTGACAAGGACCAGAACTCGAACTCTGCAGCACAACAAAACAGCATCGGTTCTAAATCTGAGCAACAGAACACAAGCCTGACCCAAACCAAATCGATGGATCAAATCCACTCAGATCCAATGCTCACTCAGTCAGATTCTTTCTACAGTGCTGACGAAGGACTAATGCAACGACAGAAGTTGAAAAAGGTGAGGTACGAGGAGTCATATCGGCCTAATAATATGGTTGCAAGTTCCATTGGAATGGAAACTCGGCATGAAGAAGTGAACAATCGGGAGCTCCTGATGAAATTCATGGAAGAAGGAGCGCAGGTCGGGTTTGGATCGACAGGATACACTATGGCAGACCCGATGGGTAGGTTCAATTCTGACCAGTTTGCCCCGAGGTATGGTGGAAATGGTGTGTCGCTGACACTTGGACTCCCGCATTGCGAGGCAATGCCCATGTCGGGGACTCAATCGTCTTTTCTCTCAAATGACAATGTCAGGCTTGAAATAGGCACAGAGGCAAATGAATACTGTGGTCTAGGCAATAATTCTGCACCAGTTGCATCACACCAGTCTAATGCGTATGACATGAATTTGCAGAGTACGAAGTCGTTTGCTGCCCATTTGATGAGGAACTTCGTTGCATGAGCTCCTCTTAATAATTAATATATATTGAGAGATTAATTAATATAGGTTTTGTAAGTACATTGGTGGGTTGGGGTATATATATATATATTCATAGTTAATAAGGAGCTTTGTAGTACTGTCATTTTGGTTTTGTAATTTTGGGTGTTTGATAGGGGTACTTTTGGAAATGAATTAAAAGGTTTAGTGTATAGAAGGATAGTTGAAGATTGATTACAGAAGCTTATACTTTGGTATAGGATGGATCAGGTTAATAAGAGTGTGTAATCTAGGACCGGTTATATATATATATAAATAAGCTGACGCTAGCTCCTATAGGAAGTTTGTGCTGTAGTACAATATGAATTGGTGCATGTACGTACGTAATTCTCACGTGCTTATCGCTTTCAGATTTGCCTATTATATTTCTCATTGTTCTGTTGTGGGACAGTTAATTAGTACGACGAAAAAAATTGCATGGCAGAGCTGGTTCCGTCACGGCACGGAACAGCTAGCAAAGCATGTGTGACTATTACGTGCCATGATCATTCACGTGTGTGGCCATTTTCTGAAAATTTGGCACGGCACGGCATGTCACGCGAAATATTTAGTCAAGACACGGCACATAGTCATGTGAGTCACGTGTAATTATGACTGTTAGATCTTCATTAAATGGTGAATCTTAAATAAACTAATCTAAATTATGAAAAAAAAAAAAAAAAAAGTTAAACATGTCAAACATGACTAGTCACATTTGGACACGACACGTTTGAGCGGGACGTGATTCGCATTCCTAACCACCTTCGGCATTTTGGTCATGGCACGGCACGTATAACTGTTCACTTGATCACAGCACGACACGAGACTAAAATCACGGCGTGTTAGTCACAGCACAGCACTCTACCGCAAATATTCCTCACACGTATTTGTACCTCTCGATTTACATTTTTTTTTTCCTTTCTGCTCTCCGATTTTTTGTTTTGGTGATGGTGGTAGTGGCGGCGGCAGCGGTCGTATTTCTTGCCACGCATAATTAAATAGTTGTGAATTTTGGGGATTTAAAATGGAACATAATAATTAATGACAAGCATAAGAATATAAGTGTACGTACTAGAATAAATCAATATGGTGTGAACTGCATCATATTCTGAATATTTAACACGAATTACGTGTGCAATTTTGTGTGGCAATTGAAAAGCATATTTTTCATTTAGATCAGAGAAGAACCAAACTAAAGTATATATGTGTGGAGGTCAGAACTGCGCTAGAATCTCAATCTGATAGAAGATTTGCATCTCAAATTAAACCCTATATACGTACGTACGTAGTCTGACATTTACGTCGGTTATTGAAAAGCAGTGTCAAACCCGAATTTAACTTAATTAGATCGAACGAACCAAGTTTGTCTACCAACCAGAAGAAGATCTTAAGATCACGGAAGTGAAAAAAAAAAAAAACCCAAGTGTCTAATCTCAGATGAAAATTGTCTTTTTGATAATACTGTTTGTCAGAGATTGATATCTAGATTGCGACAGTTAAATTGTTATTATTACTGGTTCAAGGGCCCCAAGGCCACAACAAAATAACAGCAAAAAGAGAAAGCCGGGCCTATTAAGATTTAAAAGGACAGTGCTTTTTTAAGTGCTAGACTGCTAGCTAGTGGGATTCCAGGGAAGCGTTGTGCTTCACATTTCAACGGATCCGAATCTGCTGCGATTTTTTACTTATAAACAGTATCTTACAATTTCTACTTTTTTTAATTCAACTGTTAAATTGTTTCAAGATACGTGCACAGAAATTATTAGACGGCTGGATTTAAAAAAATAGAAATTTTAGGATTACTGTTTATAACATTCGGATCGGAGCAGATCCAATTCCCATTTCAATGAATTGAACCCTATAACTTGGAGTCTTGGAGGGAGAAATTATATCATTTTACCCGACCCGCTAAACTTGCAATGTCCAGTCAGCTCAGGTGATTTTTATATCTAAGACCATGCAACTTCGTCTAAAACAAGGGAGAAATTATAAGTACATATCGAAATTCATGTGATTTTAAAGATAAATAAATTACCCGATATCATACTGAGTTGGAATGGGTGTGACCAGCCTCGACTTGAGAGTATGTCCGATGGGCATCGGACCTAGTTTAGTTCGACGGATACAATCATCATTCAATATGCTTGAAGATTTATGCACATGTGCTTCAATTTTTGTGCACACAGATCTTAAGATGAATCGGACGATCATAGAGCTCGTTGAACTTAAAAGTAGGTCCGATGGGCATCAGACCAACTCTATTCTCACCAGCCTTACCCTTAATGAAGCCAGGTAGGGTCCGTTTGGGTTCAACAAAACATTACTAGACCAGTTGGAGACACATTGATTGAGTGTACTGTGAGATTACTGGTTTTATCAACAAAGGAATTAATGATGAAGAAAAGGAGCTCATGAAAAAGACCAAATATGTGACCCGACTGCAGTAGTACTTTAAAAATGTTTCACGTTGTCATGTGTTTGTAAATTAGCAAGATTCAATGTAGACGTCGCCATAGATGGTCGTTATCTTACACCGGTCAAAAACAGGGGAGCCCACAACCACTATTCAACATGAGACAATTCAAAGTATTAACTACAGCGATGTCAATGCTTGGATATTTATCTGCTTAACCAAATTAAAGCGACAACAGTTGAATAGTTGATTTTTTTTAAACAGCATCAAATTTAAATATTTCAACTAAACAAGTATACTCAATTTGATTTTTTATAAAAAAAAAAAGTTACATCAATCCTCCATGATAAGTATACTAAAATACCTCCACCGATCTACAGAATCGGTAGAGCAATTTTTCATACAAATCAAATCTAGTGTACCTGTTTTGTTAAAATATTTAAATACGATTCTATATATTAAAAAATCGACTGGGAGAGTAAATGAAGTTGACCTTAAAGAATTCACACTGACAACGATTAAACAAGCTTTTGCAGTATGCTAATTATGCATTGGCAATTTAGAATAAATGATGATGAGTGTTCGATTTGTACTATGTCCACTAAGACATGATAAACTTTATGTCAAATTAAGTTCCAGCCAATAAAATTAGTTTTACTTTACGTACACCAAAATGCTATCCAGAAGAAAAAAAACTAAATTAATTAAGATAATCACGGAAATTAGCTTACATAAACAATAAATTTTGGTAAAAAAAAAACAATATAAGAAATTGCCTTGAAGAAACGCTAGTCATCGAGGGCAACTCCAATCCCACTTTTAGCAGTTTCTCTATCTGTACCTTTGTTTGGCTTGGCAAGAGTGGAGGGGGGGGTAGAGTAAATATGAAGCCCAAAACTACCCCTGCAAGAATTAGATATGCAAGCAGTGCACAGAAGGGGGGATGAACTTGCTTAATCCCTAGAATACCCCTTCTAAATTCCAAGTGTAGTTCAAAAGAGGAGCAAAGTAATCAACCTAAACTTCTCTCACCTCCCTCCTCCCTCCTCCCTCCCTCAGTTTGAGTCAATGAGTACTAACATGCTAGGAGTTTCACCTAAGGCTATCTAGCACAGCAGTTGTAGGAATAACAACACCCGTTTGGTTTGGTACATTGGTATTGTTGCCAATTGTACCAGCCGGAGCATTGTCACTGTTGTTGCCATTTGGATCCAGTAAGTGCACAAGTGAGAGAAATATTTCCATTCGTGTTAAGTCCCTAGTTGCCTGCATTGTATATTTTTACTGTTAATTAACCACTCTGTAAAAGCTTC
This sequence comes from Carex arenaria, assembly GCA_964058825.1. Taxonomy (NCBI): domain Eukaryota; kingdom Viridiplantae; phylum Streptophyta; class Magnoliopsida; order Poales; family Cyperaceae; genus Carex; species Carex arenaria. The sequence goes on along the minus strand of CAXKVW010000108.1, from coordinate 332,279 downwards.
TACTGTCAGAAAAAACAGAGGTTCAATTATTATACTGTTAATGTTTATTTAGGTTTGGTATAGGTAGTTCACAATTGGTGGATTGGTGGGGATAAGGTAGGTAACAATTATTACCTTTTATTGTTGCAAAAATAAATCTGATTTGGCAGATAGAGTTGATCTCAAGTTCAAGATGTCTTGATGACTGGAATTTCTACCAAGCAATAGCAAGTTGTTGCAATAAACAATTGAGCACGCTATGCTTCATATTTCTTGTTCCCAAATCCAATTGTCAAAGATAAATGGAACCTTAGGTCTAAGTGTCTTTCAATTGGATTTTACTCGGGATGGTAGTCAACCAGAATTTTGTACAAATAGTCTCAGGCCAGCTATAGGTCAGATTCTGGTTCAGGCCTATCAGACGTCACTTCATTAATTGATTCTCTTACAGACCAGATACAACTTGCTAATTAGATGGATCTTATCAGAAGTAGGTAAGACCAATGACAGGTCCAGGTACACAATATTAGGCTACCTAGCATACACAGATAAAACGGTCACGGACAAGTTTTACCTCGACAGCAAAGTGGGCCCATATTTTGTTTTTGCGGGCTTCCATAACACCTTTCAAGATGGTCAATCCAAGGCCTTTAATAAGATCTGCTATCTCCAGGAAAAGACCCCTGTCTTCACACACCATCTGCTCCAAAATTGAAATAGATATCAAATATGGAAGGACACATTGACAATCAGGTTTAAGACAATATAGTACATTTGACATAATCAAACCAAAATATTATAGATGTGCTCTTTATTGCAATTTGAGAATTGTTTGCTTACCGATCAAAAGCCAATCAAACTAAACCATTAAATTTCAAATCACTCAACAGATGACCAGTCACATTGTACCGAATTTGATAGGGAGCATAACCCACAATTTTAATCTTTTCTTATTTGGATAAGCTATGTCTCAGTTGTCATGATTGTAAAATAGCCATTTCGTAAAGTCTGTCATTTTAGTTAATAACCATGCAGAAGAACTTAAAATTCATTTGAATTTTCAAACAAGAGTTTGTGAATCATGAAAGTAAACCTATCTAGTATATCACCCAATTCACCCCAGACCAAAGTTCTCGGTGCAGTAACATGCAACATGCATCACACTGTTACCCTGAGTTCAAGACAGGTATAGGCACATTTAGAAACAACCAAAAGACGAACAAATATATGTTTGAACAGGTATAGGCACATTTAGCAGCAGCACTATAAAAAGAAAAGAGTTATAGACCTCAATCATAAGCTGTCGTGGTGGATCCAGATCCTCAACTATGATTGGACAGCTCATGGATTGGGCCCCCACCTCAAAAGCCCAAGTTGCACCTCCTTCAAAATCGTCCTTCAATAGAACCCCTCCTTCTTCACTGACTAACTGTTGTTCCTGCAATTTTCAATTCAAAAGGTTTATTGAACTTTTTTTGTTAGATAAATCGTGTTAATTGTTCCATACAAAACATCCAAAAAAGTACTCTTCTAGAAACAAGTATATGTTACAACTCCTAAATTTTGGACAATGCATGTAAACCTACTTTACAAATATCCAAATACCCTTAACATCACTTTGTTCATTTTGGAATGATTATACCGCAACCCATAGCACAAAATAATTAAAAAAGGTTCAGCAAGTCCAATTTTTACTTGTCAAGGAAGTTCTTAGATTAGGTTGCCTTACCTACAGCATACTTGATACTTGGTCCCCTAAATGTTAACTTAGGGTCTGCTCCCGAATTGGGAAGGAAAGGGAAGGAAAAGGAAGAAATAAATAGAAGGATTCTCCTAGTTTCCTTCATTCGCCTCATTTCACCTCATGCAATTGAAACTTGGGAGCAAGGTGAAATGGTTTATTTCTCTCCTCCCTTCCTCTCCTCTTCATTCACCTCCTTTTCCGAACTCGGGAGCACATTTAGGCCTGATAATAATTGCTCAAGAAACCAATACCAGGCCTCTTTGAATTATAGTAAGATACCCTTCCAAGCTTTAAAAAAATTCTGTAAAATTAAATTTAAGATGTTATATCCATATATAGGAAAATCAAAATGCAAAGAAAAAATTGTACCTTTGGCCGGCCAGATTCCTTTAGCTTGTTAGCATGTTTGGTCACACTTTGCAAGAAGAGCATGTGCTTAATTGTTTTCTCCAACAAAGCATCTATGCTACACTGTTCAGAGAATACAAAAACAAAAGAAATGTCAAAAAGGGAACATAGCAGGTCATTTTAGCATGTTACAAGATGCCTGATGTGTAATAGAAGTTTACAATGGGCGTTTTAGGTTTACAATGGAGAACAAATTATTAGGCCAATGAAAAATTAAATTGTAAAAAAATATATATGAAGATTAATGGAGGTTGGTTGCACTATTGAGGGTTATTCAGCCACGAATTATACCATGGTGTTAATTTTAAATTTTGGACAAGTATCGTATGGTTTTGCAGAATGCAAGCAAAAACCAAAGCACCCATAAAACAAACACGTTACCTTTGCACCACTTGGTACCAAATCCCTCAGCTCCTTGATACGGTCCTGTATCAACTGCCGGTCCTTTGGCCGTGGCCTAGGGTTTTCCCCTGGCCTACACCTCTTCTTATTTGTTGACCTGAGAGCCATATCAGCACTAGTACTAGTTGTTCCGACATTAGCAGCTTGCAGTCCATCAGATTTTGATCCCCCACCACCTTCAATCCAGAGCAGTAGCTGAGACTTTTGGGTACTATGTGAACAGGAAGCTTGAGCATTTGTCACTGTTGTGTCACAAGAAACATTACCGGTGCTCATTCCAGTGCTGATACTTCCTTCCTTTGCGTGGATATTGATGTTAGATACCACTGCATCGAGTAGTTGGTCAGTACCACTGTCCGAGAAAATTCCAGACTGAGATGCACGTTCCTCCAGTGAATCAAAAGGTTGCATATTATCGGTACAATTTTGACCGATATTACCGAAACTAGACCTGGGCTCATTAAATTTTGAAGTCCCAAACATGTCAAATAGATCGCTTCCATGTTGCGAGGTTTCTTCCTTTGGCACATTGGGAACGTTGCACTCAAAAGAATTTGATCGGCCGGTGGGTGTGCGACTGATGGGAGAGCCCATGTTGTTTGCTGGTGACTGGGTGTGAATATGAGTGGTTTGGGTTGAATCAGGGAGAGATACTACCGGTTGACATTGAAGTTGTGAAAATAGACTCTTCACGAGAATAAGAAAAGGGATATTTTCCATAACCTGTGTCGAAGACAATTCACTTCATATTTCAGTAAATAATATAAAAGTACACAGCCACATCATAGCTACCAAATTCTTGGAAATAATACTCCATGTGCTATGTAAAGTGTAAACAAGGTACTACGGTCTAAGTGCGGCAAAAGTTAGCCTGGTAATGGTACAGTCTAACTACGGTCTAAGTGAGACAAAATAGTACTTGACTAAACCCTTGTTGGCTCATTAGGTTTTAATTCTCCTCAATTTAGCCCTACAAAAACTAAAGTATCCAGCATTGCAGTTAAGGATCATACCTGAAAGGGTAATAAAACCCCCAAACTGTGTATTTAATTATAAACTTCATTAAAAAAAAGAAACAAAAGGTAGATGACATACTGTACATGTCGAACCGAGTTGTAGAACTCCATGTGGTAGAACTGGTATAACTACGATAGTCTGTACAAAACCAAAAGTTATGAGAGTACAGGAAGTGAGTCACAACAGCGAAAGAGGGAGGAATATCCTGATACAATTAAAGTAACATTGTCCTCACCCGAATGCCAGAAGTAAATTGGTGCTTCAACTCAGTAAAACCCTACAAAGACAAGATATATCAGGATTATAAAAAGGGTTTTCCATGAGAGATTAATAACAAACAATGCATTTTTAATGCTAAATTATACCTTGTTCCCATCATTAAACAGAGCATCACGGTTGATCCACAAATGCATCCCATTCAAAGCAGTTTGCCCAATAACCCTTAAAAAATACAACAATCAACTTAAAAACTCAGCTATTATGAACAAAGATTTCATAAGTTTAAATTTTAACAGACAAAAATTGTACTAACCCTTCTCCGATAGCATGAACCAAACCTTGTTCTTTAAGTAGGGAGTCCAATGGTATGTTGCCAGCAAATTGCTTCTCACCGTAGCAACTATCCTCCCAAACTAAATGTCTGTCAATTTTCAAATTTCAAGTTAGTAACCTGGTCAAACCAATTGCTAACTTTAGAAGCATAGGAAAAAGAAATGAAGTTGCATGTCATTTTCAAGGAGCTAGTAACTTTCTAGAATCAACTCCTGAGTTCAGCTCCTATCTGATTACAGGGAACTAAGTGGGTGGGTAATCCTTGCCAGATTAGGGCCGTTGATTACAGATCAGACTACAGGATGATACCTATCCATTTATTATAGTTTCTTCTTCTCTGACTAATAGTTAACTTATTAACTACAAGCATGTTGACTACAATACATTCATTTCCTTCAAAGGTTAGGAAAGGAAAATCTACAGGAGGAGAATGTGAAAAAAAAAAAAAAAAAAACTCGTGGGAACAGAACTGACAGCATCAAACAAACAGTACCCAAGTTTTAGTTATGAAACAGTTTTTTTAAGATTGAAATTGGTGATTTTCAGTGCATTTGTTCTTTTGATAAGTTGGCAAATAGTAAACGAATAGTTCAACTAGCAAGAAAACAGCCACGAAATTAAAGAGAGGCAGATTGAACAAATCTCACATGTGCTGGCTGAATCCAATCGCCTTCCAGAAAACAGCGTACGACCACCCAATCTCCACGCAAAGGCGCCTCAGCGCTTCTCTTAGAGGCATCCCCATTCGAATATCCTCTCGAAAAATATCGCAACTATAAGGGAAATAAAAATCACACTACAAAAGTGGTAGAAGCAGCAACTACTATGAATACTGTGCTAGAGATGTGCCACGTTTCAGCGCCAGAGGTTGCAACTGTGATCTAGCTGCCACGGCATGAACCACGGCCTGCTTGCTTAGCTCTGAGACCTCCTCCGCGCTCAGCCCGCCCCGCCGCCGCCGATGATATCGCCGGTAACCGGCCACCCATCAGACAGTGAGAGGTTTTAGAGAGAAACAGGAAGTAGCGAGAAGAGATTTTAGAGAGAGAAAAGAAAGGCAATAATGAGGAGGCGGGGGATTTATTGGGAAGCGGAGGGGAGGTACGAAACAATAACAGGAGTATGTCTGGGTTGAATTGAGAGTAGACCCGATGACATTGAGATTAGGTCCAATGGGCATCGGACCTACTTTGGTTCGACGGGTTCAATCACCGTTCAATATGTTTTAAGATTCGTGTGCAATACTTTAATTTTCGTGCTTAGATCTTTGCACCGATCTTATGATGGATCGAACGGTCATGGATCTCATTGAACTCAGTTCTTGTTTGGTTGCGGTGGTAATTACTCGCTGAACTCGGTTTGTTCTTAGGATGTAGACCTCAGAACTCAATACCCTTCTATTTCTGTGAATATTAGGGAAGTCATTCCATGTAGTTAATTGTAGAATTATTACACTTAAAAAAATAAGAAGTGTATAGATTAGGTATGATATTGGAGTGTGGTGAGGTAAACATCTTAACTGATTTGTGGTCCCGGTGCACGTAGATTCTGTGCGGATGACAAAAGAACGGGTCTAGTTAAGAAATTTCCAGCCAATATGGCGCTTGCTTTTTGTTTTGTTTCTCTCCCTATTTGTTTTTTTGTGCTCATTTACCCTTGCCCCGAGGGAGCAGTCATCATCATTTTCTCCCATCCAGGGGTATTTCCGGAAAATCAAGTTCCGCATTGTGTATTATGGGTTGCAAAAAGGCAACTACAAGGTCCTCTCTTTGTTAAGGATCCCCAGATTTAAGCCATCAACTGAATCCCAAAGTAATGAAAAATTATCATCTTTTAATTTTCATGAGTATTTTTCTTTTAATCAACATTTCATCAAAATTGAAGTAGAAATTTTGTCAAAATTCAAACCCGTCGTCTCAATAAAACATATTCCCTGATTTAATTATAAAATGACTTTGTAGCTCAAATAATAAGATACTAATATGTTTTTCAACGTGTTGTTTTTAAAAAAAAAAATCACCGACATAAACATAATATAAAAAAATTTGAGCTCTCTCCATTTAATTAAATAAAGAAGACAATATAGCAGATATTACTTCTTATTAAAAAAAAATATTATTTTTAATTCTCATTTTTATTTTTTTAGGCTAATTATAAAAAGGTCTTGCCTCCATGATAAAAGAGAGTTGATAAGTGAGATATTGTTCTGAAATTCTTAAACCATCAATCATCTCTAGCTGTCGGCTTTTCTGTCTCTTGGTAATAATTTTGCATTTTTGTTTTCAAAAGCACAACAGTAGTTCATTAAAATCCGCTTTATTTATTTTAGCAATTAGATGGACAAATACAATCCAAAGGGTCCCCTATTCATTCATAGCAATGATATTTTTGAGTAGGCCTCATCATACCTCATATTTTATATCTTCGTTTCTAAAATTTAAACTGTTGATCTGAACCGTGCAACATGATATGCATAATAAAATATGTTTGAGAATTAAATATAAATACAAAATCACTATTTCTGAATCGTTCAAAACAGTGATTATCTACCTATCTTAAAAAATAATATTTTTTTTAAAAAAATTATAAAGTTTCAAGTCGATAATTTAAACTATGAAAACGAAAATATAAAATACGAGACATGATGAGTCCCTTCCCTTTTATCAATATATCTTTTGGCAGTAATTGCTGTGAACCATAAATAAAAATATTATTTTTTTCAGTATCCGTTGCCCCGTAATGACCTCCATTTACATGCCAAAAAAAATTGCAAGATTTTTCAAACGGTTACAATTTATTTGTGAAATATTATGTTTTAAGTACAGTAAATGATCCCTTGGGTACGTCAAGATGATGCAATTCTCTTTGGCACGTCTATGTGTGCGGATAAGTTTGGGAAGTAAATTTCAGGAGCATAATTGGATTTTAAAGGGAAAATGTTAAAGTACTCAGCAAGGCTGATACTGGTACAGATGGTCTCTGTGCCGAAATTTTTATTAATATCTAAAATTAATAAATAATTTCAAAATCTACATCTCATGCGGAGGAGTTTCGAAATTTGTTCAAACCGGAGATTAAATTATCGAAAATCTATACCTCATCAGGTTTTAGATCAAATTATCAAAAATTTAGCTTCCGGTTCTAGACAGTCCGAAACCGAAGATTAAATTTTCTGTTCCAAGAACTAGAAATTAATCCCCGGTTATAAGTTTTTTTTTATAAACATTGAAAACATAAAATATTAGAAATAAAGTAAAGTCTTGAAGCTTTGCATGTTGGGACGAGTATTAATGAACACTCTCAAAGCTTCGCAAGTTTGACACGTATTTAATTGAAAAGAAAAAAATTTTAAAAAAAAGCTTAGAACTTGAGATTAGAACCGGAAATTTAATCTCCGGTTTTGGACTGTCTAGAACCGAAAAATAAATTTCTAGTAATTTGACCTAAAATCGGTAATTTAATATCCGATTTGGACAGATTTTGAAATTTAATATTTTTTTTGGATATAAATAAAAATTTCTGGTCTCTGTGACCCTACCACTTTTGCTTAAAATACCCAAGGATTTGATGAAATGTAGGTTAGGCTCCTTGGGTTTTTAAATACTTATCTTCTTTTGTTTTTCTCCTTTTGAGAAAGCACATGATGATGCTGCGCATTGTTTTTATCTTCTGACAAAACTGTCACCGGATAGTTTATCAGCAACAACCTGCTCAGATGTTCTTAATGGATGGTTAAAATTAATAAATAAAGTATGGGCTGAGATCCTTTAACAACAATAAGTTTAATAATATTTTTTAATTTAGAGTGGAACTATGGTGTTATTTAAGTTTATCAATTTTTTTTATGAACTTAACTATAAAATATATTTAATTGGTTTCAAATAATTAATTCAAATCGTTGAAACCGAACTACCTTACAAATGATGCGTCTACATGTGAAAAATTGAAATTTTAGAATTTAGTATCAAAACAAGCGGACAAAATTGGATGGTTTATAAATTAATTTTAATTCATTCATTTTTTTAATATTTTTTACCACTTAACTCTATATAAAATTAATTCAAAATTTAAAAAGGTAGATTGGTTTTAATAATCTGTATTCATCGTTTGAAATCAATTCAGTAAGTTTTAGAATTAAGTTCAAAAAAGACTTGATGAATTTAAGAACATCCTAGTTCTACTCTATAATTAAAATAAATAAAAAATAAAATAATTTGGCATGTTACTTTTTTTATACGTTTTTGGGCTGTATGACATTAATTAAAAAAAAATTAAATGTCACGTCAAGTCATTATCATTAAATATCAGTTCATAACAAAAGAATAAACTGGAAATCGAAACAGACAAATTGGATTCAAAGGGAATAATTTTGAAGCTCTTCTTTCTAAGTCATGATTAAATAAATAAACCCAAGATAAACCAATTGGGTTATAATCTCAAAATAGTTTAGCTAAAGTTAAAGCCAGGTAGGCTGCTTTAGATAACATAAAAAAATTGTTAATGGATATCTTTAAAGATGATTAGAGTGGAAGCTACAATTTGGACGCAAGAAAGACTAATTAATTCTCAATTCCGGATACATCCAAAACTTTCATGGGTGGCAAAGACTCCAAATTTGTCTTTTTCCTAGTGCTGTGGATGTGGAACTGTTTTTTTTTATTAATAGAAAAAATAAAAATAAAATATTGCTAATGGGTAAAATTTGACGAAATTTTGAAATATAGGAAGAATTTTATAGTTTATAACGTTCAGTTAATCTAATTGCTAATGATTGTTAAAAAAAAATGTAGCTTAACGTTATGGTTTATAATGTCCAGCTATAGTATTTTTTTTTATCAAAAAACTCACAGCAGCAGTAGTTAGGATCGAAGCCAAAAAACACTGTAGCTGAACGTTATGGGTTCATAACGTCCATCTATAATGTTTTTTTTTATTTATTTTAACAATCATTAGCAATCAGATTAACTGGACATTATGGTTTATAACGCACAACTATAATGTTTTTTTTTAATTTATTTTAACGATCATTAGCGATCAGATTAATTGGACGTTATGGTTTATAACCTCCAGCTATAGTGCCCTAAACGTTATAAACCATGACATTTTTCTTATTTTCTAAAATTTCACGAAAACGTACTTCATTATCGATAAATTCCCTATTAATAAAAAAATCGGAATGTGGAACCATGATAACCCCTCGTATAAAATTAAAATTTTAAAACAGTCCTTTCAGTAAATCTCGCTCATTTAGTAGTTATATTATAGCAAATAGTGAAGGAAATTTTAGTCTTTTATTAAACAAGTTTTAAAGTAAGAGCTGGTTTGAACTTTGAATTTCAGCTTCAATAGGTTTGATGAAATGTCATTTTAAAAATTGAATATAATTTTACTCTGAGTTCACGTATCAGTGACTTTAAAGACAACATAAATTTCCTGTCCACGGAAAGTAGGAGATTCGGTTCCCTTTCGATGCATGTGTTTGAATAAAATTTGTTAAATAAGAGGTGAAATTAGTAAGATTAGGAGCAATTAAAACAAGACACAAAAGAACACATCTGTATGAGAATCTTGACCTGAGCATCTCTTAAGATACAGCCTCACAAAAAGCAAAAGTTCCCTTTGATTTCATGGTCTTTTTTATGATAACATGTTACCCTACAAATTTCCCTTGATCTCTCCTCTCTCACATCTGTCCCCACAAAACAACCTACCTCTGAAATTAAAGCTGTCCAATTCCTTTTTGCTTTCCCTGCTTCACGGAAAGATAACAGCCCCAAAATGAGTAACTTGATGCTCATGTCTCAAAATTTTATTAAGTTGGATTAGGGGTGCAAACAGCCCCAAAATGAGTAACTTGATGCTCATGTCTCAAAATTTTATTAAGCTGGATAGGGTCATGTACTAGAACTTTCATAAAATTATTATGGACTGAGCATCAAAGCTCAGTTAGAAAACCCTTTCATCTAGCTAAAACAAGCTTCAGGACTGTTGTATAGAGTCACAACCAACTTGGAAAAGAATCTGCTGCTATTCTAAAGAGATCGCAGGACCTGCTTTTCCATATTCAACCTTTACTTTTTTGGAATGCATGAATCTCTAAGAAAACTGATTTTCATGCACGAATCTCAAAGAAAATTAAGGGTTGGATATGGAAAAGCAGGGTCCTACAATCCCTTACAGGTTCACTCGGGAAGTCCATTCAAGACTGTCGTACGGAGTCATAACTAACTTACATGTCCACGCGACAAACTGCCACTTAATCTCTCTAGAGTTGAGCGTATTAGTTGTGTTTAGTCATCGAATAGTAATAAAATAGGAGTAACATCGAGTAATAGATCAAATTAATCCATAATAAATTATTGTACTTTTCTAAATGGATTAACTCTTGCTAATAGTTGGCAGCATAATATAATTAATATTTGCGATGATACTGTCGGCAAAAAAATATTTTTATTCTCACATATAGTGGAGTAGAACTAGGATGCTCCTAGGAGTACTAAGTCTCTTTGTACTCTTAACTCTAAAATCTATCAGATTAACTTTGAACGACAAATCCAAACCGTTGAAATCCTTCTACCTTACGGGTGATGTGTCTACATGTGAAAATTTTAAAGTTTCATATTAATTTAGTATGAAGTCAAGTGGTCAAAATTAAAATATTTCTAAATTAATTTTAATGCATTCATTTTTTGGAAGCCTTTTGACCACTTGACTTTATACTAAATTAATTCGAAACTTTAAAATTTTCACATGTAGATGCATTACCCGTAAGGTAGAATGATTTTAACTGTTTAGATTCGTCGTTCAAAGTTAATTAGATAGATTTTAGAGTTAAGAGTATAAAATAGTTTGGTACTCCTAAAAACACTCTCGTTCTACTCCAGATAGTGATATATTTTTGTAGTATATCACCAAATAAAACCCAGTGTTCTTTGATGAGGTGAATGGTACTCGCTATTCTCTCATCGATCTCTCCCCTCGCAATTTAGATTGCGTTCACGCATTTTCCTCTAAATTACGTACCTTAGCTAATCAGAAACAAAGTAGCATGTAATTAATTCTATCTGCTGGCGGAGTAGACGTGCCTTCAAAAATCATCAATGACGAAAGTAGGACAGATCAAAGGACACGTAAGGACGCTGATCATGAGCCAAATAATTTTAAGTCCATAAAAGGAAACTATTTTCAGGACCAACAATAATTAATTAAGGGTCACTAATAAATGATCAATGTCAAATTATAATTTCTTTTATACAAAAAGTTTAAGTGATCGGAACTTGAAAATTTAGTAGCTTATTTTACCGAAATATTTTTAGTTTCATCTTAAAAAATCAAAATTTCAACCTTACCGTCCGTTTGTAAAAAATATCAAAATTACCATCTACACAGGATTTGGATGTGCAAGAAGATTGCCTCCACACAATCAAATCCTACGAAAAACTTACTTTAGCTCTGCGCAGAATTGGATTGTGTGGAATGTTTTTTTTTTCCAGAAAATAAATAATTATGTTGTAAATGGTTAATTATACCAGCGTAATAGCAGCGCTATATTATTTTCGGACCTTATAATTAGCTATAGCATTATCGGCCATTTTCAGCACTATAGTGTTTTTTTTAGCATTTCCGCAATGATGCAATATTCGCTATTTAGAATCTTGATTCTAAGACATAGTTGGTATAGAATGACAGACACACAATTCGAAAAAAAATATTAGTACTTGATTTAGGAGGTTGAATATTGTCAAATTAAATTTTCTGATGAATAACGAGTTGTTTTTGGTTGAAATAAAAGAAATATATATAACTGTTGAGAACCAGAAACCGAAGTTTTGAGGCATTACTCGATCTTTATTTGCAATTTTGATTACATCGGCTTTTGGGCTATGGCTAAACCCGAGATACCACCCCCTTCGCCATCTTTCCAAATTAGAGTCATACGCTCTCAAATTAGAGTTTCGTATCTATAATTATGGTTATTAATTTAAAGGTTAGAAACAATACATTGACGTGTTATTGTAAAAATATGGACGACACGTTAATATTTTATGCATCGATGTTTTATTGCCAAATATAAATGTGACGTCAATGTTTTATACCATGGAGTCACGTACTGACTCTGATTTAGAATTGAACATTTCTAAAATAATAAAACTCCTCCATGCAAATGTGTTTTTGTCGCAGATTAGTGGAGCTGTTTTTTATAGAAACTAAATCAACAGTATTTGTTCTTTTAAAATATTTAAATTTAATTATATTTAAACAAATATATTTTCCATACACGTATATCATTTCAAAATATAACGGGAGACATATGACCTCATTCTCTGCACTTTGGACCGAAATTTTTATTTATACTATAGTTTCAAAAAAATAAACTAAAAACCCATGAAGAATTTCAAAAATATCAGGATCGCCAATTCAATATGGGACTCATTAATAGGGGTCCGCAGATTGAATTAGAGGACCCCAAACCCTCAATTTTAGTATATTACAGTGGAATTAATGGGCTTTTGGGGGTCCGCTAATTCAATCTACCTACGGACTCCATTAATGATTCTGCATATTGAATTGACAGCTCTGGTGTTTTTGGAATTCTCCAATTTCAGTCATGATATTTTTTGTTGTTGTTGTTGTTGAAATAATATAAAATAAAAATTTCGGTACTTTGGATGACTATATGACTTAATATATGACCGCAATTTATAAAATAAAATCCAACAAACACATCACATATGATGTGTTGTAAATGCAATTCAGATAATTCATGTGCGTAATATTACTCGTATATTATTTATGAGGAGGGTTTCAATGCACCCAAAATTATATGCTCCTATTTGCACATATTTATCTTTATTTTCAAAGTCCGAACAGTCGATCTGAACCGATCAACATGACTTTCATAATAAAATATGCTTGGAGACCAAATTTTATATTTTTTAGAATTTTTTTTACTATTTTTTAAGATAGGTACAAAACCACTTTATTGGATGGTCCAGAATCTCCTTAAAACAATAATTTTGTACCTACCTTAAAAAATAGTAAAAAAAAAAATCTAAAAAATATAAAATTTGGTCTCCAGACATATTTTATTATGAAGATCATGTTGAACAATATGGATCAATTATTCGGACTTTGAAAATAAAAAATTAAAAATTAGATACAAATACAAACATAAAATTTTAGATGCATTCAAACTCTCCTCATTATTTATTTAGAGCAAGTATTTATGCGCTTGTGGGCGTCATGATGTGGCCTTATTGTTTTTGTTCGCTACTGGTTAAAGCCTCTAATCATGAGAAACTAGAAAGTTGGGACATGTACAACGGAGGATATATACATACACATCTCTTTCGCTTTATTAGTTCTTAGTTCTACTTGTCGTATAACAAGCTGCAATACACGTACAATTAAGTGCCGACAACTGAGAAATAAAATAATAAAATAAATTTTATCGTAAATGAATTACGAACGGTTTCGTAATATATTCAACATCTAAGATTGAAGAAATTCATCATTTTTCTTGCAACAAAAAAATGAAAAAAAATTGCAATTGTTTTGGTTTCATTACACGGAATATACAGAAGCGGTGGCAACAGAAATACAGAAACCTTCTAGGTGGGTATGCGTTTCCAACTCGCTCCGCATTCCTGCCTTTATTTTATTCTTCCTTTCTTTATTTTTGTAATTTAATTTGAACTTTTGAGCTGGACACTGCGAAAAATCGACGTAGGGGCTGCAAATGAATCGAATCAAATCGAACTTCATTTAGTTTGAGTTCGAACTAATTTTAAATCGAACTGATTTGAAATTGAAGCAGAGTTTCGAACTAAAAATAAGAGTTTGAGTTTGATTCGGTGCGATTTGAACTAGTTTCGAACCAAACTAGTTCGAAATTGAAGCAGGCTTCTGAATTAAAAAGAAGAGTTTCAAACCGAGCTAGACTCAGTTTGAGTTCTATTCAAACCAATTTTCGAACCGAACTGGGTTTGATTCGTTTCAAACTATTTTTTTTCAAATCGAACTCAATTGAATCACGAGTTACGAGTTTTTTGTGCACTCCTAAATTCTCGTATTTAATTTCTAGTTGAAAGACATGAAATACGAGAAAGTGTTATTTTTCAGCTCTGTGTTTTGGTAACTTAAAAGGGCTATAAAAAAGTAATATAACAAATTTGATATTTTGGAAGAAGCTAAAAAGACTGCGATAATGTCATGTTGGATGGCAAAAAAGCTCGTAGCTCGTAACTTGCATCTGATTCGCTCGCTAACAGCTTGTTTGTTACTGGACCAAGCTATTAACGAGCCAGCTCGCCATTAGCTCTGTTCATAATTAATGAGTTTAAACTAGGATCTAGCTTGCTCACGAGCCAGCTCAATCTAGCTCGTGAGATTTCAGTTCGGACCTCTAAAGTCAACTCGCTTGTGACTCGAACGAGCCAGCTCGTGACGAGTTCAAACTAAACCCAACTCGTGATGAGTCAGCTCACCAGCCATAGTTTCTTTATTCTATATCTTGGCAATTCAATAAAATATTTTATTGAATTACCAAATATTAAAAAAAAAAAAAGCTGATGGATGATGGATGGGCCGATGGGCCGATGGGATACTAGAGGGCTACAGGCCCAATTAACAATGACAAAATTAGGTCATAATCATAGTTGGTTACTATATAATAAAAGGGATTAAATACCTAATAGCCTTTTTGTTCCCATCGGAATTCTATGTTGTAATTAGGTTTTTTTTAGAATCCGGGACCTACGTTCTAAAATAAAGATCCGTTGATTTTCAATGTAACGAGTAATGCACTTAATTTTGTCGAAAATCTCTAGTTCATAAGATACGGTACTTGCAAAGCACGGAACGGTCTGTGGTATGGATTAATATCTTCGCTTAGAAAGTTCAAACAATTACTATATTTAGTTCATTAATTATGCATGAAGGAGAAGAGAGAAGAAAGCATCTTGAATTTAGTTATTAAGGTAATGTATTCAAAATTACTAGAATTTCATGTATATCTCTCAAAAATTTTGAAATTACGTATTCTCTCTTCTAAAATTTATAAGAGTGAAGCTACGGTACTTGCAAAGCACGGAACGGTCTGTGGTACGGTATGGATAAATATCTCCGTTTAAAAAATTCAAACAATCATTCCGAACCGTTCAAAGTGATCCCGTATAAAATGGTACTTGGAGACCAAATTTTATATTTTTTAAATGTTTTTTTACTATATTTTTAGATAGGTAGAATATCACCTGATCTAAATTTTTGGTGCCATCCATCCGAAAGTAGTGATTTTCTACCTATTTAAAAAATATTACAAAAATTCTAAAAATATATAAAATTTGATGTCCAACTATATTTTCAAATGAATATCACGTTGAGCAGTTCAGATCGGCTGTTCAGACTTTAAAAATAGAAATATTGATCCATAGTATGAACTGATCTGTACTTTGCAAAGTACCGTTGCCACACTATCATATTTACCTTTCTAAAATTCAAAAATCCAAAAATTTACACATTTTTTTTAGTATAACTCATTTTAAATTTATAAAGTATTTTTCTTAAAAAAAATAAAAATATGTAGCGTATGTAAAAGACCGTGAAATTAGTTTTAATACCAAGAGTGGCAACGTACGTAAAGCGACTCGTATTTCCATGTTCGTCTATAATTTTCTTTGGTCTTTGCAGTAAATGTTGCAATGATCTGCGTAAGAAAAAAAAAAAAAAAAGAGTTACTTTTTTTAGTCTTTTCCAACAAAAAAGAAAAAGAAAAAGTAGGATCCAATAATTTTACATCAGACTTTAGTTTTAAACAAACGGACCAGATAAATCACTTTAGTTTTAATCACACAAGTCTGACTTGAAATAGCAGTCTTACTTTGTTTAAAAAAAAATGGTAATATCAAATTCTAAGCCGGTGGTTTGGTCGAATTGTTAGTTATTTGTTTTCACAATTTATTTCTAAAAGAGCGACAGGCTTTTATTTTCAACTGGATGTAAAGCAGAGGGAACACATATCTATCCTCTGTATTAACTCAAAAGAATATTTTGAGTTTAATGCATGTCAGCCGTCTAATTAGGATCGGAGTCAATCCTGCTTCTACTTATGACGCACGGGGCCCTTAAATATTAGTGCAGATCTCAATTGGACGGTTCAGATGTATTAATGCACGGTGAGCTAATGCAGAGGTGGGGTTCAACAAAGCTCTTAACCGGACAGCCGGGTGGGTGCCTTTTTTTTCTCAGTCACCTCAAGTATGCTATAAAATAAATAGACCAAAATTATGTTCTTCCTTGAGATCGAAATTAAAATATAATAAGCTTTGAATCTTTTTTATAAATATTAAAATTACGAGAGTTGAGCCCATTTCATCTATAAAAACAATTTCTCACCAGTACAACAATAAAAGCCCAAGATGTTCCACTTGGATTTCTAATTTTCAACCCTTGAAATTTGGACATTCAAAAGTGTTTATTTTTTGTCACGACAAGAAAATCTGTCGTAAAAATTAAAATAAATAAAATTCAGTCATTTTTCTTGTTACATGAAAAATAAAAAGTCATAATGCTCCAATTTTGTGATACAAGTAGTCAAGATCATGACGGTGTTGTAGACTTAAAATGTTACGCTGTTACTGAAGTAGCGTACCTTTTTCACAGTGCGTATTTAATGAGTCTGACTAGTATGATATCATTATCATTTCAGTCTATATAACACTAATTCCAAAATTTATCGAATCAATTTCAAACAGTGAATCCAAACCGTTCAAACCAATATACTTTATTAGTTATGCATTTACATGCAAATTTTATAATTTTTCAAATTTATTTAGTATTAAGTCAAACGGTCAAATGTGTGAGTTTTTAAGTTAATTTTAATGCAGTAATTTTTCAACATTTTTGACTATTTGATTTGATACTAAAATAATTCAAAAATATAAAAAATTTGCATGTAAACATATCTACTCATAAAGTAAACTAGTTTAAACGGTTTGAATTAGTCGTTTGAAGTCTATCCAATCAATTTTAGAATTAGTGTCATATGACACCCATACTAATCGGACTCGTATTTAATAGTAGGATAAAGGCTTGATATTATGAGAAATGCCTAGAAAGTATCATCTTGTGGCCTTTTGACATTAATTTGTATTTATGCTGGACAATTAGTGCGTTGTATAAGATAACTCTGAAAATTCCTTCTTACAACAAAAGGAAATCATATGCTACCCTTTTTATCTTATTTCTAGGCCTGATCGAAGAAGGTGAATGCAACAAACACCTTACCTTTGGACACATAAAACAAACCAAATTTTCCTAACACACCAATTGGTGGCCAATGACTGGTTGTATTTGCAAAACCAAAAAATATTGCCGCAGAAACTATGATAGATCTACAGTCTACATCTACAAGCAAACCCCAAAAAAGAAAAAAGAAAAAAGAAAAAAAATGCACACTACTAACAATAAACACACAAAAAGCTTATCTATATGTATGAACACCACCGATCACCATCCATATACAGGCTTCTGCACTTGAGGCGGCAAGAGGTGCAAGTCCCTAGAGTGTTGTTTGTCATAATCCCTAGTTCCAGGTATGGCCCCAGTTGCAAGTCTCAGAAACTCATTACCAGTCAGACAATAGTGCGCAAATGCCAACCCGCCATCAACCACCTCTGACAGATTCGGCATGGAAGCTGACTTGCCCATTCTCTTCCTACTGTTATTGTTTTTATCAGTCAACACCTTGTCAAGCTCAGAGAATTGCATGAACCGCTCGGTGGCAGCCTCCCAGGAGAGGCGGTACCGTTGCTCTCTGGTTAGTGGGTGAGGCTCCTTTGACATGGCTGATTTGACGCAGGTAACAAACTCTTCAGACGTTCGGTAGGTGAGGCAATTAGGAAAGGTACGAAAGAAATCATTTGAGGGATGATCTGCACAGATTACAAATTTGCCCATGGCGAGTGCCTCGGCCGTAGCAGTGCATAGCACGTCGCTCACGCTTGGGTTTATAAACAACTTGTACCTGGTGAAACAGAAGTGCAAATCTCAGAAATCAGAATTCAGCAAATTGAGCTATCAGTAATTTTGATCCTATACAATTTGAAGTTGCAACAGTAACCAAAAACATGTCATATCAAACTTTATTGGTAATAACCGGTATAGGTTCCTTAAAAGACCAACATGGTTTCAAATTTCGTTCAAAGGTCCAGATGTACTCGTGTGTCTCAGAATTATTCACAAATTTTCAGTATACTACTGTAACGCTAATTTATACTTCTCTATTAGCTCTGTAGTTCTTTCTTAAAATAGTGTAATTCTGTCTAATTACATAATTAATGCAACCTACAATCAGATGCTAAGTTAATTCTTAGAAAAAATAATTGCACATGTAGAGGAGGCTTGTTCGCACCAATGAAAATCAATCTGGACCTTAGTGGTGTTATTTTGGGATGACATCAATATCTACCGCCATGGAAAGTTCATTCAGATTAAAATTACAGAAAAAAAATGCATACCCGTGAAGAGAATCATCAGCATGATCCCGTCCATTGAGAAAATTGAGATTAAGCTTCAACCTGCTTGCTGTCATTTTAACCTCATGAGAGTCCTCGCCAGTGCCATAGACATCCAAGTTAAACCCTTCTAGGTCATTCTTGTGCTTGGCCATAAGGTCAATCAACTCCTTGTACCCCTTGGCCCATACCATCTTCCCTAAGAAGTATGCCCCTTTCGAGAAGGCAGGCTCACCCATTGCTCGCTCTGCCGCAATTCTCTCACCAACATCGAGAAACTTTGGGTTCACACCATGCACATTGCACACTGTGGATTTTGGCACGTCTTGGGTTGCCGCAGAGAGACGCAGCACCTACATGCATTTGCCATTCAATTTTAAGAATTAGAATATAACACTGATAAGGCAGGTGCATTTATAAAATCTATGCCGCAATAGAAATAAATGGTTTGATATGTTACAAGCGCATTACAGCCTCACACAATTCTGTTATTAGGCTATATTACAATCTCACAGCCACTTGAGACACACCTTATCGCAGTATGCCCGAGCAACAATGTTGTTGATGTGCTTGACATCGATTGCCTAAATTGTCTCCGCTTCTAGGTCATTCGACATCGATTGCCTCCGCTTGAGACTTTTCTGCACATCTTTATTATTGGTCAGACAAAGTTCATTTAATTTCAGGCCTTTTAAGTTGGAATTGCGTACTGCAGTCATTGCATGAAAAATAAAATGGAGGTGGGCCTAAGGGGCTCAAAAGCCCACCATTCGAAATGTACTTCTTATGATAATATGTACCATTCGACCATGCAAGATATGGTTCACTGTCAAGCTCTCAAAAAAAAAAAAAAAAAAACCATGCAATATATGTCGATTTTTTTTATACCCTCAATTAAATAAAAAATTCTAGAATTTCCCTCAGCTTATTTTTTTCAAAAAACTACCCAAACCGTCAATTTCCTGACAGTTTGCTACAGTAATTTTTCTTTCTTTCTTTTCAAGATGTTTAGCATGTATTGAAATGAGATCGGAAAGATATTTAGTATACTCTAGCATCAGTTTTATGGTGTAGATTGTTATGTTTAAACATGTGTGGCTATCATCAGTAGTTTTCTAAATGCATTTATATATGATGTACTCATTTAATTTTATTAATTCACATGGTAAGAAGTTTTCCTTTCTTTTAACAAATTTAAAAAAAAGTGATAAAAACTAAGGACTTTATTACAAAATAAGAGGAGAAATATGCAGGCATAAAGCTTGATTCTCAACAAGCCATGGAACTCACTGGTTTCTCATGATCGTCATCATAAAAAATAAATATATTAATAAATGCTTGTACATAGTTACTGACTTTTAAAGGAAAAACACCAAAATAACAATAGTAAACAAAACCAGGGGCCTCAGTGAAAAATGCATATCAATCCTTGTAATACATGCTCATTAGGATAAAATATATAAATAATAATAAATACAAGGTCACCTATGCAAAAGGACATCATCTCAGAAATCTAACACGGCAATGAATACAGCTCAAATGAACTTTATTTCATGTTGTGAGACATTATCAGACATAAGATTAATGTACCTGTACCAGTCACTTTGATTTTTATATAACATGAAAATAAAAAACATATATAAGACCTCTCAAGCTCTGTACCACTCTTTGAGTACCTGTACCAGTCATCGTGTATAAAGAGATGTCATTAGCACACTTGCTTATACAGTGTAAGTGTGTAA
The DNA here is from genome assembly GCA_964058825.1 of Carex arenaria. Lineage (NCBI taxonomy): Eukaryota > Viridiplantae > Streptophyta > Magnoliopsida > Poales > Cyperaceae > Carex > Carex arenaria. Next base: position 311,922 of record CAXKVW010000108.1, on the reverse strand, counting down.
CAACCCCAGACAAAATATGACAGTAGACGTAGCTATGCATCATGGATGGCCATCAAATCACACACACACATAAATAACAACATGACAAGTCCTTGTACCTGATTTTCTATTTACTGGAATTTCTAGGTGATTTTAATCATTAGCATTTTAATTGTTTTCTTGTTGAAAAAGAAAGTACATATTTGTTAAGAGATAACTAATCAACTAACTAAAATAGTATAAATTATTTTAAACAACAGAAACGGTGAAACACTAGTTACATGTCAGGCTTCTGTCAGTCAAGGAATGTACCAGTATAGTATAAACAAGTGTAAATTTGCAAAATACCATACAGGGCTTGATATTTAGTACCTTTGGTACCTTTATTTGCCCCTAGAAACTTTCGTAAAGAAGCCCCAAAAAGATAGCAAATTAACACTATATGTCCTATTTCAATCTCAACTGTCAGCTAGTTATGCAAAACAGAGTTGAAAAATAATATGCAGGGTGAAAAGACATCTAAGAAAAAGAGAAAAATACTATTACACCATCTTTGCATCTTTCTTCTCACATTCTTGCAAACTAAAAAAAGACAATTCAGTTACTTTCTTATCACGTCCTACCAGCTTTTATTTGAATAGAGAGAGAGAGAAAACAATACACAACCCAACTACAGAGAAACTAAAATGATTGCATCAACTCATGATGTCAACCCATAAGAGTACATCGAACTATTTAATATCCACAAGGGATCCCACTCCGGGTTTCAAACCTGCAACCTCAGAGTACATCGGACTTAAAAGGGGAAAGTTGGTTGTAAGTATAGACTATATTCGATTCAGTACGGGGGTAATAAATCTTGGAAAACATGTCTTGCAGATTTCGATGTGAGGTCATAGTTGACAATATCTTATCCTGTGCCACCAACTCAGATGACTGGTTTTCTTCGGCCTTATTCAGAGTATTTCTGACATTATTCAAATCTGTCTCAGGTGCAAAAACAAGCTTGGACAAATGATCCTTCTCAGCTTGCCTGTCATACTTGTCTACCTCACTTGTACCAGATGTTATTAAATTGTATGTGTACACAAATTTTCGTTGGCCGATGCGGTAAGCCCGACTTATGGCTTGCCGTCCCACTGCCGGGTTCCAAACAACATCCAATAGCACAACTCTTGAAGCACCCGTTAAGCTTATGCCCTCACAACAGGCCCTTGTTGATGCAAGCAAAACCCTAGCATCACTATCTGGGTCATTAAAAATATCAATTGAGGCTTGACGGTATCTAGGTAGAATCTTACCGTCCATTTGTAGAATCTCCGTCCCTTCTCTCCATTGAAAGAGTTTTATGAGGTGTGTCCTTATGAGCAATAGGGGTTCGATGAATTGACTAAAAATCAAGACCTTCTCCTTTAAGGCCTCGCATAAACGTACTACCTCTATAACAAATTTTGTTTTTACCCCTTCGTTTGGGTTTAATCGATACTTTTCCAACTGTTGTTTGTCTACAAGCAAAGCCTCTTCCTCTGTCAACTTTAAAGCAGCAACTAAGGAAGGATGAATTGAAGCCAAGGAAATATTGTATTCAGTTTCAAAATTACAACCTGTACCAATGCTCTCCACTTTCTTAATAACATCCTTCTGGTATGAACTGGGACTGAGAATAATAACGCACTCCCTCAACCCAGGCAGGGTTCGGAGAATATTCCCAGTGTGTATATGCACAAAGGGTTTCAAAACTGCTCTAACCTCTTCTGCATTATCATCTGTTACATTACTAGTGATTGAATTCCAGATTCCTTTACCTTCATTAGGATCAATAGATCGATGCCGGCCTCTTTTTGGCCGTTTGATCAAGAATCTTTCGGCAAACTGGGGCCGAACCAAGCACAGAATATTGTACAGCTCCATGAAATTATTCTGAAATGGGGTGCCTGAGAGAATGATCCGCTTCTCTGATTTTACCTTCCCTAGAGTTTTCCACAAATAACTCCTTGCATTTCTCGGTGTGTGCCCTTCATCAAGCACAAGTAACCCCGGCCTTTCTAGAAGAACCTTTCTCACCTTAGCATCCTCCTCGGTTTTGCACCGCTCAAGTGTTAGCTTTGTATAAAGGCCATAACTCACCCCAAGTACACCATTCCCTTTATCCCAGGTACACAACTTCACCAACCGGGTCAACTTCTCAGAGCGTTTCTCATTTCGTACCAGTTTTCTTATATCGCTGTCTTCCTTCCCGGTGTACTCACTTGTGTTTAATATGTGAAATGGAATGTTAACGTTCCATTTTTTAAATTCCTCCTCCCATGTGTAGAGCATCCCACGTGGCGCAATTATGACAGGCCGACAATCTGGAAAGACTTTCATGTAGGTTTGGATGAAGACAATGGCAAGCCGGGTTTTGCCTGTGCCGGGTGCATGGCACACAACGCATCCACCGATAACGTCAGTGGGGGGCCCACTGCGCAGGGAGTCGAGGTCAATCCCTCCAGCCAAATTGTTCCACATAAACTCCATTGCCTCGCGTTGGTGTGCATACATGGTGGAGAATATGCCGGGAATCAGATCCCACACTGTACCATTTAAGGTGTTGTAACATAGTTTAGCCTCCTCATCGGTTTCCTCATTTGCACATAGGTTACTATACTGGAGTGGGATCCTTGCCTCAGAGGTGGAGACTCTCCATGCTGATTTGTCAACCATGCTAGTAGCCTGAATTCAATGAAATTCAAGTAATGAGAAATGTTTACTATTAATTATGCACCATGATACAGGAAAATATAAAAGGTGGTTGGGGGCACAAGTAAAATTCATAAATATACAGTTCATATAGGGGAGAAATACTTAAGTCTCGTGAAACAAGAGATTATTGATTCTACATGTTATTAAGTATACCACACTGGAATGGTCAAAGTACTGCAAGGCATATGCTAATCCTAATATGGTTCACTATATAAAATAAAAAAATAAAAAGATTCTTATGTAAAAAAATCACCCGCAAATTGGAACTATATAGTTCCAATTATTCTCTCATTATTCCAAATGAATGTTACTAACATGACGTCACATATTTTGTTCATAGTACAATAGGCACAACTTCTAGTAATAAAAAGGACAAAAGCAAATGCAGATATACCATGGCTGGGAGGATGTATCTGATTTCAATGCTCACAAAGGGGCAATTCTTGCAAATAACCCCAATTTGTTCATCTAATATCAAATCATGCCGTCCATTTGGGCAATACCCATTAATATCAGAAGTCCGATCCGATACTGCACCTTCATCTAAATTTAAAACCTACGAAAAGTAGAAGAAAAAAGTTTACAATGCAGTTTTATTCAAGTATGACAAATCCAATGAAGATCATGTTTAAAAATATAAAATACATGAAAAATTAAGGCCCAAATACTATGAACTCCGTTAAATCCTCTACATGCTATACCAGACCAAATCAAGAAAGAACAAAGTAGGCTAATATTTACAAACAGCAATGATTCTATGAAAAATGCTGTGAAGGTACAAGTAAAATACAATAAAAACAATAAAAAAAGCAAATATAGTTAAAAAAAGTTCTAAGCCACTGTACCTCATCATTTCGGTACCTCCCTATATTTTCTGATTCCACCGCAAAATCATAATCAGCCCACAATTCATCCAATTCTCGCCCCTCCTCCTTTTCTCTCTCCTCCAACTCATCCTCAAAGGAGAATACCAGTGGTAGTACATCTTTCAGCCCGTACTGGTTTGGATCCACTGACCCGTTCTCATCAGACATCCTATCAATTAACATCCTCAAAAGATCTCGGCCTTTCGGACCTCTACCTCTTGTACTACTACTACTACTCTTGTGCCGCTTAGATGACCTAAATCTTGAGCCCGATCCATCCTTTTTAACACTATACCGGTACGGGCGTGGGAAACTTTTCGACCCGGGGGTCTTTGTCTGATAAGTGCCTGAACCATTACTGGTAATGCGGAAACCAGCACTACGGCTCCCACCTACACTGGATGGTACAAATCTAATCTCCTCCTCCCAATCAGAATCTGAGGAAGCGGATCTTAATACCCCTCTATCTGGATCAAAATCTGTCTCAAGATCCGACTCGATTACATAAACCTCATCTGGGTTATCGGGTTTCAGTTTCTTAGCAGCCAGGCCAGGCATGAAACCATCCAATTCATCTGTTACTTGGTCTGATTCCATGATTTTCCTTTTCACAGCACGATACCGCTCTTGCCAGTCCCCAATCAACATGTCATCGTCTAGGTTATCGGGTTCGGATTTGTCAAATTCCTCACCCGAACTGGTACTACTCTCTTCCTCCTCTTCAACTACATCCTCATCTTTCATGTCATCATCCTTTACATTTTCATCTCCTGAATCATCAGATAATTTTTGGAAATAGGTAGAGTAAGAAACTCTCTCTTGCTTCCCCCGAGACAACCGAGTTCTCCAACCAACACATGATGAGACAACTGGCATTTTTTTCTTTGGTTTCCTATCGACAGCTGCTTCGTTCACACCAATTATCTCCAGTTCGTCATCTTCACTGGGTACATCTATTACCTTGTCATTACCTTTGCCTTCTCTTGCACGCCTTAAGGCAGCTATGGGAATATCTTCAGTTTCACTGTCAGACACCTCTAATAAAAATAGATGAATACAGATAAACATAAATTATTATTTTTTGGAATAAGTACTATTGGGAAGAAAAATTGAAAAAAGAATGTAATTGTACCATGAGGAGGAGGTAGGGCATGAGATTGAGAGTTGTCCAGAGAAGCCACTCTATTTAAAGTGGCATGGACAAGACCAGCACTTGCATCAGGAATCGTGCTGACTTGGTTCGGATTTAGAGGCTCATCTTCTTCATTTAATGATCTCTTCAAGCTTTAGCAAACAAAAGTATGAGTACACCAGTATTATACCATTCGAGTTCTATAAAAAAATTATTTTCTTTCATTGTTTTATCATGGGGAATTGGGACTCAACAACTACAAAACCGTTGGAAAAGGTGCGAAAAAGGTCCCAAGTTATACATAAGAATAATATAAATTCATCAGGTAAGGAAAAACCCAAATTGATGTAACAGATGAAGATCTTTTATCTCTATAGATTTATTGTAGTTTGCTTGTTTTCTTTAATATCTGGATATGTGTTTGTGTAGAACTTTTGTATTACTTTCACTGCTTTTAGCTAAAACTCTGTAATACTCTGTTACTGGTAACTGAGAGCTGGTACCAGCTGCTTGGTAGCAGTACCTTAAACTTCTGATTCCTTTAATGAAACCAGTAAGCTTTTACCCACTTATGTCAAAAAACATAAAATAAAATGCAGCACATTTATGCCATTCAGATAGGTAATGCTCTTGAATGACAATTTAGTTGCAAATTATGGATCACAGAATGGAGTATCAGCAAATGTATGTACCCAACCATGTAGAGTAACTCCCAGCCAAGCCAAAATAATTTGATGCCTAATTGGAATATAAAGGGTCCGCTTTAAGCTTTGTGTCAGGTTAAAACAGACAATGAAGATCTCATTATACACGGTAGGTACCGCACTGGATCTAAATCCTGAAAGGGAGAAAGCACTTTCCCTGGTACAAAAAATTCAGGATGCAAGCAAACCTTATTTTCATATTCTTAGTAGTTGCTACAATCAATGTACCCCATAAATCAGCACCAAAACAAAACTAACATTACACTGACATGGAAGTTTCCAATTTTTCATATGCAAAAAGAAAAAATGGAAATAGACAAAGGATACGTACGATTGATCGGAAGCCAGAGGTGGATGTACAGAATCAGATGAGAGACCAGCAGCAAGAGTTCCTTCACCGTCCCTGTCACCCCCACCACCGCCTCCGCCTCCGTCGGAGCAGCCCGACCTATGACAGCTAAAGCTCTCTGATTGTCTGGATACCATTTCGAACCTGCGACCTCCCACACGGAAGTTACTGTCTTTGCCACTAGACCTGATTGATTCTATAAAAACAATAGAAAAACCAACATTAGATCGAGTACCGCACGAGAAACGACGAGTCAAGTTAGAAGTTAGAACCGAACGAACCGTAGGGGGCGTTCGGCAACCCTCCTTAAGGGACAAAGGATTAAGAGTTTAAGCTCACCTGAGGAGCTCATGTTTGGCAAGTATAAGGGATTAAGAATATGGGATTAGTGTAAATAAAAAACTATTATAGTACTAGAGAAGAAGTAAAAGACCATATTGTCCCTCATATTATTGTACATAATATAAGTGCTGCTCATAATTAGTTTTTTTTTTAATATACTTAGTCCACAAATATAAGGACACTAATTACCCTGAATGTTTTCTTAAAAAAAATGTGCCAATATCCTTGAAAATGCGTTGCTCATTTTTAAAAAAAAATAGACATACCAGTATCTACAAATATAAGAACAACAATTTTTTAATATGAGTGTTGCTCATAAACATGTTAGAACAATCATAGCCCCGAATTATGTAGATAGTTTTACCCGTATAAAGGAGTTCAAGTAATTAAGCTCCAGGTAATTGACTAATTGTTGGTACCAGTATTCCTGAACTGCTTTTAAAGATGAACTGCTTTTAGTTCATTTGTTTTCATTGAGTAATGTCAAATACCAGAACATGCTACTACAGGTGCCCAATACTAGTACTTCATTTTTCTTTTTCTTTTTCGTTAGAACCAAATAGAGACTAGAATATACTAGCCTATAAACCTTTGAACAAATACAGCTGATATTTTATTCATTTTCTGACCTCATACAAGAAAAATGAAAATAAATTAACTACCATTAAGACGACAAAAACTAGTAGATGAAATTATTAAAAAGAAGATAACATAAATTGAGAAATTTGGCTTAAAAAGAAACCAGTTTCGCTGTGAGGTATCTAAAATTCAGAAATAATATAACTTGGATGAAAATTGCACGAAATCCAAAACTAAAAGAAATTAAAAAAATTGACGAAATCCCAAAACTTAAAAAAATGAGATGATTTTCGAAGGCAATTTCTCCAGAGATGCATATCTCAGCAACCCAAAACGAAGAATTTTCGAAGTGAAAACAAGAAGAAAGAAAGAACTTACATCAAATGAGATGTCAATAGATAGAGCATCTCTATGCGAACCTCTCTGTGGCCTTCGATTAGAGCGGTTTTCACCGGAGAACCGATGAACTACGTCGAAGAGATGAGAAAACTTCCTTTTTTCTATTGCCTAGGGTTGTGTGTTCATGGGGGAGAGAAATAATGGATAACAAAAAATAAATGAGAGCTCCTTAAGAAATCGTACAGTCTTAAGGAGGCATCTATAGAGAGAAAGGGAGAAGGGTTTAGGGTTTTGGTGAAGCCTCTTCCTTGTAGTTTTCTTTCACCGGTAGCGAGTGATGCGCCGGGGAAGAAGGAATCATCGGCTTTGGGTGTTGGGATTCTTGGAAAACGAGAGAGAATCAGAGAAACCGAAAAGAGAAGCGGCGGTTTATTTGGAAGGGTGTGCATGTGCAAGGTGGTACTGGTAGCGAAACAACATGTTCAATCATCGCTGTACTTTGGTTCAACGCCAGGAGCCCAGGAGGAGGCGATAAATTGGAGAGTACGTATCCTCTGAGATATCTCAATTTTTGCGTGACCGACGTGTCCGGTGTCTATTCGGGGAACCGTAGGGGGCTAGTATTATTTGATCTTTGAGATTCGTGCAGAATGTATTTGAATGATTGAGATATTCCAAAAAGTCACGCAAAGTTTGAGATATCTCAGAGGATGCGAATTCTAAATTGGAGGGGTGTGCAAGGTAAATAAATTCGCATTCTCTGAGATATCTCATATTTTGCCTGACTTTTCAGTAAATCTCAAACGTTCAAATGCGTTCTGCACGAATCTCAAAGCTCAAAAATACTGGCCCCTTCGCTATTCCGAATAGGCACTGGACACGTCGGTCATGCAAAATATGAGATATCTCACTCAGCGGATACGCACTAGTGCAAGGGGGAGCGATTATCAAAAGTAAGGAGTTCAATACGCACTAGCATTCTGTAACACACATTTTGGTAAAAATTATGTTTCGGCTAGTTGCATTAGTTAATTGCAGTTGTTAAAACCTACTTTATTCATAATGTAATGAATATTATCTTAGACAAGATGCTGCATAAATTTCAACATTCCCAAAACATACTTTAAAAAAGCAAAGAGCACAACAAAGGCATAGAGTACGAAACAAAAGAATCATCTAATAACATGATTGCTTGAAAGATACACACCTTCATAGCTACAATTCTGGAGCAATGCAGTGACAATTAAAAATTAAATAGATAAATTCCTAATAATTACCTTAACACTTAGCAAGCCTCCCAGAGAGTAGTATAATTCTAGTAGTGAGCTTGCATCCCTCAGACCAGAAAATAAAATCTCCTCAAACAAATGCACAAAAAATCATAAAAAAAATATAGATATGTGCACAAATACTCCAGGGACATGAATTTGACATGCCACATACAGAAATCTGAGAATTGGGATGAAATTCAAGGGAAGCAAAGTTGTAGCACAAGGTATATGTATACTATGCACTGAAAAACTATTATGATAAAGTACCAAACTTTCTACTTCTTTGCCAATATATACCAGTGCTGAACAGGATTAGGTATAGACAGTGACAGTATAGGGCACTGCTTCACATTCATATCACAAACTCTTAACTAATAGAATCTTGAATTCAAATTCAGACAAATCTCAACAGAGAAAAAAAATCATGCAGAACTGTAAAGTGCACATGGATTAACCAAACATCGTTCAATTTAGAACATTGAGCAGATTGTTAAAAAGAACAATTAATTAAGAGTAGGTTATATCTGCCTAAATCATTGAAATCACAGTGAGTTTTTAAATTATTCAGGATTGCATTATCCGGTAAAAGCTTACTCTCAGTATAAATTCGTTGCTTTTAAATTGGATGAAATTATGTGAAATCAGCAACAAAATATGAATGATAATATGTTGCTACTGTACATTCTAAGATAATTATATCCACTTTTTTCAGCAAACTTAGAAACAATTTTTGTCCCCGTATAAGGGAAAGAATTTCATTAGTAAGTGAACATACCAATGAGTGGTTTATAGATTCTTTTCCCTGGTCTGCCTTAAACTTGTCTTGTTCAAAGCTCTTTGGATTTGTGCTGCTTCCATTGGTGTTAAACTGCTGAAGCTTTTCAAATGCCACTGAAGCAGATTCCTGAGTATTACAATTGGGCCAGCAGAGCTTAATTTATTTTGATTAACCTTTTTAGCAACAGTTTTTGGGGTAAATTAACTCAAATTTACCTGTCCGAGAAGGAATGAGCACAGATATCCTTCAAATTTTAAATCAACGCCCTCACATGAGACAAGGCACTCACAAATGGTTTTTCCTTTACTGATCTGTCAGAGTGTAGAAACAAGAATTACTTATATAAATGCACTTTGACTAGTCCTTTTCAAAGTATTACAAAGGTCAGAAATTTGAGAGAACGCAGACCCACAACCCGTTAATCCATTAGAGAGAACGAGGGAGAGCAAGGGAGGGGATCCTTACCAGGAATGGTGACGAGCAAGAGAGATGGAGAGGGGGTGGCGCGACAGAGAGGGAAGACGACAGGCGCTGCGTGAGGGAGGGGAAGAGTCGAAGTCAGATCATTCAATGGCGACGAGCAAGGGAGATGGAGAGGGGGTGGCGCACGGAGAGAGAAGACGCGCCTCGTGAGAGAGCCAGAGAGGGGAAGAGACGAAGAGTCGAAGTCAGATCGAAGGATTGTTCAATAGGGTTACGTTCGAACATAAATCGATCGAACGCAAATCCGAACCGTTCAACAGTTTGTTTAAAGCCCGTTCAAATTCGGCCCGATTGGTTTGATATCAACTAAACTGAACTAAACTTAGGGCCTAGTTCATATAATAATCTGTTCAATTGTTGTTCAGCTCGCTTTGTTCATGAACAACCCTGTTCAATTAGCAGCCCTAGCCCCTAGGTAAAAAGGCAAGTTGGGATTTCTAACTTTGTTATCGGATTTTCAATTTTGGAATAAATGAAATTTGTTTAGAGAGGCCCGTTAATCCGCGACCCTTTTAATCAAATCAGATGAAATCCTACGGTAAAGACCGTCCATCGAACAAGACTCAATCCGATGGGCATCGGACACCCCCTCTCCCAATAAAAGTATCGATAACACCAGCGATTAGAATCACTAGAATAAAGATGAAGGGCGATACCTCAGTTTAAGGACGCAAGTCGAGATAACAGTGAACGTTTATTGTTGAATCTGAAATCTAAAAAATCATTATTATTTATAACGTCCAAATTATTGAACACAATTAATTCTCTAATTAACTAAACAATGCAACAAAAACACTGGATATTATTGTTAATCACGTCCAGTGTTTGAAAAAAAACTAGTGATAACGTTTCAATAATCTGAACATTATGGTCGATAATGTCCGTTGAACGTTATAAACAATCTTGATTTTTATAGATTTTGAATTCCGCCAAAAACATTTACTGTTGTCGTTATTTTTTGTTTATTTTTTATTAATAAAAAAATCGGTAAATTTGTTTGAATGAGGCACTATGCGCCCCTATTATGAATATGTATTTATATTTTTAAAGTTTAAATATTCAAATACTCAATATGATCTTTATATAAAAATATACTTCAAAGTTAAATTTTCTATATATTTTCTAAATTTATTTACTCTTTTCTTAGATAAGTAGAAAATCATTGTTTTTTAATGGAACAATAAAAATAAAAAATATTCTAATAAGCAATAATTTATTTTTAATAATATTATAATATTTACTTTGAATAAAAAAAAAACAAAAACTATTGTGCATCATTTCTCGGCTTTTAGTACAAAATTCATATTAAAAATATATTTTATGGAATTTACTAAAATTTAACCCTAATCAATAATATTATAAATTCATAATTTTTCCAGTCAGATCAGTCGAATTAATTGAGTTACACTTATAGTCCCTACGTATCACTATATATTATGAATAAATTGGTTAATTAACTAGTGTTTTAAAATACGCTGTACACATAGGAATAAACGAGATTGCATGCATGTTGAGTTTGTGTACGTATGCGGTCGCTTAATAAAATATGCAAGGATGAAAAGACTCATTGTTGTTTCTGGCCTCTCTTTCGTTTTATTGTTCTGAAGACGTACTGTAATATTGCATGGTGATCGATGTTGGCTTGTGATCCCATGCCCTGTGATGCCCGTGAGGCTAAAATCCAACAAAAGTACTTAGTGCGATGCAGCCTTAAATTTGTCATGAAAATAGCACCTATCTATCATGCATGGATAATGGAGGACAGTGTGTACGAATTTTGATATGAATTATACAGTACTTCTGACTTGAATTTTAATGCGGATTGGACAGTTCCAATCTGATATCAGATCCAATTTCTATATAATATTGACCTCTATTTTTTTATTTGTGTAATTATATATGATTTTATATATAAATTAGAGTAAAATGTTATAAATACTGTAAATTAACTCCACTTTCTGTATGAAAAATTTATATGATTAATTCTCAGTATATATTTGACACTATAGTTCAAAAATCTGACTCCACCCCTGTATGACTATATCAAACTGCCCCCACCTCCTAGCATGAATGCTACAAGCTAAATTGATGCATTCAACTGTAAGTCTGTAACATTTAAAAAAAATATTGTGACACTAAACCAGAAATATTATTTATAATTTGAATATTAATATTTTTCAAGCGTTTCAAAATGCGGTAAAAGATTACTATTTTTGATCCGGCAAAATGCTAGCCAGCAAGTTGCTAGCAATGCTAACAATACTAGAATTTCAATCATAAATGAAAATATTTTGAATTTAATATCACCTTTTTTTTTTAATATTACACATTAAAAAATCGATATAATTCGAGTCTTAGCCAAAAAATCTTGGTTTGAAATACGACAAAAACTAATCATGCGTAATAAACTAGAGTGAATATGCAGTTGTTAATACAATATAAATATAAAAAACAAATTTTTTTTTTATAAAGATAGATAGAAATGAACTACTGCATAAAAATTTGATAAAGAAAAAAAAAATAGGATTATTTGATGTAGTTATTTTTAAAAATTATTAAAACAATAATCATAGGATGCTAGAAAGTAATTTTTTTTTGTGATGTACGTATAGTATACGATATAATACAATGATAATTAACGATTAATTAAAGTGATGGTCGGTGCTAATTACTAAGACGGATTAAAAAATATTTTGGGGGGCAGTTTAAACAAAAAATAGGGGCTTATTTGAAAATCCAAAAATATAATCATATCTTCATTTTCAAAATCCAAAAACAATCCATCAAAATCGCTTAACATAATCTCTGTATGAAAATGTACTTAATGATCAAATGCTATATTATTTATAATTTTTTTTACTACTTGTTTGGGTAAGTAAAAAATCACTTGATATAAATATTATGGACTATTCAAAAACAATGATTTTCTACCTATCTAAGAAAAGAGTAAATAAATTTAGAAAATATATAAAATTTAACTTTGAAGTATATTTTCATATAAAGATCATATTGAGTATTTGAATATTTAAACTTTAAAAATATAAATACATATTCATAATAGGGGCGCATAGTGCCTCATTCAAACAAATTTACCGATTTTTTATTAATAAAAAATAAACAAAAAATAAAGACAACAGTAAATGTTTTTGGCGGAATTCAAAATCTATAAAAATCAAGATTGTTTATAACGTTCAACGGACATTATCGACCATAATGTTCAGATTATCGAAACATTATCACTAGTTTTTTTTCAAACACTGGACGTGATAAATAATAATATCCAGTGTTTTTGTTGCATTGTTTAGTTAATTAGGGAATTAACTGTGTTCAATAATTTGGACGTTATAAATAATAATTATTTTTTAGATTTCAGATTCAACAATAAACGTTCACTGTTATCTCGACTTGCGTCCTTAAACTGAGGTATCGCCCTTCATCTTTATTCTAGTGATTCTAATCGCTAGTGTTATCGATATTTTTATTGGGAGAGGGGGTGTCCAATGCCCATCGGACTGAGTCTTGTCCGATGGGCGGTCTTTATCGTAGGATTTCATCTGATTTGATTAAAAGGGTCGCGGATTAACGGACCTCTCTAAACGAATTTTATTTATTCCAAAATTGAAAACCCGATAACAAAGTTAGAAACCCCTGGGGGGGCGTTTTTCTGCCCAGGGTAAACCGCCCCTCAGTGAGGCGGTTTGGTATGAAGGGTAAACCGCCCCCCGGGGGGGCTGTTTGGTTATGGGTAATTTTTTTTTTATATTTTGGTTATTAATATTATTTTCTTTTCTTTTTTGGTTGGAAAAAAATGCCGGGCCACTTGAACTCCAAATCGGCTCTTTTTTTTTTAGAAAAGGAGGACTCTCTTTTTCTTTCATCTGGATCGTTCAAAATCCATCGTACGGTCTAAATTATTTTCTATTTTTATATCAATTTAATCTATTAAAATAATTTAGATTTAATGGAAGCTGTACGATAGATTTTGAACAATTCAGATGAAAGAAAAGAAGGATGCTTCTTTTTTTTTTTTTTTTTTTTTTTTAAAAAAACAGATTTTGATCCGTGGCACTTGGATTTCAAAATTAACTTTAGTTTCTAATTTTCAACCCTTGAAGTCTGGGCATTCAAGAGTTTATTTTTTGTCACGACAAGAAAATCTGTCGTAAAAATTAAAATAAATAAAATTCAGTCATTTTTTTTGTTACGTGAAAAATAAAAAGTCATAATGCTCCAATTTTGTGAATTGTGATACAAGTAGTCAAGATCATGACGTTGTTGTAGACTTAAAATGTTACGCTGTTACTGAAGTACCGTACCTTTTTCACAGTGCATATTTAATAAGTCTGGCTAGTATGACATCATTATTATTTCAGTTTATATAACACCAATTTCAAAATCTATCGAATCAACTTCAAACGGTGAATCCAAACCGTTCAAACCAATATATTTCATTAGTTGTGCATGTAAAATTTTATAATTTTTCGAATTTATTTAGTATTAAGTCAAACAGTCAAATATGTGAGTTTTTAAGTTAATTTTAATACATTAATTTTTCAACATTTTTGACTATTTGATTTGATACTAAAATAATTCAAAAATATAAAAATTTTGCATCTAAACGTATCACTCATAAAATAAACTGGTTTGAACGGTTTGAAGTCTATCCGATCAGTTTTAGAGTTAGTGTCATATGTTACCGATGTCATTCTAACCGGACTCATATTTAATAGTAGGATAAAGGCTTGATATTATGAGAAATGCCTAGAAAATATCATCTTGTGGCCTTTTGACATTAATTTGTATTTATGCGGGACAATTAGTGCGTTGTATAAGATAACTTGAAAATTCCTTCTTACAACAAAAGGAAATCATATGCTACCCTTTTTATCTTATTTCTAGGCCTTAACGAAGAAGGTGAATGCAACAAACACCTTACCTTTGGACACATAAAACAAACCAAATTTTCCTAACACACCAATTGTGGCCAATGACTGGTTGTATTTGCAAAACCAAAAAATATTGCTGCAGAAACTATGATAGATCTACAGTCTACATCTACAAGCAAACCCCAAAAAAGAAAAAAGAAAAAAAATGCACACTACTAACAATAAACACACAAAAAGCTTATCTATATGTATGAACACCACCGATCACCATCCATATACAGGCTTCTGCACTTGAGGCGGCAAGAGGTGCAAGTCCCTAGAGTGTTGTTTGTCATAATCCCTAGTTCCAGGTATGGCCCCAGTTGCCAGTCTCAGAAACTCATTACCAGTCAGGCAATAGTGCGCAAATGCCAACCCGCCATCAACCACCTCTGACAGATTCGGCATGGAAGCTGACTTGCCCATTATCTTCCTACTGTTATTGTTTTTATCAGTCAACACCTTGTCAAGCTCAGAGAATTGCATGAACCGCTCGGTGGCAGCCTCCCAGGAGAGGCGGTACCGTTGCTCTCTGGTTAGTGGGTGAGGCTCCTTTGACATGGCTGATTTGACGCAGGTAACAAACTCGTCAGACGTTCGGTAGGTGAGGCAATTAGGAAAGGTGCGAAAGAAATCATTTGAGGGGTGATCTGCACAGATTACAAATTTGCCCATGGCGAGTGCCTCGGCTGTAGCAGTGCACAGCACGTCGCTCACGCTTGGGTTTATAAACAACTTGTACCTGGTGAAACAGAAGTGCAAATCTCAGAAATCAGAATTCGGCAAATTGAGCTATCAGTAATTTTGCTCCCATACAATTTGAAGTTGCAAGAACCAAAAACATGTCATGTCAAACTTTATTGGTAATAACCGGTAGAGGTTCCTTAAAAGACCAACATGGTTTCAAATTTCGTTCAAAGGTCCAGATGTACTCTTGTCTCTCAGAATTATTCACAAATTTTCAGTATACTACTGTAACACCAATTTATATTTCTCTATCAGGCTATTAGCTCTGTAGTTCTTTCTTAAAATAGTGTAATTCTGTCTAATTACACAATTAATGCAAACTACAACTAGATGCTAAGTTAATTCTTAGAAAAAATAATTGCGCATGTAGAGGAGGCTTGTTCGCTCCAATGAAAATCAATCTGGGCCTTAGTGGTGTTATTTTGGATGACATCAATATCTACCGCCATGGAAAGTTCATTCAGATTAAAATTACAGAAAAAAAATGCATACCCGTGAAGAGAATCATCAGCATGATCCCGTCCATTGAGAAAATTGAGATTAAGCTTCAACCTGCTTGCTGTCATTTTAACCTCACGAGAGTCCTCGCCAGTGCCATAGACATCCAAGTTAAACCCTTCTAGGTCATTCTTGTGCTTGGCCATAAGGTCAATCAACTCCTTGTACCCCTTGGCCCATACCATCTTCCCTAAGAAGTATGCCCCTTTCGAGAAGGCAGGCTCACCCATTGCTCGCTCTGCCGCAATTCTCTCACCAACATCGAGAAACTTTGGGTTCACACCATGCACATTGCACACTGTGGATTTTGGCATGTCTTGGGTTGCCGCAGAGAGACGCAGCACCTACATGCATTTGCCATTCAATTTTAAGAATTAGAATATAACACTGATAAGGCAGGTGCATTTATAAAATCTATGCCGCAATAGAAATAAATGGTTTGATATGTTACAAGTGCATTACAACCTCACATAATTCTGTTATTTGGCTATATTACAATCTCACAGCCACTTGAGACATACCTTATCGCAGTATGCCCGAGCAACGATGTTGTTGATGTGCTTGACAAGGAAAGCCTGAAAGGCACCGAATTTCTCTCTTTTGATATACTCCAAGTAGTTGGTATGAACCACTCCAACAACATGGTTAAACTTATCTGTCCACCTATTGCCATGGTGGTACCAGTTCAAGTGCTCTGGTTCTTCTAATATTGCTATGTCAGCCTCCTTCGATGGTATAAATTTTGATGTATCACCTGCTGGGATGATACTTCTCCTTTCTTTTGCAAACTGTTGTAGAAGGGGGGAAAAACAAGCAAGGCTATTATTACTTTCTTTTGCAAACTGTCGATAAAAGGGAAAACAATGAAGCTTAATCATAAATTGGGATAACATTACATTCATGCATACATTAAACAAGGTACTGTGAACACTTAACACTTTTGAAAACAAGAAAGCTCAAACCACCTGCCAGGTATATCTTTACAAAAAATTACATTTTTGATACAATCAGTGATATGCTAATACAGAATTATATATGACATTATCTGAAATGCTTATATGGTATCGAGGGCTTTCAGGGTGATTTTCTAGACCTTGTGGCTTGAGAAAGATTGTTGATCCTTAGACACTAATTCAAACAGAGAATGGTAATGAATAACTGTGGCATACCACAGTAATGTATATATTGGTCCACAAATGCAGACAAATAATATAGATTGCAACATATGCAAACTGCAACGACCCATGAAAAAATGCAAAAAAAAAAAAAAAAAAAAAAACCAACAAAAAAAAAATTAAGTAAAGACAAAGGAAATGAGGGGAAAAACAGAGAAGAACTGGTATCGATTCAGTGCCAGCTATTCACGTGCACTCAATATCCATTAGTAACATGCAAAATCCGATAAGAGTTACTAGAAGAAATTACTGGTATATGTTCAATGCCCGTTCCATTACTAACAGGCAGAACCTGATGAGAGTTCCTAATAAGAAATTACAAACAATAACAAATGGATATGGAAGCCAAACCTTTCCTGGGTAGAAGGTAATCTTAAAATCCGTGCTAAACCCGACTCTCTCCTCAACCCAATTCCTCATATATGCCTCTTGTTCTTCAGGTGAACTGAAGGTCATGTTATTCGGATATACCAGTTCCTGATCAGACTTGCACAGCCATGGCACAACAAGAGTAACTTCCTGATTTGTCGACCTGGATAGGTAGGCAGCCCTGAAGAGGGGGTTGACAGCTGTCCCAGTCATCCAAGGGAGGCTTGCAGTTGTGACAATAGCAACGTGCCTTTTTTCCTTGATTTCTGACAACTCGTCAGGTTTTTCGTACCAGAATCCATAGTCCTCATAATGGTAGCCGGTGCTCTGTAACACACTTGCTATTCTTAGGTCAAGACTGTCAGTGGTGGGCTCGGCTTGGTGAATTAGGTTTTGGTCAGGGGAAGATAATGCCTGGTCTTTATGCTTATGACAGAGAGAATCAATTATCTTTTCACAAAAGTCTGCAAAAAACAGAAAAAGTAAAAACTACTAAGTTTGTTAACAGGAAAAAATAGTAAACAAGCTAAACAAATTTCAATTTGGAAAGAATTTACTCCTCCAGACCTGGCCAAAACAATTACATAAGAGTTAATGGGATTTTTGCTCATATATTGACGTTGAAGCCTAGTTAAGAGCTCTTTAAAAGTATAAAGAATCATTAATCAGGAAACAAAAAGAGAAGCTAAGCAAAAAAAAAATAGTAAACATAGTTTTGGTAGATTTTTTACACGAGGATGTAAAACCTAAAATTTTGGTACTGTTTTGGTTACAAACAGTACCCCAAGTACAAGTTGATAGCCTAATTTAATTCTTTGCTTATTATTATTATTTTTTTTTCTTTTCCCTTTCTAGCCATTGTTTTAATTAATCAAAGTTGATCAAAGTACTGAACATCACAAAATAGGACTGTATGAACAGAAAAGTAAAATGGTGCAGTGTTATGCCCCCCTCCCAATAAGGTCCAAGACCCAATTAAAAAGAAAAGGGAGAGGTACAGATTCACCCATCAAAATTGCCCAAGCATACCATCACACTCAATCCATACAGGCTGACATTTAACTACACACAACTTGATACTATAATAGATGTTGACAGAGTTGCATTATTTACAGCCCGGTTCATACTTGAAAACACCTAAGTTGACACTTCATCAGGCCTACACTGACACTGACACTAGGTCCAGCTATTAGCCATTAGGTGATAAAGACCGGCAACACTTAGAACATCTCAAAGAAAAGAAAAACACCTTTTCTAATCCCAATTTGATCCAAGAAAGGCTCGGATTGCTTAATAAGGCTTGCCAAAAGCTCAGGAAAATCCAACGGCTGAACCTCCTGCATCAAAAAGTTGTTTATAAGGTCCTCTAATCTCTACAATGGATTCACATCTGCTGCAATCCAAAGCTGAGGAACAGTGTTCCTAAAATCCCTGCTTTTCCAAATCGAGCCGTCCAATGTTTTCTGTGCACGTATCTTGAAATAGCTTATTTTTCTGTGCACGAATCTCAAAACAATTCAACAGTTGGATTTGGAAAAGCAGGGATTTTAGGAACACTGTTCACAGTGAAGAATCGCGGTAGATTAGGATCCCTCTACAATATATAAACTTTTTCCAATGTTTGCAAAATACAACATATATTTCTGATACTGCAACTAAACTTGAATCTTTGGGAAACATACAAATTAGTGAAGAGGCTGAATGAAAAGGTACATGCTCCTACATATTACAAGTTTAATAGTTGGATTTCACCTTGTACTTTTCATGCGCTTCCATAAATAAGTTAGGTGAATGATTGTTTTACTTTCACAATGAACAAGAGCCATGTATAAAGGGATTCGGACATTTGGCCACTTTCAACTTATGAAGTAGGGAATTTAAATTGTTTTTTGTTTGATTTAAATCTTGATTGTAGTAGTTAAACTTTAATGGAAAATAACTCAAAAAAGAGTTAGATGGTGTAAATACAAATGAAACTATAAATGAATTCAACAAATTTATGACTGACCTTTGTTCCATGAGGTTCCTTGACTCCCTGCCAAAAAAAAACACACCCATTAATATATATAATGTAGTCTAATCCAAGCATGCTTTTCCTGTCCAACAAATGTATGAAGGCGACAACAAGAAATGACCTGTACATATACTTTATGGAGGGTTGGTTCAACTATTTCGTTATTGAACCAAATTAAATTTTGTTGAGATGATACGGGATTTCAATTTGTTTAGTTCAATTCAGTTTCTTTCTTTCTTTGTTGAGATGATATGGAGGGTTCTGATTGGACCGGTTTTGGTAATGGAAAACCATAAAAAACTGAAACAACCAAATAAACAGATATTCTTCACGCTCCGGTATTACACATATTAGTAAACAATTCAGCAAGCCAATAACATAATATTTCTTGCAAGTCTAGTCTAAAAGAGCCATTAGAAGTAGGGGTTTACAGAACTAAATCAAATAACTAAGCTTTAATTGAATCATTCGGTTAACTCTATACTATATATATTATTACTTCATTCAATGAATTTGGCTTCAAGTTTTACAGACTGAATAAAGTTCAATTCAGACTGAACAAGGAAGCAATCTAATCATATTAGTGATAAATTGTACACATGCAGACTATCAGGATAGCTAAAAAGTGAAGAAGGTGCTTACAAGGATTAACTTGACTTTCTCCATCAATTCTCCACTCTTAAAATTCTCAAAAATTTCATTTGATTTGGTGCTTTTCTTCTCAAATTCCATTAAACCAGTCTTTAATTTTCTTAACGGTTCCCAAAACTCTTCGTATTTCTCCTCCCACCTAACCAGTTCCTCTTCCGCCACAATTGCATTTCTGATCGCTGATAGATCCATCCTGACTATCGGTTTTGGGCTCCATCTGTCAGAGTAAAAATTAAATTGTAAAATTCTATATTTATATTTGTTAATGCATCTCATAAGTTTGATCATATAATAGGCAGCTTCTTCCTTCC
This sequence comes from Carex arenaria, assembly GCA_964058825.1. Taxonomy (NCBI): domain Eukaryota; kingdom Viridiplantae; phylum Streptophyta; class Magnoliopsida; order Poales; family Cyperaceae; genus Carex; species Carex arenaria. Next base: position 291,668 of record CAXKVW010000108.1, on the reverse strand, counting down.
TTAAATTTTGGTCTTCTTGTATTTTAAGCATTGATTTAACTGGGGTGAGGTAAATTCTTTTTACTTCAGTAGCATGACAGCCAATCAAAAAGGTTATCAAAATTAAAATAAGTAAAACTACACATGTATTCTCTGTAGTTAAAATAAATTGTGTATCAAACTTGGTGCAATTTTAAAATCTATGTCTTCCATTGAGCAGTTTTAAAAATTAACAGCTTGGTTTTCTAAATATCAGCACTTGATCAGTGACCAAACAATTTTCGAATTGCACCAAATTTGATAGACAACCTATCCAGAGGCAGATTTAGTAAGCCTCTATGGGGGTCAATTGACCCCCATTTTTTTAAATTTCTTTTTTTACTAATATGTAATTTTGTTATATTTTACAATAAAATATCATGAAATGGTAAAAATGACCCCCATTCTCTGCGAAAGTCTGGCTCCGCCCCTGAACCTATCTAAACCATAAAGAACGTATCTGCAATTCTATTTTTTGGATTTTGGTAATGATGATAATAATAAAATACTGTCAGTTGTCATGGTGTTCAAATAAATATGATTCTCAATATATCCCTTTTCCAAATTAATTTGACCAAAGTGACAAAAAAATGTTCAGTACCTCGCAAGCTGCCACTATACCATATAACAGATACCAATTATGGCGGTAACTAACATGTATCAGAAAGGTTATTCTCTACTGTTGGGGCGAGAACAGTGGGAACTATAGTACAAATTCTTAACAAATCAACTTTCTCACGTTATAATTAGTTAGTCTTTCAACTTAATTTTGAGCATTAAGGAATAAGGAGAAATGTGTGCCAGATGGGATTTCACAACAACACTGTTAAGGAATGTCGTAACACAGCCAATTCCACCTTAAAAGAGTTCTCATAAATTTAAGGCCAAAAAAATGGACAGAAATATCATTCCCCAATAGTTCTTAAAAAAACATACTTTTCCAGTACTTTCTGGCCGAAATCTGGCGAAGAATAAACGCGTCTGATTTCAGACAGCTTCGGTCTAAGCTTCCGCACAAACTCCATCTCCGCAATTGCTCTAGATTCTACGAACGGAGGTGGCACGGCAGGAGAGGAGAAGGCCGACGCTGAATGGAGGAAGTTTTCCAGTTCTTGATTGGCCAGGTGCTTAAAAGACCTAGCTCTGGAGCGCATCAAGCGGATATCGGCGTCGGCGGAGTCTTTAACCTCACGCCATCCTTTCGAGATGAAGGAAAACGCCTTCTCCGCCGTACCGGAGGAAGAGGAAGTTGTGGGGACCATGGGATGCGGAGGCGACGGGGGCTTCGTCTCCATACCCAGGTTGAGCATGTGAGAGAGAGAGAGAGATTGCAGCTAGGGTTTTATCGTCTTTCTCTCCTTCTGAATTCAGAGAGGAGGAGAGCGTGAGCGAGAGGAAGAAGAGAAGGAAGTTTCGCGGGGTCGGATATGATGATATGGCAATTGGCAGCGCCAGAGAGGATGGGAGGGATCTCTTGCTAAATTTTATTCGGATCTGCCGATTTCCTTCACTACTCAGTCTCCTGTCTTTCTAAAACGGGACATTTCCATTTCCATTTTATAGTCTCCCAGCAAAATTTCAAAATGCAACCGTCACACACGCTAACCTTGTGACACGCTAATCTTAATCTTTTTAGTAATAATCAAAATATCTATGATCATGTTTGTTTGGTTGTGGAGTAAAATCAAAAGTAAATTTGAAGTAATAAGATGGAATAACATTTGGATTAAATTACTTCACTTAGAAAAGTTAAGTAGTTTAATTCATTTGTGGATTTCGCGGTTAAAGTAATATTATGTTATAGTTTTCTCTCTCTTCATTAACTTACTCCATCAAACTTCAACAAAACATGATTATTTTAATTTTTCTTAACTCGAAATAAGAAATTTAATCAGAAGTAACTTTACTCCACAACCAAACATGACAATAGTGAATTATGAGAAAGGAGAAGTAATACAGTTGGCTAGAAAAAAAAATCTTAAGGCTATTATACTAAAAAATTGAGAATTTGATTTCTTCTCACAATATTTCTTCCAAAATTGAGAATTTGACAATGATCCTACTATTTAAAACCCATAGAGAGACACTCCTCACTCTCTACAATACTCTTCTCCGGCTTAACCATTATAATAATAATTTGATGATACGTAATTGACTTTGTAGAGATCGACATTGTTTACCTTTAAAGTACATTTTTCAAATTTAAAAAAAAAAATCAGCTAGCAATATTATTATTTTGTAACAAAAGGTTAAGCTTTAATATTAATCAGTGAATTCTCTTTTTTAGAGTGGCAATGATAGAATATACTAGAGAAGGCATTCATAAGAATAATTTAGTGTGTGTTTGGATGGGTGGAGAATAGTCACAAGTCCGTGTTAGTATTATTCCTAGCTATTATTTTTTGTTTGGATGTGTTTGGATTAATAAATATAGACTATTCTTTATTTGCTTTTAAGGTTTTCTAATTATTTTACTAACCCAACAAAATATTGAGTTCAGAAGCGGATCCAGAATTTTTGTCAGGGGGGCAAAAAAATATCGAATCGGATTTAAATAGCTAATCGGATTTAAATCCATTAACTAATTATGTATTTGATAAAAAATAATACTTTAACTTATACTTTATAATGCTCTGGCTTGTAATTTCTGATATTATGACTTATAATTATAATTGCCAATCATAATTCAAGAAATTTATTTTAATTTAACTATAAATATAACCCGAATTATCAATTAAACGTTCAGAGGGGGCAAAAAAAATTTTAGGGAGGGCAAAGCCAGTCGAAATCAATAAATCTCCACTAAAACTCAAAATTCAGGGGAGACGGCTGCCCCCCTCCCCCGATCTACACTAGATCCGTCCCTGGTTGAGTTAGCTACTATTCTCAAACTTGAGCACTAGTTCTATTTTTACTCTATTTCTCGTTTCATCCAAACGTTCCTTAATAAATTGTAAAGGGACTATAGCCTATTGGTTCTTAAGTTGTAACTTCTTTTTTTTTAAGGAATAGAAAGACGCATCAAGTAGTTGCAACTTGCGAGTGGATTTATAACTAATTTTGCATTTCAACATAGAAGCCGCACAGAGTTGTGCACAACTTATATGGGGGAACTACGACCTGCTTGATTTTCTGTTGCAAGGTAAGTTTGTTTATATTTTAGTTTGCATGAATCCATTTATAGTGACAAATTAAAAGTTTGGATTCGGCTCGGCGGATTAAAAATTTGTGACTCGGGTATAATTTGAGAATGATTCAGTACGACAAGGAAGCAAAAAAAAATTCTCAAAAGTAACCCCTCAAAAAAAGAAAAGAACACAATTTTTCTAAAAAAAATATTTGGGTGTTCTTATCGCGAAAATTCGTGATTTGCGTTTTATTCACGAATTATTCAATAAAAGTTCAGTCAAACGAATTAAAAATGGTTCAGTGTAAAAACTCCTAAAAAATATTTTCTACGCGAATTATTCACGTATAAAACACGCACCTTGTTACTAGGAATCCATTAAAACTAACATGCTGCATGATTTGCTACAAAAAGGATTCTGTAGAATATCTTTAAATCACCCCATACGAAGTTCACAAGACACAAGCTGAGAAGAATAAATAAATACAAATAATTTTCTTTTTATACGATCTACGTGATATTCTGTATCGCCGTAAGTTGGTTAATAGTACAAATCTGGAAAGCAAAAATATGGTATGAAGGTCTCTCCTGTTAAAGTGGGGAATGGAGAGGATCATGGTTTAATGTGTGAGATGGCATGCTTAAAAGCGAGGGAGCGAACAAGGACGAGGAATATTCTACAATTTGTGAATGCTGGAGCCCTGGAGGGCTGGAGGTGGAGACCCAACGGACGGTTGGGAGATAACCCATTTCTTTATGTCCAGAAATTCGCTCTCCCTCTCACACTTTCTCTTCGTTAAATAAATACTTTAACGCAGAAGACAACACGTGGAAGAAAACTGTTGGGTTTAATTGCACTCACTAATAAAATTGTTATCTTTCGTTTTGTTTCAATGTAATCATGAATCAGTCACTACTGTCTAATGCAGTTGGTAAGACATCTCATTCTTTTAAAAAAGAAGTGAATTTAATTCTTACCAAAAACAGTAAAAAAAAATGTGTGTGAGGTCTATAAACTTGTATCAAAAAAAAAATCATAAATTAGAAGCGTAGTTAGATTTTTAAGTTATAGAATCAAAATATAAATTAAAGTCAATTATATAAAATTTTCTTGCTATAAATAGATATCATTTTACACTAATCGTAACATTTTACAATAAATTTTATAAAAATAAGTTGAAAATTAAAAATTTGGAAAAAAATAATTAGGATCATTTGTCCTCCATAAAAAGTATATCTACCCTATCTGGAATAGCAAGAATAACCTAATTCGAGGTTAGCGCCATTTCATCGTTGCAAAAACATCACTAGTTTCAGAAATAGCTCTATTTTTAAGTTGATTCAAACATAAAATAGTGAAAAAAATAATCACTATCTTACAAATAGTGCTAATTCTATATTATTTTTGACGATCCAAACACATCCTTCCTTAATGATATGTATTTTTTTTTTCCCATTTTTATTTTACCCAGACCTTATAAAATGTCATGAAACAAAACGGTATCTGCATCTTTACCATATTTCCTGGATAATCCAGAGCATCAATTAGTCTTGTAATTTCATCATTCCAAACCACAAAAAATAAAAATAGTATTTTAAATTGTCTGCAGAAACATACAAGTTTTCCTTATCCTTAATGAATTCGACTTGGGACACCTCAGCTCAAATAGACGGAGCCTATTAATTTGTCTCGCTCAAACTCAAAGAATTCTCGGCACAAGTTTGTTGTCGCTTTTGTGTTTTTATTCGGTTGTATGAGCCTCATGTTTTGTCAATTTATCTCATACTCGTGCAGTAATTTGCATATTGGGTCATTTAGGTTATAAGCTGGTCGGCACTCGGGACTAGGCAGCTAGGTAGCAACTTGTTACACATGTCGCCACATCAAAGAACCCGCAGAACCTAGTCAAACCGTGTGGCAAAAGAAAAAAAAAAATAATTAACACGAATAATCTACCGTCGGTTGCCCGCCCTTCTTGAATAGTAACTCAAAACAATTGAATCCAAATCCTATGAGGTAATAGAATATTTCTGTTTGATCATGGCCGTCCAATCAGAATCCGAACCACCAGATTTTGATTGAATGGTGCAGATCTAAACAGAAATATTTTGTTACCTTAGGTGATACGATTTTGAATATCCCTTAGGGTGTGTTCCCGACGAGTGGAACCGAAGAGAGGGGAAGGAAGAAACACTGGTGGAGGGGGGTTTTATGAGGCCTGTGGGTTCACCCTGCCTCAGAAGAAGTGAAATAGAGAAGTAGAGGAGAATGTTACAATGCGGAGGGGAACGTCCTGTGGAGTTTTGGCAAAATCTTTCACCTCCAAATCAAAGTGGAGACGAAGTGAAATCTACTGATTATCTTTCATTTCCTTTCTATTAATGATAGTTTTTCTCGTTTTTGTGGAGCACAGAATTATGAGCACATATAAAATCTATTGATATTATGTTAAGAGTAGAACTAGGGTGCTCCTAGGAGTACCAAGCTCATTTGTACTCTTAACTCTAAAATCTATCGAATTAACTTCGAACAACGAATCCAAACCGTTGAAATCCTTCTACCTTACGAGTGATGTGTCTACATGTGAAAATTTTAAAGTTTTGAACTAATTTGGTATAAAGTCAAGCGGTCAAAATTAAAAGGTTTCTAAATTAATTTTAATGCATTCATTTTTTGAAAGCCTTTTGACCACTTGACTTTATACTAAATTAGTTCAAAACTTTAAAATTTTCACATGCAGACGCATCACTCGTAAGGTAGAAAAATTTCAACGGTTTGGATTCGTCATTCGAAGTTAATCCGATATATTTTAGAGTTAAGAGTACAAAGGGACTTGGTACTCCTAGGAGCACTCTAGTTCTACTCTTATGTTAATTTTATTTGATGAGTTGAATTTCATAAAAAGCAACATTAAAATATTATTAAACTAGTAAATTTTATAAATTCTTAATGTCAAGCAAAATACAATAAAAAAAAACATTATTTTTTGCCGTTTGCATGAAAAATGGAGTAGATTGCATCTAAATTTGTTTTTTTTTATTTTGATGTTCTGAATTTCAATCTTTTGAAGTTATTAAACTTTAAAAAAAAAAAAAAAGGCATGGTAATTAAATATATAAAAACAACTTGCTCAGTTGAACCGATTCTTCTTTACTGTTGGAGCTAAATGAGTTACTAACTGGTTCGATTTTGAGAATAATCGTCAAATAGTTTAGTAATAATAATTGACAATGAATAAATTTGCTTTCCTTGTACACAAATGGAAACTACAAAGATCAATGTTCGGCAACACCTCTTATTTGCATTAGAATTAAGTTTTAAAAAAGTTTAAGGAACTGATGCTCGGTTGTTTTAATCTGTAAATGATAGCTAAGGAATCCAAAAAAAAGAGTAAAGGTGTCCTAAGGCCATAAGAGAAAATTAAAATACAGACAAAAAAGAATAAAAAAGATCATCTTAATTCGTATTAAGAAATCGGTATTTGACAGGATTAAACGACTAAAAAACTAAGAATTGCTCTATATTTTCTGTTAGGTGGGCCTCCTGAGTCACGACACAAAATTATCACACCTACCACCAACGTACGTACCAGTTTAAAAGAAAAAAATATATATATAAAAAGAATGATAATGTGATGGTCTAGTATGAAATTTGACTTCTCTAATTTGTATATTAAAGGATAGACTGCGTTTGTTAATAGAAATCGATGACAGACGGCTGTCATTAATCTGTGCAGTTCCATTTAATTTAAACAGACCCAAATGTCCTGCATTGCACCCTTCCAGAAATCCTCTGCTATCTTATGAATTTACTGGATAGCAAAGAAATATGTGTTGTCAGAAAATATTATGAAGGATCTTACGAATTCGGAAAAAATATGCTGTTATTCCTCGGTTAGTTCGATCCCAACCATTCAAACTTTTCTATACGCGAATCAATTAAGTAATTTTTTTATGCATTAATCTCAACCAAAAATAATGATTGGAATTAGAATAACAGATTCCCGATATAACCAAAAAAAATAATAGCAGATTTATTTCCTACAAATTCACTTAACCAGTAAAAACAACCCATTGAAGCCTTCAGATTAAAACCCTGTAGCTGTTTCCATCACCGAATTGCCTAGAACTTTCTCTTGTTTGTAGGAACTATGCACAAAGGCAGAAACAGATTCAAAATTTTAACAAGTAGTAGACACAAAATAATGATAAAAGTGCAAATTTTGTCCAAAATATTAAAAATCTAATAAATAGTATTTTTATTTATAAAATAAATAAATATAGTAATATCAAGCTAGTCAAGTTAATCAAAGACGGTAAACTGAACCTCTGCCTCTACGGATCTTCATATTTTAAAATGTTTACATCATTCTTTCATTGTTAGTGTCATTGAACAAATCTTTCTCAATATAATTAACCAAATAATCATTCGACCATTAATCTTCGGTGTTATAGTAATATCAAGCTAGTCAAGTTAATCAAAGACGATAAACCGAACCTCTGCCTCTACGGATCTTCATATTTTGAAATTTTTACATCATTCTTTCATTGTTAGTACCATTGAACAAATCTTTCTCAATATAATTAACCAAATAATCATTCAACCATTAATCTTCGGTGTTATTTCTTAATTCGTTTCACCACATGCATTACTGGAAATATCCTTTCCACATCAACAATAGCCACCAGCAATATCAATGTCAATTTCACTAATTTGAAAATCAAAAAATAAACAATGTGTTTTTTTTTCATTTCACAATTTTTGAGAAAATTCAACTGATCACCTTGCAAGATAAAAACAATGTACACGGTCCTTTTTGTTTGGACTGTATTGAGATATAGGTGGCCTTAAACCAGAATCAGAATAAAGGAGTTTATTCGACACTATGAACCTCACAAGAGGGATCGGAGCTTAATTAGACAAGATTTGTCTTAATTCTTCTGAAGATGAGCCAATTAGAGATTTAGATGCCTTCTTAAAGTACTTGTTCTTTTTTAATACCTTAAAATGTAGAATTCAATGTCAAAATCAATTACCAAATTATCCAATTAAAAAATGAGTAGAATTAAAATGCCACATTGATTTTGTGCTCCAATAATGCTTCACATCCTTTCTCTGTTTTCAAAGTTTGAACAGTCGATTCAAACCGGTCAACATGATCTCTATATTAAAATGTGACAAAATTATATATTTTTTTAAATAGATACAAAATCATACTCAGGAGATTATCAAAATTTGAAATTAAAGTCCTTGCAAATAATAACAAACTAACTAATTAAATTATTGAAAATAGAGTTAGAATCTAAAGAATAAGTGGCTATTTAATTTTTGTACCAGCAAAATGGCCATTAGAACAGCTTCCCTTACCAGCAAAAAAATAAAAGAAAAATTGACGAAAAAATTGTCAGCAAATGCTAAAAGATCGAACCTTTTAGTTTCGCTCATCGAACAAATCTTCGTATGTGCGGCGAAACCGAGGCAGTTTTACCCAAATAATTCGAATGAAGCCAGTTCTAGTGGCTTTTTTGCTTTTCATATTTACGCCATCTTTTGCTTTATAACGGGGTTTTGCTGTGGTATTTTTCTTTCTATCAAATATCTTCGTTTATTAAGCACTTAGGATAAGACACGCTTTAATTTGGTCCTAGAACTGACGACATATATTATTTTTTTTGTATTTTTTTATCTATATAATTTTTCGAAAATCTCGAATTATAATATGGACGTAGCAAAACTAGAATGTTTTCATGCATCCGTCATATTTTCTACATATACAGGTATGGAGAGAGTGCGTATCCTCTGAGATATCTCAATTTTTGCGTGACCGACGTATTATTTATACTTTGAGATTCGTGCAAAACTATTTAAACGGTTAAGATTTTTTTTAAAGTCACGCAAAATTTGAGATATCTCAGAGGATGCGAATTCGTATGGGGACATAGGGTGTCATTTTTCATTTAAAAGATAATCAGTGTGAATGATATCCTTACACAAGTCCGGTTATTGTTCTCAAGTGTCGATTGATTAAGATTAACAAAAGAAGCATAATTGCATTCCGATGATAATGGATGGATGCAAACATTAGAGCATCTATATTCCAGCAGCTCAAATGAGTTTTTAAATAACTGTTAACTATTTTATAAAAATTAAGATATCTAAAATTTCTAACTCCCATATCTCTGAAATTAATTTTAAATTTTTTATTAAGTCACGTTAGTAATAAATTAAAAATGAGAAATAATCTGAGCCAATTATTTAGCTAGCGTGGAGTTTACAAATAATTTCTTAATAAGAAATTTTCATGCATAGTTTCTTAAACGCCACATCAAATTAATTAGAAATTCTCATAGTACCAAAGATAAAACACTCCACTCACGACAGAAGTACATCAAGTACTTGCAATTCTTTTCTCCTTTTTGCATTACATATTCAAATAACAACTAATTAACACCAACATTCTCATTATTCACTTTGCCCCCTTTAATTTTCCTTTTGGGTAATTCACAAGTAACGATTGTGCCCACCTTTAGTCATTTAGAAATTGTCTAAATTATAAGGACTTTTCTGCACATATTTATTATTGGTCAGACAAAGTTCATTTAATTTCAGGCCTTTTAAGTAGGAATTGCGTACTGCATTCATTGCATGAAAAATAAAATGGAGGTGGACCTAATGGGCTCAAAAGCCCACCATTCGAAATGTACTTCTCATGATAATATATACCATTCGACCATGCAAGATATGGTTCACTGTCAAGCTCTCAAAAAAAAAAAAAAAAAAAGACCATGCAATATATGTCGATTTTTTTTATACCCTCAATTAAATAAAAAATTCTAGAATTTCCCTCAGCTTATTTTTTTTTTAAAACTGCCCAAACCGTCAATTTCCTGGCAGTTTGCTACAACAATTTTTTTTTGTTTCTTTTTAAGATGTTTAGCATGTATTGAAATGAGATCGGAAAGATATTTAGTATACTCTAGCATCAGTTTTATGGTGTAGATTGTTATGTTTAAACATGTGTGTCTATCATCAGTAGTTTTCTAAATGCATTTATATATGATGTACTCATTTAATTTTATTAATTCACATGGTAAGAAGTTTTCCTTTCTTTTAACAAATTTCAAAAAAAAAGTGATAACAACCAAGGACTTTATTACAAAATAAGAGAAGTATGCAGGCATAAAGCTTGATTCTCAGCAAGCCATGGAACTCACTGGTTACTCATGATCATCATCATAAAAAATAAATATATTAATAAATGCTTGTACATAGTTACTGACTTTTAAAGGAAAAACACCAAAATAACAATAGTAAACAAAACCAGGGGCCTCAGTGAAAAATGCATATCAATCCTTGTAATACATGCTCATTAGGATAAAATATATAAATAATAATAATAAATACAAGGTCACCTATGCAAAAGGACATCATCTCAGAAATCTAACATGGCAATGAATACTGCTCAAATGAACTTGATTTCATGTTGTGAGACATTGTCAGACATAAGATTAATGTACCTGTACCAGTCACTTTGTTTTTTATATAACTTGAAAATAAAAAACATATATAAGACCTCTCAAGCTCTGTACCACTCTTTGAGTACCTGTACCAGTCATCATGTATAAAGAGATGTCATTAGCACACTTGCTTGTACAGTGTAAGTGTGTAACAACCCCAAACAAAATATGACAGTAGACGTAGCTATGCATCATGGATGGCCATCAAATCATACACACACATAAATAACAACATGACAAGTCCTTGTACCTAATTTTCTATTTACTGGAATTTCTAGGTGATTTTAATCATTAGCTGAATCTCATACTGGTAAAAATAAGAACAGAATAGTGCACTGCACTGTCACCAAATCTGAGCCCCATAAATGCACTGAATTGACTAAGTTCCATGCCTCAGTAATCTTTTATGATTTTTATGTTAATAGTTCATAATGCCTGACACTTCAATATAAAGAAACTGAAATTCCATGTAGCCATTTGTCCATGACAATTTTCTAAAGACAGACTGTTCAAAAGGATAAAACAATCTAAGTCCCATATGAATTAATAAAATTAAATAAGTATATCATACATAAATGTATTTAGAAAGCCACTGATGATAGCCACACATGTTTAAATATAACAATCTGCACCATAAAACTGATGCTAGAGTATACAAAATATCTTTCCGATCTCATTTCAATACATACCAGCATTCAGCACGATGAAGGAACTATGATGAGATTTTTTTCCTGTTCTATCCATTCCATTGCCTACTCAGTACATAGACACAGTACCAAAAGTTAAAACACATCAAGGGAAGTAGGTGTGAGCTCCAGGCTCCCATCCCCTATTCCTCTTAGTTGACATGCAGTATCAGTAACTTTGATGTATTATTCATAGGCTGAATTTAAGGCGCTTAATGAAATTTTAGAAGTCTTTTTCTCTGAGCATTTCATGAGGACTGATTTGTTCCCATTAGTCCTAAAATTAACAGTTGTTCACATCAATTTTCATTTTACCTCGTCGTATATCCTCCAAGAAGACATGCAAGTTCCTCTCTGACGATCCCCATTCGGCCACCGCTACCCTCGCTCGTTCCTTCCAAAATGCAGCCATCTCTCTAATCTTATCTGCCATCTCGCCATCTCCCATGACCGCCTCCAGACACTGTTTCAACTCCTTCCCTTCTATCACGCCGTCTTCGCCAATCTTCCCTCTCACCCCGATCCCCCAGTCCTCCATCAGCCTTGCATTTGTCAATTGGTCGGTCCATTGCGGCACAGCAACTGCCGGTACGCCACATGCCAGGGTTTCAAGTGTTGAGTTCCATCCGCAGTGCGTTATAAAACAACCAACTGAAGGGTGCTGCAACACATCCATTTGGTGGCACCACTCCACCACTAAACCATCAGTTGTCGAAGCCAACTCTTCAAAATCAAACCCTTCGAGATCTCGGTTATCCTTTCTTACAATCCATAGGTATGGACAGCCTATCTCTTTCAAGCAACCGGAGATCTCCTCCAGTTGCCGCTTGCTCATTGCCGAGTAACTGCCATAAGAGATATATACGACAGATTTTTCTGGTTTTCTGCTGAGCCATTCGAGATAAACTTTATGATCAGTTTGGAATAAATCTGTAAAATTTTGTTCGTCTCCCTTGTCAGAAGCCAGCATTGGCCCAACAGTGATCAAGTCTAGTTTTTCCTCCATTGATCTGATTGCATCGGACTCTAGTTCGTCAAATGAGTTCACCAAAACCTTCGGCTTCACCCCGTCAGCTGATTCATTCTCTAGTGCTTCTATTGTAAGTTCCAGCTGACTGCGCATCTGGTAGTATGGATTATTCTCATTGGTGATGGTAGCAAGGGAGGGTAGGTCTCTGAATTTAAGAGGAGGCAAACATGGAAACTTTATTTCTGCCATTGGATCATTTGCAACTGAGTTGATTGTATCCTTATAACCGCGAAAAGAGTAGTAGTATATGGCAAAAACAGTTGCCGGTTGTATCCAGAATTGCACACTTGGGATGCCATGAGCCTTCGCTACATCAGAGACCCATGTCATGAAGACACTGTAAATGACATGTGTGACGGGTTTGCCATCATGTTTAAGCCGGTCAAGAAGAGCCGAAATGCTCTCTGATCCAACAATTCTTGTTCTGGTGAGGTAATCCTTCGGGTCATGCACACCTTTCTTGAATCCTTCGTCATACCCGTTAGAGAACGGGACGTAATAAAGTTGCCCGTCATGAAATTCTTGGTCTGGAGAGGAGAGAGAAGAGAACAGTTTACGGTGACCCGACACGGCGGTTGAGACAGTGACCCGCGCACTGGTGTAACGCGCAATCTTTCTCGCCAGGTGCCGTGATGGATTGATGTGGCTCTGCATTGGGTAAATTGCAATTAGGAAATGCTGTTTCTGACCTTCACTGAAATCTTGCTCCATGGTTTTTTGATTGATTACTGTTATACCTTAGATTGAATGAGATGTAAGGTGGGGAATTTGCAAGAGATGAAACTGATTAGAGGTAGCTAGCTGTGGTTGAATGAGCAAGCGTGTTGTGTGTTGTGGAGAGCTGTGATATATCGATATATAGAGACAAAAATTGATGAGGTATCAAACCAGATTGGAAAGGCTGAGGTTTAAACTTCCCTATGAGCTTGTTTGGTGCAACTAGGTAGAAAAATAGAAAATAATTGTCTGATATAGAAATGCATATATACATGGACTTAATTGGTCTTGTAAAAAACGTTCGTTTAGGTCGATTAATCGACCGGTTAGTCATTGACGGTGATCAAACCGTCACAAATTTTTCCGATTAATCAACTGATTATTTCCGATTATGGTCGACGAGCGCATACCGTTATTTACAACACTGGATTTGGTACATTCTTATTTGTTTGTGCTGTCTGGAGCATATATATAACGCAAGTTTAGCATAGGCAACCGTTTGTCCGGTGCCATTTAATTAAAATGGAAATTTATTTAAATTAAAATTAAATTGTTCTAATTTTTGTTCTTATGAACTCTTAATTAGAAGAATTTGACCTGACGAAACATACTAGTGTAATGGTAATAACTCAGTTAATATGCTTCCTGACAACAAATAACATTATACAAGCTCTGGTTTTGAAAATTAAATAGATGTTTATACAAATATAAAATAGTAAAAGTGAAAAATAATACTTTCTCTAAAAAAAAAAAAAAAAAAGGTCTTAGAACACAAACAAAATCACTGATGCTTCACAAAAATAAAATGGATAATCTTACTATGCCCTGTTTATTCTGTACCATTTGTCCATATGCACAAACAGACAATACCTTGTAATTTTCCACACAAGAATCAAATTTTATGTGGCTGCTAAATCATGATAAAGCAGAGGCTCATAGTTAATACTAGAAGTTCTTCAAATTACACACGACTCATTTATTTTTTTAAAAGAATAAAAATGAATAGTATAAAATTAAAAAATATATATGGAGGCGTATAACATTTTACTATAAATTATAGAACAAAAGTATATTTCAATGTCTGCTTTGAAAAAAAAAAAAAATGGGGATCAATTAACTCCCATTCTAAGCACAAGTATCCGCCTTTGGATCAGTACATCTCGTCATCGAGTCTTGCCAGTTTGACTATCTTCTTTTGCCATGATTTTTATTAATATCCAACATTAAAACAAAAATTCTAAATATGCCCAGCTCCTCTGAAAAGTTATAAAAGTGCCCAAACCGGCCAATTATTAGCCGATTCCTATTTTTATTAGAAACAGGCCAACAATTGGCATGTTCTTATTTCTTTCCTTTTTTTTAGAAAATATTATAATTTATTTATTTTTAATTAAAATATTAGAATTTTTTATATTTATTTGAAATTAGATAAAATACTATATAATTTAGTTTATTAGAAAGACTACAACAAACAACCCGAATCAATATTTTTCAGGCCGGATTTTTCGCAGCTGTAAGAAAATTAAAATATTTCTTTGTGTGTTATTAGAAAAAAAAATGCTATGAATCTAAGTTATTGATTCCGATTCAAAAGTCACTTTTAGATAAATATAGAAAATTTAATGGTCTTTCTATTTTGAAAAAATAAATATTTAATCTAACTTTTTGTCCATGTAATCATTTTTTATAATTTTTTTTTAAGAAAATGTTATAATTTGTTTATTTTTTGTATTAAAATATTAGAAATATTTTTTATATTTCTTTGAAATTAGATAGAATACTATATAGTTTGATTTATTAGAAAAGCTGCAACAAATAACTCGGATCAATAACTTTCAGGCTGAATTTTTCGTAACTGTAAGAAAAATTAAAATATTTCTTTGTGTGTAGTTGGAATGAAACAATGATTTTTTACCCATATTTTAAAAAAGTTCCAAAAGTCACTTTTGAATTGTGGTCTAAGTAAAAAATAATAATCAGTGTTGTGTGTAGGTAAAAAGTCACAAAATTAAAATATGGTTGAAGTGACTTTTTACCCACAATATTTCTATATTTCCTCGTAGCTGAAGTGACTTTTTACCCACAATATTTCTATACTAAAATATGGTTGGAAAGATATTTTATAATTTTTGAAACTTTTTTTACTATTATTTAGGATGAGTACAAAATCATTGTTTTTATCATGCTTCATATTTTATGTCTTCGTTTCCGAAATTTAAATTGTCGATCCGAACTGCTCAACATGATATCAGTACTAAAATATATCTGGAGATGAAATTTTATAATTTTTGAAACTTTTTTTACTATTTTTTTAAGATAGGTACAAAATCACTATTTTTGGACCGTTAAAAAACAATGATTTTTTTCCCATCCTAAACAATAGTAAAAAAGTTCCAAAAATTATAAAATTTTATTGCCGACCATAATTTATATAGATATCATGTTGAGCATTTCGGATTGATAGTTTAAACTTTGAAAACGAAGATATAAAATATGAGGTATGATGATGCATGAAAGGCATGAGGTATTGGAACCCTCCTAATTCAAAGCATACTAATTAACCTAGCCAGCAACACCCCAAGAAAACCATACGTCCTTCGGTGAAATAGAATATCACTAGGCGACTCTCTGTCTGACTCATTCCATTTCACTTCTTGTTTATTGTTGGAGTGATGTCTCTGATTAGAAGATCTGGCTATCTGCTTTTCTATCTGACTCTCTATTTTTCTGCCTCACTTTGGTCGAGCAAGTGCTTCCATCTAGTAGATATGGTCACTGCTCGTCACTCCACCTCGCTACTCCTTTGTCTAAGCAGGTGTTTCCTCTAATAGATCTAGCCTTGACTATTCACTCCGCCTCGACTCTCCGGGTTCGGATGTGGGTGTTGTAAATTCACTCCACCTATCTTCTATTATCTATTATGGTTATATATAAATTAGGTGCGTGTTTATGGTGAAAACAACGACGCTGTGGCAGTGGTGTTATCTCCTTCCCTTTTCTCTTTCTTTTTTTGCTCCCTTCTTTTGCTTCCTCTTCTTCTCTCACTTCTTCGACATTTCTTTGTTTTCTTCTAAATAAATCATACACAAACCTCATCTGAGCACGAAGGCTCCTCTAAATATCCCTAGTTCGATATGATTTCAAAAATAGCATTATTTGTGCTAATGATCAAAAACTGTGTTGGCTCAATATATACCAATATAATCACGAGCATAGAAAACAATGCATGCTAATTATCTACCAACCTGAGCATGATGACTCGAAGGCTCATCTCTTGTAACCAGAGTATGGTTCTTCTTTTCTTTTCTTTTTTCTAGCTTAGTACAAGGGGATTCAGCTAATGTTTTATACGCCGGTATGATTGGTCTACATACTATATGTCTGGTATGAACTTTGTGTGTAATTGGTCTGTTCTGATTAATGAAAATACCTACGGGTTGTTAATAAAAAAAACATTTAATAAAATTAATCAAAAAGAAATAACCTAGGCTGTAAACTAGGGCAAGATGGAGCAAAAATAGAAAGAAATTTCAGCTCTTGGACTTCTGTATTTATGTATGATATAAAAATAGAAAGAAATGAAGACATGACTAATTAATTATTAAAATTTCAAAATTTAATTTATCACTATAACTCTTAAAATTAAAGACATATTATTAAGCCATTCTTCATGCAATTCAGCAATTCGAAAACTATTTTGGCGATATTTAAAATTTATAATCTAAAAATTAGTGAATAATTTATATTTTATTCGTTGGTAATTGTAAAACTAGCAAATAATTATGAAATTTATTTAATTTGTCTATTTATTTGGAAATGTTTTGAAAATGAATAATTTGAGGATAATTCGCAAATCTTATTTTTATAGTAATCAATAAAAATTAAACATATTTAAAATAAGTAATCAAAATAACATTTCAAACTCCAATACAACGCATACACACTTAACTGGTTGTTAAAATAAGAGAGCACAACTAAGTAATAAGGATTTTATTCCTCATTCATACACCAACCAACATGAATTATCATTTACTTTTTCTGTGCTTGGTAAAAAACGATTTTTTTTTACTATTCATCTTTGTAAAACACATCATTATTTTATCAGGCATTAGACAACTAATTTGTCAAACTCATAACTAATTTTTAATTCAGTGGCAAAACAACACAGTCTCCATTTAAAAGATCATAAATTCAAAACTCGAATAAAAAAAATTATTTGTTATAATAACAGAAATATTAAATAATTTGATAACTTTACTCCAACTTTACCAACAACAAAAAAAAAATCTACAGAGAAAAAAATTTCGGCTCTCTGGCTTCCGTTTTCCCGCCAACTGAAGATCCTTCATATCTCCAGTCTCTACTCTCTGCTCGCAAAACCCTAATTAGAATTCACCGTACTTGGATCTACCAGGCTACTATCATCCCTCACTCGATCCAGTATCGAAAACCAAAAACGAGCAAAATTCATCATTTCTCCGTCTTTTCTCTCTATTTTTCCTTTCTTTCTATCTCCGCTGCTTTTGACATCTTCGATTAGTGGTATTTTGGCCACACTAGAGGTGTCCTCAAAATCCGACACCTTGGGACACGGGACACCCATGTCGCAGTCCAAGATAAACTCTTTCTTTAAACCTTCTCGCCCCGAATCTGAAGCGCTGTCTCTCCGATCTGATCTCATCTCGCCATCACCTGATTCCGGGGGGTAATCTCCCCTCTCTCTGATTTGTTACTTTTATTATTTTTTTCTCAACAGTGTAGCATTTCGGACAATTTAATTTCTAATGCCCTTTGCAAAACAACCAATTTTGTTCAATCTAGCATGAATTGCTAGAGTAAGACAACTCGCCATTAATATTGATTTTGGGTTGTTGTAGTTCAGTGTTCTGAATATAACTTAAATATCCTGTTTTTGTTATTATTTTCAATTCGAGGTTGAAGTTAAAGACCGGCTTGCTTGATTGGATACAAATTTGGATTCTAAAATCTTGATCAAATGTATAATTTTGAAACACCATAGGATATATGTAAAAGTTACCATCAATGCTTCTTTCTAATTCAATATAATGTACTTGTAGAACAGTTTGGATAGTGTTGATGTAGGGTCAAAGAATGCTCACGAGTCGGGTTCGACCCCACCCAAGGTGGTCAACAAGAAGAGAAGCTATGCCCAATACTATCTGGAACTGGGGCAGTCTGATTTTCTACTGCACCAGTGTGCAGTCTGTGGTATGATGTATGCATGTGGAGATCCTGCAGATGAGAAGGCTCACAAGTCGTACCATAAAGAATACTTCGAAGGGATTGCCTTCAGGGTGTTTGCTCTGTCCCTCCTCCTGTTATTTAATAGATAGAGCTATGATTTCCTTTTCATTAGTGGTATACATACATGTTGTTTATTTTGGAATTTGGTCAAAGCAGGGATGGAAGAATGAGAAGGTGGTTACAAGATTTTGTGATAATGATGACAGAGTCGTGCTATTAGATGAATCGGATTTATCTGGCCATAAGCAAAAGGTTTGAATTTTCTAGGCTAAATTAATAATACAGCAGTCAACTTCTAGCCATTTCAATGTCTCTCTTCCTTGTTATATTGAAGACAGAGTGCGAGATTTACTCCTCACCTTACTAAGAAAATATTTTTTGGCAATTCTTGAGTTTTCGATCTGTAAAGCCTTCATAGTGTTGTAATCACTTATTGATCTTAGACATTTTTGGTGGGTGGCTACTAACTGAATAGTAACAACTATTAATGTCTTCAAAGCAACTGAGTGAAGTTTAGGCAGGTCTCGTGTATGGTCACTAAATTTGTGTGTGGTGTGTTGCTGGTGTGTTTTGTTTTTCTTTCTTTTTCCCAGTTTGGGAAGGTGGTGGTGGACTGGTGGTTGTGTATATTAGCCATTAAAAATTTTGGAAATATCTATCTAGGAGGTACCAGCTGTGGCAACATATGTCATTGCTGATGAGTTCCATATCATACAATGCAGGTTAGACAAGTAATAAAAACAAGTGAGAAAGAGCTTGGATTTGGCGAAGGACAACTTCTTCATGCACATTGTAAGGTAGGCTAAATAGTACACCTGATCTGACCCTAGTTAAGGCCTGGAGTGCTGTAATAATGGGCTTATGGATTAACTCAAGGTCGGTTTTTGACAAGCTGGTTGATAGGTTCTGGTCTTAACCCACCCACCCGGCTCTTGATTTCAGCTCTGTTAAATTTAAGGTTGTAGTGTACATTATCTCGATAAATTTAATTAATATACATAAATATAAAGAGAAGTCATGGATATATGAAACTACTAAATCTGAATTTTTGGAAATCCATTGGTGTCAGCTCAAGCGCTTACCTGGCACATTGACAGTTCAGTTCTGAGTCTGTATTTCTTGTCCTTGTGGCCTGTCGGGTTGGACCCAACTTGACCCAGAACCTATTGTATGGTGTGCTGAATAAACCAACCTGTCCATATTGCATTATACTGGTGCACACTGACCTTTATTATATTTATCTCTTCACTGTTAGTTTATGCTATTTTTTGGTTCTATACGTTTGACCTCAGTTATGACTTGATGAAATACATGGAAGTAAAGAAACTTGAGTTCATCGCTGAAGTTGTATAAGAACTTTCTCTCACTCCCTTATGCAGGTTTACATGTACATATTAAACCACAGAATTGCTGGCTGCCTAGTTGCTGAACCCATAAAAGCTGCTCATAGAGTAATCTCTGAGAAACCAGTTTGCCCTAGTCTGTCACAGGATAAAGTCATTTCGACCAGGTCGAATAAAACCATGGCTTTTGGAAATTGCAATTTTACGAGGGAAGTTCTTAGAAAATGCAACTCTGATAAGATGGCCAAAGAAGGTAATTTAAATTTTGGTGCCATTGTTTGTGAAGAGGAGACGGTACCAGCTGTTTTGGGATTTAGGGCTATTTGGGTCGTACCTTCTAAAAGAAGAACAGGGGTTGCTTCTCGCTTAATGGATGCAGCAAGGTTTTGATTTATTTCTATTAACTTGTTGCTGTTTTCAAATCTTACAAATTGCATATACTTCACTGATATTTGAAATTAACACCTAATTCCTCCTGAGATATTGAAAAACAAATACCCAACATTTAAGATTACTGTGATGGAAACAGATATATATACATGTTAGTGTTACTACTATGCCGCTTTGGTTGATAAGCTCGTCCTTTTATTAAAATCTGACAGCAAGCCAAATGGACTTCATATTGGGTGACTTGACGTATTCAAAATAGTATTAAGTGATCATATAGTGATTTTCTTGAATTTAATGTGGAGTCCTTACTGGTTACTTGGTCATTTGACTCGTATTTTTCCCGTCCCGCTCCTACTTTAACTGCAGGTTATAATTCACATACAACCAAAAAATTGAGTCATTGTATGCTCGATTCGCCTGCTTTAACTGCAGGGGTATAATTGGTAAATAACCAAAAAAATCGAGTCATTGTTTGCTTGACTCACCCTCCTTTACCTGTTGGGTATAATTGACAAATGACCAAAGTAACCGACTCAGTGCTTGCCGAACTTGTCCCTGCATTAATTGCAAGGGTATAATTGCCAAACATGTACAGTATTGTGTGTGCCACAATTTGATTGATTATCGCATGCATCTTTTGGTATACAAGCAATACTGTGTCAGTTTTTTCTCCTTTCCCCCACCTCAAACCACTCGATCACCCATTTATTTTTTCCTCAAGTTATTTACCAGTTTAGGCTATGGTAATTGAATAAGATAGTAAAGTATCAGCACCTTTGATATGGTTCCTTGCCTTGCCGGTCTAGTTTAGCAATTACTTCTTTTCTGTTTGCTATTTATTTAACTATTATATTAATGTTCCTTTTAATTTCAGGAAATCTTACTGTCCAGGTGAAACTGTCGAAACATGTAAGTGTGCATTCACACCTCCAACTTCTGCCGGACAAGCACTTGCATGCCAGTACAGTAAAACCAGCTCTTTCTTGGTTTACAGGACAGATAATTAGGTTTATAATAGTCCTTTTTTTTCCCTACTTCCATACCATTGGAATTAGAAATCTCACTGCTCTGTAAATTGTGGGCATACTTGGTTCTATATCTGGCTTAAATGATTTTATTCTTATATGACCGCAACCATCCTTATATTGGAGTACAAAATTTCAGTTATATATTCTTATTCTTGGTGAAGATCCAATTTTTTTCTGGAAAATATAAAATAGTTTTGGTGTGATGTCTCATGCCTGGCTAATGGTAATTCTAATGATTCTAGAGTTGAATGTACAGTATCGGTGGCCATTTTCTGTTTTAAGGGCTTTATGCTTGAAACAATGGATGCAATCATACAAATGTGAGACACCAAATCCGCCCCTTCTCTCTTCTGTCTCTCTTTTTTTTTTTAAAAAAAAAAACCGCTCCTTCTATTTTGAGAAAGGAGCATACTCAGACCTCAAGCTCCGAGCTCTAGCTTGTTTAGCTCGGAAATTGAATTGAGCCGAGTTCAAGTTATATGTTTTAAAAAAAGAAGGAAAAAGTCCATTTCATTTCTGAAATAGATAATTATAAAAACCAGTTTACCAGTAACCACTGGACTGATTCTCTCATACCAGAGGAATTAGGCATATTCAACAAAGCAGCATAACAAGCATAACAGCCAATATAGAAACCAAATCTTAAAAATAGCTAAAGTTGTTCTAACTAAGCCACAAAGTAAAGGCCTGAGGAATATCACTACAGACAAAAAAATTGTTGAGACATCTCTCTTCTCATTCACATGGTAGCTGCTCAGAGGGTTGATACATTACCATCTTCATAGGCATGTAATGATATCAAGGAATAGCATCTTCAATCACAGGTACCCATTCTTCAGCAGCCACTTTAAGTTTTGTCTTGAGATGACATGTCCAATAGAAAACAAGAGATTTAATTAGCAATATAAGAGATCTAGTTCTTTTAGGAGTGATGTTAGTAAAACAAATATCATTTTTGTGCTTCCCTAAGATTCAACATAAAGCACTAAAGACTATAAAAAAAAAAAAACAGTTTTTGTTGAGTTGTTTAAACTAGACTGCATAGCTAGAATACAACATCGTTTTTTTGGCCGAGACATATGCCTCCATGTGGGAGGTCTCAGGATCGATCATGGCTAGCAGGATTATTTAGGACCTGTTCAACTGAAGTATTGTTCACATGGTTTTCCCACGTAATCAGTATTTTTCAGTTTAATTTTTGTGTCCATGCTCATTGTCAATTGGAGGCTGAACACGCTCTTAGAGAGTGTGTGAGCCTAAAGCCTTTATGTCAAAAAATATATATATTATTTGCTAGTTACAAATCTATTTATTGTCTAGGACAGTATAGTTACAGGAGTGTTACTCACTTATGACAAAAGCATGGCAAGTAAAAAAAATGAAGTACTGCCGCCGATTTGTGGGAACCAATTGAACAGCAACACGGTGCATTATTTTTTAAATGGTGAAATTTTTTCACACATTTCGTCAGAATAATTCATTTCAAGTGGAGCAGAGATGTTCTCAAGTAGATCACAGGCTTGTACAATGTGTCAGTTTAACTTGTTTGATTTTGCATCCTGATGGACCTCATACATGTATCAGATGTTACCCTATTAAATGACTTCAGGTAAAAAAAATTAACTCCGCTGCTGATTTGTTGGGAAATATTTTATCCATAGAAATTATAAAATTTAGACGTACAGAAATAGAAAGAGTGTTTCGTTTCTATCAAATATAGTATTTTTCATAAGTTTGTTGGTTACAAAACATATATCATGTTAACAAAATAATATATACTAATCATGTCATATTGTTCATCAAAATATACCAACTTAAAACTTAATAGCATTCTTTTTAACCATATAGGATAAACAAAAAAAGGACTAAAAATGTCTTGAACCATCAGCATCAACGATGAAAAGAAAAATGTAGAAAAAAAAAAAACATTGTCGAAGGTTAAAAATCGGATGAAAAGAAAATGAAAAGTAGGAAAGGCTATGAGCCTATGAGAAAATAAATATTAAAAGAGAAGGGTTCAAATGCTTCTATTTTTTGTGCCTCCATAATGCTTTCATTTTCAAAAACTTTAATAGCTCAAAATTTAAAACTTAAAAAGTCAAAATAAAACCGTTAGATGTAATCTATATTATTTTTTCTATATGCTCATAAAAACCTATCACATTTCAATTTTGTTTATATGTAAATCAATAAGTTGAAAAATGAACGTATCTAAATTATCCACATTAGTATATTTTTTACAAGCTCTTAATGACGATCAAAAGAAAGTTGGAATGTCATAATTTTTTACACATGCATAGATAAAATGATGTAGATCATATCCAATGGTTTTATTTTGATTTTTAAGTTTTAGATTTTTAATTATTAAAGTTTTTAAAAATAGAGGCATGATGGAGGCACACAAAATTGAGGTATTTGAACCCTTCTCATATTAAAATATATTATTTGTATACTCAAAAGTCAAAAGGTTGTCTTAGAGTCTGAATAGAGAGGTCAATATTCGGAAGTTAATTGTAACATGCCGATGGTCCAGTACTCCAGTTGAGTATCAAAGAAAATTTGGATATATGAAATAAATAAAAAATGTCAGATATAGATAATCATTCGTATCCGGAACTATATCTGGTTTTATATTCAAAACTGTATCTGTATTCGTATTTGTATCCGTTAAAAAATTATCCGAAACCATATCAGTATCCGAATATCCGAATTCACCCTTTTTGGGATTCCGATCCAGATAAATCCGGATAATATCCGATCCGTTTACACCCCTACTTACAGTAGTGTTACTAGGGGTGAAAACAGGTCGGATATTATCCGACCGTATCCGGATCCGTATTCGAAAATTAAATACGGATATCCGAATACCCGTGCAGATACGGATACGAATATGGTTTTAAATTTTAATTATCTGTATCCGAATAGTAGATATATATTATATAATTTAATATATATTATGAAAAAAAATTATGTTATTCATCATTATAATTAGATAAATAGTATGAATTTTAGTATTTTCAATAATATTTATATATTTTTTTAATAAATATCTGATCCAACTCGTATACATATTCGTATCCGTCTAATATCCGATTCGGATACCGAATATGATTTTACCACTATCCGAAGTTCCGAACCGTATCCGATCAGTTTTCATCCCTGTGTTACTGACTTTTGACAAAAGCATGGCAAGTAAAAAAAATGAAGTGCTGCCGCCGATCCGTGGGAACACATTGAACAGCAGCACAGTGCATTATTTTTAAAATGGTGAAATTTTTCACACATTCCATCAGAATAATTTATTTTAAGTGGATCTGAGATGTTCTCCAAATAGAACACTGGCTTGTACAATGTGTCAGTTTAACTTCTTGGATTTTGCAACCTGATCCATGTAGCAGAATCAGAGGAAAGGAGTGGGTCTGATGTCTATCGAATTTACTTTCAAATTCAACAAGTTTTATGACTGTCTGATTCATCTTAAGATCTGTGTGCTTGAAAAACAAAACAATTGTGCACGAATCTTAAAACATATTGAACAGTAATGGAACTCGTCGAACCAAAGTAGGTCCGATGTCCATCAGACCTACTCTCAAGTCGAGAACCAGATGTTACCCTATTAATTGACTTCCGGTAAAATAAAATTAACTGCGCTGCTGATTCGTTACCAACTAAGATAAAAATCTAATACAAGACCTTGTGTCAGTCACAAACAAATTGGCCACAGAGAACCTGGGGATAAACTTTTTACACTTACAACCCTCCTCGTTGTCTCCACTTTTCAAAAGACCCAGCACGCATTTTTGTGAATAAACAAAAAAAATTCCATTAGATTTCTCAAAGACGAAAATACCCCGGCCCTCCTAGGGTTCATTCTCTGTCAAAACAAATCAAATACGAGCCATGAGGGGTATCATCGTCATTTTATACAACATAAGCAGCGCAAACCCCAAACGCCGGATTCTGTTCGCGGGATTCAAGCGCAAAAAAATAACATCTTTTCTCAAAAATTTAAAAAATTCGTCCCTGCTTTCCTTTCTCATGTCACGTGACCGCACAATCCTGCCACGCACCGTGGCCCGGGGTACTATCGTCATTTCAAGTTTTGAACCGCGATCACAGAATCTTTTACAAGATACGGAACCGCTAATTAACTGCCACGTATATAGACACGGATCCTCCGGACACGAAACGGACACGTCGTAGTAAAAATAGGTAGCTGTTGCTCTATTTCCTGTTTCACCGCGCGCACCAATTTTTACAAACACTGAGCCCAAGTCTATGGCCCATCATTTCACCGTTTAGATTTCCGCTTTTACTTTCCCGCGCTAGAATTTTTACGCAAATTTATGGGACGAGGTTTGGTCCAGATGGCTTTGGACCGGACACCGTCTAAAATTTCTAAAAATTATACAATTAAAATCTGAACAGTTAATTCGAACTGCTCAACATAATTTTCATATTAAAAGGTGGTCAAAAACCAAATTTTATATTTTTTGAAAAAAATTTACAATTTTTTTAGACACGTACAAAATCACTGTTTTTGGACCATTAAGAAACAATGATGTTATACGTATCTAAAAAAAATAGTAAATAATTTCCAGAAAATATAAAATTTGATCTCTAACTACATTTTAATATGGAAATCATGTCAAGCGGTGCGGATCGATTGTTTAGACTTTAATCGTACAATTTTTAAAAGCTTTAGACAGTGTCCGGTCCAAAGCCATTTGTTGGCTTTGGACCAAATCTTATTCCCAAATTTAAATCGCATTACGTACCATAATAAAGTATGATTTTACCATTGTCGATAATACATGCTATACATAACAAAATTAATTTTAATTTAAAAATCATATCGAAGATGAGAATCGGTTTTTCATTTTGTAATACCGGATACCATATTCATTTATTTTTATTTTGCTTTTTTGAAAAATCGAACAAGATTATCAGTTTTTCTATTTTTTTGTATCTAACCGAACCTGATGGTCGGTTTTTCTTTTCTTTTCTTTTTTTCTTTTTTGTTTTTTTTTTTCAGTTCGTCAAAGAAGAATGACTTAGAATTTTTGCTTTTTTCGTTTTTTTAATTTAAATATATAATCAAATTAATATCCTCTCACCAAATTAAGAATGGTTTTTTATTTTAATTCCATAAACTGATTATCATGTCCGGTTTTTTTTTATTGGATTTTTTATTGCACAATGAGAGGGAATTTACTTCAAATGAGTTCAAATTCAATATTCAGTATGACATTCGGTTTTCAAATTTTCAAATTTAGTACTATTTTCGGTGGAGATGATTTTTATAAAAAAATAAAAAATAAATCTGCTGTAATTCTCGGAGAATTACAGGACCTGTAATCCTTACCCCAACTGTTGGTATTTTTCGAGATGCGTGCATAAAACCTTACTTTTCTGATAACGTTTTTGAGATCGGCATACAGAAAAGTTTGAATGGTTGATCTGGAAAATTAATAATCCTGTAATTCCAAACAAATTCGGACTAAAAAAATTATAATCAAATTAGTTTTGTAAATTTTAAAAATTTAGTTAATATTTTTTGACTCTTTGTACTTTGTTTTTATAGATTTGTAGTTTCATCCCAATTATGATTTTCTCGTTTGTTCCGGAGAAATTATTTGATTGGACGTATAATTATATATATAATTACGTCTACAGTAATTATCAATCTTTATACATTAATAAGATGTTCAAATATCTAATGTTATTCACGTTTTATTGTATTTCACATTTTATATTTTCATTTTTCAGGCACTATGTTAACTCGATTAGAAAATAATTTACAAACAAACTCTAAAAAAAAGAAAAAAAATTAAGGACCGAATTGCTACACAGTTTCAACAACAAAGTTTTTTTGTAAAAACTGAAGAAGAAAAAATTAAAACTAAGTTACCAACTCGGTTTGTAGTAAAAGAAAATTTAGATTGAGTTGGCAACTCAATTTTTATGATTTTTATAAATTCCCAAAAAAAATTGTGTTGGCTCTCAAAAAAAATTGAATTTTTCTTTGTAAAAAAAATTCCTCGTTAAGGAGCACGGCAACGGCATGATATCTGTTTGAAAAGACACCGTAATCATGAGATGGAACTGTTAGGATACAAACCATTGCCTCGTTAAGGAGCACCACGTTATCTCTGAAGAGACACCGTAATCATGAGATTCAATGGAATTGACAATCCCAATTTGTCTTGAAAGATCTTATCCGATCGAATGCAAGCAAATACGTCACAAAAGGACCGGTACTTTG
This sequence comes from Carex arenaria, assembly GCA_964058825.1. NCBI lineage: Eukaryota > Viridiplantae > Streptophyta > Magnoliopsida > Poales > Cyperaceae > Carex > Carex arenaria. Next base: position 264,281 of record CAXKVW010000108.1, on the reverse strand, counting down.
TACTATAAAAAGAAACTACAGATCTATAAAAACATAGTACAAAGAAGCAAATTAGGATGGAAATTAATCCGACGGGATCGGGTTTGTAACCCGTTTGGGTCCGACTCTGCTATTATTCAAATGGAATAATAAGATTTTGTTATTTTAAATTTAATTGTTAGATTTTTTATGTGCGAATCTCAATATGGATAAACAGTTAGATTTGAAATAGCAGAATTTTGTTATTTCATTTTAATAATAGTAGAGTCGGATCCACCAGTTGATCCTTTGTTATTAGTAGTAAAAATAGTTTGGATAATAATATCTGATTCGTATTCGATATGTATTTGAAAAATTAGCTGTGCATATCCGATATTTGTATATCCGTGTGGATATGGATACCAATATGATTTTATGTTTCAATTATCCGTTTCTGAATAGTAGATATATACCATATCTAATTCAGTATTACAATTCGACAAATATTATAAATTTTTGTATGTTTTACTAATTTTTTATATTATTTTAATAAATATCCGATCCTTATTCATATCGATCTGTCTCGAACTCTGATATATGCTCGCATATGTATTCAGAAAAGAATATAAATATGATTTTATCATTGTCCATTCTGTGTTCGCCTCTATCTGTTATATTTTCAACCAATACGAAATTTGACCTTTTTTAAATATCTATTTGTTCAAAACGAAGCTAGAAAATTAATTTTAAATCTAAAAATAAACGAGGTACACTTTTTGGATTTCAACAAATAACACGGATGTGATAGAGTTTTAAAAAGCACAAAAAATAAATCCGAGTTGGAGAAAAGACAACTCGAATCAATTTAAAAATATAATGGATTTTAATATGATCCGTACGTACCTGTTCACGAATCCGACTCTGCTGATTTTATTCCACAAAAGCAGGATCCTGCTTTTACCATCTCAACCATTCAAATTCGTTGAGATTTGTGCATGAAAAAGTTTCTTTATCGAGATACGTGAATGGAAATTTTTGAATAGTTTGGATGGTAAAAGCAGGATCCTGCTTTTATTTAATAAAAGCAGCAGAGTCGGATTCACCTGTTCACAGACTTTTTTGAAAAATCTCAGTGTAAAAAAAATTGATACTTTATATCTCTATCATATCAATTGTTACTTTTTTAAAAACTTGACAGATACTGCCAAAATACATTCATTTCGATTGACCTTCATTCATATTTATATCACAGGATTCTGTTTTTCCAAATATAACCATTCATTCTTTAAAATGCACGAATTCCTAAACAAATGAATGGATGGATTTGGAAAAATAGAACATGTGATTCCAAAAAATTTTAGCAGATTCACTTCCATTTATGTGTCTGACACATTGTAATGGAAGCATTTTCAAATTAATATTGATGTTACAACTCATATCTGTAAAAAAAATTTAGAAGTTAAGACTTAAGAGGCGCCTACTGCAGTTAATAGAAGCATAATAACTGGAATTTACAAAAGAGAATGCGGTGGGTCCGATGTCTATTGAACCGACTTTTTGGTTCAACGATTTTCACCATCGTCCAATAAATCTTAAAATCTTATGCGCACGAAAATTGAAACAAATTCTTACGAAAGTTAATGCATTGCACACGTATCATAAAACAGATTGAACGGTAATCATGACATTGAATGGAATTGACAATCCCAATTTGTCTTAATAGATCTTATCGGATCGAATGCAAGCAAATACACACAAAAGGACCCGTAATTTGTACTATAAAAACAAAGTACAATGGAGAAAGGGGGGTAGCACGGTTGGCTAGGAAGAAAGTCCTAGAATTGTTGGTTACCCAAAGGTCGAGAGTTCGATTTCTCCTCACGACTTCACAGCTTCTGTGAAAATTTTCAAAAAAAAAAAACAAAGTACAATGAGTTAAATTATGATGGAAATGAATCCGACGTGATCGGGTTTGTAACTAGTTTGGGATCCAACTCTGCTGTTATTTAAATAGAATAGCAAGATTTTGTTATTCTAAATTTATCTGTTAGATTTTTTTTATGTGCAAATTTCAATACAAATAAACAATTAGATTTGAAATAGCAAGGTTTTGTTATCCCATTTGGATAATAACATAGTCGGATCCACCAGTTTGATCGACTGTTATTATTAGGAGTGAAAACAGTATGGATAATATACGAATGGTTTTCGATCGCATTTGAAAAATTAGCTGTGAATAGCTGTTATCTGAATATTTGGGTGGATATGGATACCAATATGGTTCTATGTTTCAATTATCCGTATTAAAATAGTAGATATATACAGTAATTTAATATATATTTTGAAAATATTATGTTCTTCGTCATTCTATTTTTTTTGATAAAAAACGAGAGTCAAGCCCCCACTTCACTATTATAATTAGATAAATACTATAAACTTTAGTATATTTTATCTGTATCGATCCATCTGATATCTGCTTTGTATACGTATCTGGAAAATAAAATAAAAAAGAATACAAATATCACCCATATCTGTTATACTTCAACCAGTTACGGTTTAATTTGTTTCGAGACTTTAAAATATTTCTTCAAAGTGATAAAACAAAAATCTAATGAAGATCGAACAATTTATACTTTATTTTCCATTTTTTTTCAATAACTTGTAATAGTAATAGCGATGGTTATGATAATAATAATATATAAAAAAAAATGGTGATTAATCGGTGTTTTTCAATTAATTTGGATTTTAATTTTAACAAAAATGAGAACATCGTGTGAATTTTAAACAACATGATAATAATTTAATGTTTTTTTTCTTGGATATTCAAGTAGTTCTCGTTATATAAAACTAATTCGTACATCAAAATAAAATAAATAGTTTAAAAAATTCATATCTATATCATGTTATTTTTCCTCGTTTTTGTGTTTCTCTCGTTATTTACTATTCTGATTTGAAAGTGAATTGTTCAACATGCAAAGAGAATTAGCATCTCGAGAAAAATATATTTTTAACCTTTTTATATTAATAATTTATCGAATACAATATCTGTAAAAAAATTGTCCGCTGTATGAAATTTAACCATTTTTAAATATCTATTTTTTCAAAACGAAGCCAGAATGACCTCCAACCTTTACTCAAAAAAAAAAAAAACAAAGTCAGAAAATTAACTTTAATTTTTTTTTAAATAAACGAGGTATAATTTTCAAATTCCAACTACTAACACAGGTGTGGTAGAGTTTTAAGCCCTGTTCGGAGGACTTACTGTTCATATTAGGAAAAAAATTTAGTTTAATTTTTTTTCTCACGTAAACAGTAAAATTTTGTTCAAAACTCATTCCCATATCTATTCTTATTGGTTGGCTGAACATAGTTCTAAAAAGCACCAAAAATAAATTCAAGTTGAGAAGAGAAAAGACAACTCGAATTAATTTAAAAATACATTTTATTTTGATATGATCCGTACGCACCAGTTCACAGACTTTTTTGAAAAATCTCAATATAAAAAAAATTAATAATTCATATTTCTGTCATATCAATTGTCAATTTTTTTTTTAAACTTGACAGAAATTATCAAAATATATAAATTTATATATATTGTCATGTCAATTGGCCCTCTATCGTATTTATATCTCTGATCCGTTCGTAATGATAGCATTTTCAAATTTCGATCGATGTTACCACTCATATCTACAAAAAAAAAATTGGCGCTAAAGAGGCGCCAACTGGAGTTAATAAAAAGTATAATGACTGTCGGCTATTATTTTCCTAAAGGAAATATTAACAAAATTATATCATTTTATTTGAAACTGTCTTGTTAAAATTTTTGGCGGTTTGTTCTCCTACGGTCCAAGAATTAAATGTTGCTCCGTCACCTTTTCTTCCCTCTTGACTTTCGCACTTTGGCTCCTCCGAGTTGATTGGTAAACCGTGCCGTGACTAAAATATCGAAGGTGATCACGAGGACAGTAAGCGAGTCACGTCGTGTCTAAAGATGGTGTGTCTAATTGTAACTGGTTGTATTTCTTATGTTCGGTCAAGTTTAACTATTTTTTTTTATAAATTTAAGTTAGTTTATTGAATATTCACAATTTAATCAAGATCTAATGGTCCTAATTACACGTCACGCAATATCACGTGTCGTGCCGTGACGATGCCATGTCAATTTTTTTAAAAATAGTTACGCCACGCGACACATTACAGTCACATGTGTCGTGTCGTTCTGTAATAGAGAGCCATGCCATTTTTCCACTCTACATCCGACTTTGCATTTTAAAAACAATATTTTTTCCGAACGTTCACTCTTTGTATTTTTAATTTCTTTCGTGCTCTGTTTTAATATTTTAACAATTAAACATATGTAAGCAAAAATTATTATGCACAGTTCCTTAATAATAGGATGCCATTTTTTTTTAAATTCAAATTAGTTGAATTGCATAATTCCATCTTGTCAGTATTAAAATTTCAAAAACAAAAATTCTGAAGCTCGGTAGAAACTGCAGTTTTTCAAATTAAATTTTCATTAATCCAAATGCCTAAGTTTGAAACTGAGAGACTAAAATCTGGTAAATGAAAATACAAATTGGGAATTTTAGATAAACACGGCATTTTTTTTCCTCAGATGTTTGCTTGAGAGGTTGATTTTGCATAAATTTAAATTCAAAATTGGAATTATGGAACGTGAAAATTGAAATATTCGATTGTTAATGATATAATAATGTTAAAAACAATTTGTGAAATTATGAAAATTGAACAGCCAGTGCAGAACATAAGAAGAGTACTATTATTTTTAAATAAAAAAAACTTATTTTTTTAGAAGAGCGAGGTTGTGGTAATATTACAAATTGATCCGTACTATGGATTCGTTTTTGTATAGTGTCGATCCAAACCGTTAAACATGATCTTCGTATCAAAATAAACTCATAGACTAAATTTTTTATTTTTTTAAAATTTTTTTAAAATTTTTTAGATAGGCACAAGTCATTGTTTTTGGATGGTTCAATTTTTTTTTCAAACTAAGTGATTTCCTGCCAATCTAAAAAATAGTAAAAATATTATAAAATTTAGTTAGTAAATACATTTTTATATGAATATCAAGTTGAATGATTCAAATAAATTGTTAAAATTTTTAAAGATGCAAGTCCATAATGCGATCCATTGTGTAATATTCATATTACCGTTATCTCGTTCTTTTTAAAAAAAATATTTTTTTAGTTATGTAATAATAAAAATTGGACGTCACCGAGGTAGGGAGGAGGAGGGAGGGAAATAAATCTACTGCGATCTTAAAAGAATTGCAAGGTCTCTGTTATTATAAATCCAACTTTTCATGTAGGAATATCTACAGCAGTTACTTTTTATGCACGAATTTCAAAACAAATAAAAAGTTGGATTTAGAATAACAGGTCCGTGCAATTTCTTCGCAGCAGATTTATTTTTTTTGGGGGGGGGGGGGGGGGGGGGGTGGTTAGGAGAATATTTTTCAAGTGTACCGTCTTATGATGAAGAAGGATTATATGATTATATGCATACAGTATGGTTAATGAGTTGATTATAATTAACTATACGTTTTTGAGTAAAAAATAAAAAAATATGTTTATATGGATGACACATTACTATGTTGAATTTATTTGTGATATAATACAACAAAGGATTTAACACAAATATTATAGTTCGAGATCGTGATATTAACTATGTGCTATGTATCATCTATGTTGTTTCAGTAGTTTGTAAATGTATATTGCTAGATAAATTTGTAGAATTAAAAATGTTTTAATATTATGCCCTTCAAAGGTTGACCGTAGAGACTTATTTTAGTACGTTGTATATATATGAACAATGAAAATTAAATTAAATTCAATAGTTGTAATTTAATTTAATTTTGGTCTTTCGTATGGTACTAAAATAAATGTAATAAAAATTATAACTTCAATCTAATAAATCGATATCTTGTGTAACATGTTATATGAATTTGTATGAGTGAGTTTATGGTACTATGCATATTACGATTTAGTCCATAATATGTATCAATATTTTCGTTTTCAAAATTCTAACAGTGTATCTAAACCGTTCAAAATGATTTTTATATGAATATGTATTTGCAGAACACATTTTGTATTTTTTAGAATTTTTTTACTATTTTTTAAGATAGATAAAAAAATCATTGTGTTTTTATGGTCCATAATTTTCAGATCAAGTGATTTTCTACCTATCTTAAAATTTTTTTAAAAAATTCTAATAAATATAAAATTCGGTCTGCAAGTAGATATTTATACGAAGATCATGCTGAACAGTTCGGATCGATCATTAAAAATTTAAAAATAAAAATATTGATCCGTATTACAAATCAACCCGTAGTTTGTATAGTACCAACGTACCATAGACTCACTCAATTTGTATCTCAACAACTTCACAATAAATATATTTACACATGGATTGTGGTGCTTTATTGGAGGGGATTAATTACATAGGAGTAAGAGAATTAGGCAATAAATATTTGAATAATGCCTTTACATTTTGTCTCGAACAGAGGAAAAGAGAAATAGGTAATATATTCTTGAAAATAATTAATGCTCTGACCTCTTGCCATAAATAAAGGTAAAGAGAAATAAGGAATGTATCTTTGAATGATGTCTTGGTCTCTTAATTACCTTAAACAGAGATGTCATGCCAGTTATATTCTCTGCCTCTTATTAAATTGGAGTGAATCTATGGTACTATGTATATAACGGGTTTGATTCGTAATACGTGTCAATATTTTCATTTTTTAAATTTTAATGGTCAATCCGAACCGTTCATGATCACCGTATGAATATCTACTTGCAGACCGAATTTTATACTTTTTAGAATTTTTTAATATAGGTAGAAAATCACTTGATCTGAAAATTCTGGATCATCCAGAAATAGTGATTTTCTACTATCTTAAAAAATAGTAAAATATTTCTAAATAATATAAAATTTGATCTGCAAGTATATATTTATATGAAAATCATTTTGAACGGTTCGAATCAGCCATTCAGATTTAGAAAAATAAAATATTGATCCGTATTACGGACTAAATCGTGGTATGCATAGTACCATAGACTCACTCATTAAATTGAATGAAGAGGTGAATATTAAGTTCAAGGATTAGGGGTGTCGATGGGTATGGTAAAGGTTGGATAGAAGTATTTTCATACTTGTACCCGTTACAAATTATTCTTATCCACTATAAATTATCTTATCTGTATCCTACCCTTATCCGTTATGGTTGTTGGATAACGGAAAGATAGCGGGTAAATAAAGAATAATAGTAGCATAATAATTATTTTCATTACTTATTAAACAAAATATTAAAACATATACATTCATTTTACACATGTATGGTACTTTATTGGAGAAAATTATGATTATGCTAAAAGCAAGTAAACTAATTAAAATACTATTTTCAATGCTTATTAATATATAATATAATTTATTTTTATAATTACCCGATCTAGTAACGGTTACGAAATAGGCTTTACCTGTACCTTTATTCGTCTAGATAACGGAAAAAATATTTATCTGTACTTATACCCTATAAATTTACGAAAAAATCTTATATGTACCCATCTCACCGGATACGATACGGGTCGGATAAACAGATAAAAAGCGTCACTGACAACCCCATCAAGGATTGAACAAATAGAATATTTCTAGTAAATAATTACTTGGTATCAAACTATTTCTCGGTCGATACCAATAGAGGCACCACATCAACTTGGTGCTACTGCTCTTGGAGGTAGGGGTGTTCATTGGGTCCGGTTTAATCGGTTTTAGACCGAACCGACCGAACTTCGGTTCAGTTTTAGACCGGTTTAAACGGTTTTAAACGGTTCAGTTTTTCTGGTTTAATAATTTGGTTCGGTTTGATTTTTATAACCGAAATATAACTTCGGTTCAGTTCGGTTTGAAAATTTTCAAAATCGAAATAACCGAACCGACCGAACTTTTATATATTATGTATTTGATCCGGACCGCCCCGGTTTATTTCTTAATACCTCGGTCTATTTCTTAATCAATTGCTTTAAATACTTTGATTTATTTTTTAATATCCCGGTTTACTTCTTAATATACTTCGGTTTATTGCAAAATAATTACTTTAAACAAAAAAAATTAATATATTTCGGTTTGAACCGAACAAACCGAAATAAAAGTTCGGTTCGGTTCGATTCTATTTTTCAAACCGAATTACAACTTTAGTTTGCCTAGTTTAGTTCGTTTCCAACCGAACCGAACCGATGAACACCCCTACTTGGAGGCCACATTATTTGAAGATTGAAGCAAGCAATCTGGGACTCTCAATTATAAATAGATTTATATGATTAATTTTACGGTTTAGAATCAATCAAAATGATAAGTCCCTTGGTTCTTGATAATACATTTTTAAAAATTATCTCCGCAATGAAACCATGCTGCGTATAGTCCATTTTTATCTTACTTCATTTAGATGGGGACATATAACGCTGCAGTTATCTATTTATTACGTCCTTGTTTCTGTTTCACTCGTACATATCCCTTTTTATTTTATCTTATATGTGTGTGTATTTATATATATATATATAGAGAGAGAGAGAGAGAGAGAGGAGTTGGCTAATATCAAAGTAGTTGTTTCTGAGGTCCTGTGCAACCAAATCATTTTTCAATTTCAAAGCAAAAAAAGTCGATCCAAATCGTTAGATTTGATCTCATATTAAAATGTGCTTGGAGACCAAATTTTACATTTTTAAAATTTTTTTTACTACTTGCCACTTTGAAATTGCTGATTCAATGGTGGCTTCAAGTTTTACTGCTTGGTTAAGCCACTGTTGGATCATCGATTTTCAAAGTGACTTAATAAATAGTAAAAAAACTCTAAATAATATAAAATTTGGTCTCCAAGCACAATATAATATAGAGATCACATCTAACGGTTTGGATCGACTTTTTGAACTTCAAAAATTGAAAAATGACTTGGTGGCGCGGAATCTCAGAAACAACTGATTTGATATTTGCTAACCTCTATATATATTATTTGGATTTTTTACACTTATCCTTAATTATGAATTTCATTATAATTGGACATTCCTTAAAAACATATAAGTTTAAATTTGTTGAGATTCATAGAAAATAGTTTATTTTCTTCTGAGTTCGGCAACTAAAATATAATCTACACTTTATCATACCATTTATATAAAAAATAATGAAATTTGATGTAAATTTCATGATTTATCAAATTACAAAATAAATCCGTTCCAACCCATATCCGAAGGGATTCAACGGGACAACAAAAAAATATCTAATTTCGTGAATATTTTAACATAGCCAATAAGCCAATCCCTAAAAATCACATGCTTATAACTTTTTTTTTTTTTAACATCATTTAAAAAAGGGTCATCAATAATGTGAAGATAAATCATGGCGAAGAAATCCTAGCCTTTTATTATTCTAGGAATTTAAATTGGCTGAAATCTGAGATCCTAGCCATTCAATTTTTTATGCGCAAGTATCTTGGAACAACTGATTTTTTCGTGCACACATCTCGAAATAATTCGACGGCTGGATCCGAATTGCAGGGATTTTAGGAACAATGTTCATTCGACTCGGATTTCAGCAAATTCGGATCCATTACTTCAAAGTAGGGCTGCAAAAGAATTGAACCAATCGAATCTAACTGATCAGTTCGAGTTCGAACCAATTTCGAACATGAGTTGTTTGGAAATTGAAATAGATTTCGATTGAAAAAAAGAGTTCGGGTTCAACTTAGTTCGTTAATAGTTCAAATTGAGGCCAATTGGAGGAGAATCGGAAGAGTTGAAGGTTTCAGATCGAGTCAAACCAACTTCCGAACCGAACCAGACCCAGCTTGAATTCAAATTGGAACCAATTTCGAACCAAATTAATTTGATTTGTTTCAAAATACACTTCAATCGAACGAGTTAATTGTATTTTTTAAAATCGAACTCAATCGTTTTACCCTACTCCAATAGAGAAAAACTTAAAATTCAAAACACAGCTAAAAGAAAGTGCATAGGGATATGTTCATATTTTTTTTTTGATTTTTTTCATTATTTATCTTAAGTCTTATAAATATTCATCTCTCAACAAATTACTTTTTTTTTTTTAACAAAAGTGGGTGAAACTTACCAGTTTTATTACGAAACTAAAATCATTTTTACAATAGAGAGTCAATACACAAAGCGTATCATAGTTAGCATAAGAAAATACAAAGTTTTACAGACATTAGATAAGTCCGGATGTTAAAAAATTGCTAGTAGGGAAACAAAGTTTTATAAAATAAATTTCAAAAAGAGACATTTAAGTATGATCGCTGGATAATTAAGTTCATTAAATCCTAGTCAAGAAGTTATAACTAGTTATAAGTTATAACTAACCTGTAACAACACGTTTCGCTGCAGAAAATATGGCACAGCGAATCCGGAGATTGAAAAGTGCAGTGAAGTAAAAACTATGACTGGCGGTAAGAGCAGCAGTCCCTCTCACGCCCACAGCCCACTACACATCTCGTCCATCGTGACCGTCAATTGCCCTCAAACTCCACTACAAATAACATAACTGCCACCATAATTCTTCCCGAAACTACCCCTAGGTCGTTTTCCTCAAATACTTAAACCTCATCCCGCCAGAAAACCTCACTCTCAGTTTATTAAATACAACTCAAAAACCCTGCCCTCTTCTTCTCTCCTTTCTTCTCCTCTTTCAAAATGGAAGCGGCACTACTACATAGACGCCACAACGACGAGAAATTGGCAAACCAGCTTGCGGCGTTTGGTTTGCTCGGTCGAACCAACCCCGCCTCTTCTCCTAAGCCGATACCTTCTTCATCCCCTATTCTCTTCGAGGTATATATACATATCCGTCACTCTGTTTCTCTGGTTTGGGTACTTTTGATATCTTTGAAATTGAAATAACTGTTTGTTTTAATGGTTTTAGGCACCTAAAAGAGGATACTGTGCTGCATCAATACCGGTTTCTGATTTGCCTCTTTTCAATCCAATTTATGTCGAGGTTAGTTTCCCTATATTTTGCGATTTTTGTGTTTTATCTTATCCCTCTTCGATAGGTTATTTGGTTTTAAAATTGATGCCCAGCTTGCCCCCTCTCTCAAACTAGGGTTTTTGATTTGAAATTTTCAAACTTTGGAAAAAATTGAAATCGCCTTTATATTGAATTGAGTTTATTTCAGACATGCAAGAGGAAACTCTGATTCTAGACGCGAAATTGACCTTGTTTATTTAATTCCGACTGAGTTGGCATTAAATGATCCCTCTGTTGCATTGCAGAGACAGGGTTTCAGAGGATGGGTTTATGAGAGCGAACCCGGTCGGGTCCGGTTCGTACCGGTCCGCGGAAGCGGTCCAGTTAAGAAAAGCGGCGGAACCGGGGTTTTCCTGCCCCGCGTTTCGGTCAAAGATGAAGTCAACAAGAGAAACAGTAAGTTACTTTTCTCGGGTCCCACCCAAAGTTTATATTAAAAAATTCATTGCACATTTCCTTTTGTCACGCCCTCTTTATTTTTTATACTGTTTTTCTTGTACTTGTGTTTTTTAGGGTTCCCTTGTTAATTAATTGCGTGTTGCTTTATACGGTAGTTACATTTTGGTTTTTACTGTTTAGAAATTTAATTTGTCATGTCATATGTGCTAGTTTTTCTTAGAAAACTTTGTGGACTGTTTGTCTGTATTATACATTTTCGCTTATCTTGTTTTAGTTCTTTTTTATTTTTATTATTGCTATATTTATTGGGCTCAACATAATAAAAATAGTATACATTTACATAATAAGAAAATAGCATAATACAATTTTGCATATTAAAAATAATAGAGTTGGTCTGAATTCATAAATTTCTATTATTTTTTTTATAAAAACAACAAATTTGCTCCATTTGGCTTTATTTAAACCATTGTTATAAAATTTGGTCTAATCTGTTGAATACTATTTAGTTGCAATCCGAATAGAAAATTGATATTCGGTTCGAATATAAAGTTTATGGCATATCATCAGTTTAGATTATATTAAATTATTAATAGTGATAAAATATCGGTTTAAGATATATTAACAGTGATATATACAACATATTATCAGTTCGAAAAATATTAACAGCGATAAAAATATCAGTTAGAGTATATTAACAGTGAGTAGTATCATATATTATTGTATATTTATTTATATATATGAATTCTCATTTAAAATATGTATATATAAATCCGAATAAAAATCTGTATATGTGGTTGCATACTGTAAATATGGTATGCAGTATACCGAATAAGAAACGAATTTCAAAACACTGATTTAAACAAAATAAACATATGTTGATCGAATGTAATAAATGAGACCTTGAAAGCACAATTTTTAAATTACTTTTGTTTGGCATTAAATGCATATCTTAGCAAGCAAATCCCCTGTTTTGTAGATTCGAAAGGACGTGAGCAAAGGAAGCCGCAGCAGCCGCAGAAAGTGGGCCTCAGTCTGACACCTAGACACGAGCTAGTGGGTCCTACTTTCCAGCCTTCATCTGCTGAGCTGGCATCCCTTCTCCCTCAGGAATGGTCTTACTGACATGTGGGTCCTGATTTCTACCTTTGACCAAGTGGGTTTCTCTTTTGTTTTGTTGCTGTCTCATAAAAAAGGAATAGAGAGCAGCATTAATTAATTAATAGATATAATAATAAAAATATGTTTAGGGTTTCGGTGTAATTGATGAATGAATGTTAAGTTGTTAGTAATATTAATATGATATAGTTTGTTGCTAGTTAGGAATTATAAGAAGATAAAAAGTTCTCTAGTTTAGTGCTCTTTTTATTGAAGAAAATTAAAAAAAAAAAGCCAAGAGGGCTGTACTATATAGATGATAGTTGTTTCTGGGGTGTTTGTTGAAGTATATGGCAATAAATCCAAATATCTTGTTTTTTTTTTTTTTTTTTTGTATTTACTGCTTTTGTTGCCTTGTCTTGTTATTATTTCGTAATTTTTAATTGCTATTCAATTGCAGATTTTAATTTATAATACTTTGGTATTAATATATGAAATAATAAATAAATGTTTAATAATATATTAATTGGTGATTACAAATTTATCTATTTGCGTTGCTAATTGTAGGATGTGAACGAAAAATATATTAATATTTGGAATGAATTTTAATTCAAATTTGGTACGTGACCAGTTAATATGATAATTAAAATTATTTTTCTGACTTTATTTTGAAAATAAAAACACATGTTAATGTAATTGATTTTTCAGTTGTAACAAATGGTATCAAATAAACTATACATCCAATAATTATAAACTTGATTGGATAATAATGTAATTAATTTTATGCATTAAATTTTGTATGTTTCATACATTGATAAATATTTATTCGTAAAATATTTAAATGATTTTTAGTCATATTATTAAGTTGACATGAAAATTACAATATTATTGTAAAATTGGAAATGAATTTATAATTTGTACGTTTTACAATGTGTGCAAAAATTTATTTGAGGAATGTAAAAGGAAATAATTAACTAATAATTGGTCTCATTAATTAAAGTAGGAGATGAATTGTATGGATAAAGATTGTTTAATATTTGCTTGAAAAGTAAATTTTTTTTTTACTTGAAGAAAAGCAACGGTTAAAATAGTAAATGTGTGATAGAATTGTAGAAATGGGCGGGGAACTGAGGGTCATTGTCTCATTGACAAGTGACAACCGCTTATAATGATAATCTTAAAAACCGTTAGATGAAATCCTGATCAGAGGCTCTGAACCTCTTATTTCAGTTGGAATTCTAGGTCGAAATTTTTATTAATACCATTTCCAAAAAAAAAAAAACGCACTAATTGATAAATTCAAAAAATATCAACGCCTCAATGACAAATGGCGATTCTATTGTAATTAGGGCTACACAAAAAATTTGTAGTTCATGATTTGATTCGAGTTTGATTTGAAAAAGTTCGTAAAAAATTCGATTCGAAGTAGTTCTAAATTAATTCAAACCAAACTCAAATTGGATCTGGTTCGTTCGAAATAGGTTCGCAAACTATTCTAGTTCGAATCTCAAAGTAATATGAACGGTTGATTTCCACTAATGACTTGTGTTCGTTGATTTCTTAAAAGTTAAAACATAAGGCTGTCCAGTCATAAGTCATAACTTGTAAGTCGTAACTCTCGCTCTTAGTTCTGAAACTCTATGGGTATGTTTGGATGCACAAGAATAGCCACTGTTTCCGGAATAGCATTGCTATTCGGAACAGGGTGCATCCAAACGACTTTAGAGCTATTCGGAATAGCTACTGTTTTTAGAATAGCGTTGCTATTCGCTATTCTTACAAAAACATGGAATAGCATTTGTTCATTTCAATATTAATACTAATCTAATATTTAAACTAATATTATATTACATTTAATATTTAAATTAATATTATATTGTATTATATTTAATCTAATATTTTATTTAATACTAATATAATATTTAAAATAATATTATGTTACATTTTAATATTTAAATTAATATTATATTATATTATATTTAATCTAATATTTTATTTAATACTAATCTAATATTTAAAATAATATTATATTACATTTAATAATTAAATTAATATTATATTGTATTATATTTTAACTAATATTTTATTCAATACTAATCTAATATTTAAAATAATATTATATTACATTTAATCTAATATTTTATTTAATACTAATCTAATTTTTAAATTAATATTATATTATATTAATATTTAAACTAATATTATATTACATTTAATATTTAAACTAATATTATATTATATTTAATCTAATATTATATTATATTTAATCTAATATTTTATTTAATACTAATCTAATTTTTAAATTAATATTATATTACATTAATATTTAAACTAATATTATATTATATTTAAGCTAATATTATATTATATTTAATCTAATATTTTATTAATACTAATCTAATATTTAAAATAATATTATATTACATTCAATATTTAAACGAATATTATATTACATTAATCTAATATTTTATTTAATACTAATCTAATATTTAAAATAATATTATATTCCATTTAATAATTAAATTAATATTACATTGTATTATATTTAAACTAATATTTTATTCAATAGTAATCTAATATTTAAAATAATATTATATTACATTTAATCTAATATTTTATTTAATACTAATCTAATTTTTAAATTAATATTATATTACATTTAATATTTAAAATAATATTATATTACATTTAATATTTAAAATAATATTATATTACATTTAATATTTAAACTAATATTATATTATATTTAATCTAAAATTATATTATATTTATTCTAATATTTTATTAATACTAATCTAATATTTAAAATAATATTATATTATATTTAATATTTAAACTAATATTATATTATATTTAATATTTAAACTAATATTATAATATTTTATTTAATACTAATTTAATATTTAAAATAATATTATATTACATTTAATATTTAAATTAATATTATATTGTATTATATTTAATCTTACATATAAATTATTAAACAGTAGCTATTCCCTCCAAACCCTATTCCAAATATGCAATCCAAACAACTTTTTCACTGTTCTGAATAGCACTGTTCTTAAACAGTAGCTATTCTTATTTACTATTCTAAACAGTAGCTATTCTAGCTATTCTTGAGTGCATCCAAACGTACCCTATATGACTTTCACCTATCGCTCTCAGCAACTACGATTACTCTTCATTGTCGTAAAAAAGTTAGTAAAAGATTTAAAATTGAGTTCGTAAAAAAATCGATTCCAAATCTAGTACGAAATTAATTCAAATCAAACTCAAACTGGGGTAAAGTTCGATTCGATTCGATTCGTTTGTAGCCCTAATTATAATACTTGTTTAATATTTTTAAAAATAGAAATAACAATTAATAATTTAAATATATTAGAAAAAACATTAAATAAAATAGATAAAATATTTTATAATTTAGATGTACTAGGACTACGCAACATTTTTCGGGCATGGTTTTTCCTGCTGTAAATAAATTAAACTATTTCTTAGTGTGAAAAAGAAATAAAAATATTTTGTATCTGAATAATACTGGTTCAAAAGTCATTTTTAGTAAATAAAAAAATTATTGTGGTCCTTCTATAAAATCAGATGAATTTAGTTTGTTTTTTTAGTTTCTACGGGATCGCAACGATAAATGACAGCTTCAAGAATAAAGTCGTCAATTGTTTTTGTGGCTCTGATATTTTTCGAATTTCCTAGATTTAGTAGTTTATTTTTTTTATAATGGTATTTATAATAATTTCGGAATTCCAGGACACCCCACGTGATTCCACTCCTGTACCATGAATTTGATTTTTTTTTTTGATGAAAAACCAGTAAGTGTAAAATTCGTAGCATGAATTTGATTTGAAGGATAATAAAATTCGTAACGTGAATTTGCTTTTGTCGTTATTTTCGGACGGATCAGTATTCTCCGCTGAGCTTTTACATGTGGAGCTGTGCAGAGTTAATTGGACGGTCCAGATTTACTCTCAGCCGGTGAGTACTCAGGATGATGAAGGGACAGTAATAATTTTGCTTTAAGAGTCGTGCCAAAATAAAAACGAAGGGATCATATTAAAAGCACCGGAGGAACTCCGCATGTAAAAGCTCCGCAGAATGTGAATGCATTCTCGGACAAAAACGAGGAGGCATAAAGTTGGGCCCAATGGGCTTTTTGACAGAGTAAACTAATGGGTCCACTGGGGTCGCATGGGAAAATGGCGAAAGTTGCGTTATTTTGAGAAAACAAATAAACAAGATGGAGCTTATCAGTGGGTTTTTTCTCGCAGTTCAACAAAATATCAGTCTTCTGCGGCTTGCAATATGTAGCTTGTATATGACATGGGTCTCATAAGCTGTTCGTGAGGTGATCACGAACGGTTGAGATTATTCTGATCACCTAACGGTTGAGATCATTCTCCAGCGCTGCAGAGATTAATATAGGTCCGTCCATTTGATTAAAGAACTCAAATTAAAAATGATAAATTGAACAAATTTGATTAAACTGGTAAAATTGAGTTTAGTAGAAATGACAAAGTAAAAGCTAAGAAAATGTAAAGATTAGATAACAGATTTCCTAATTCAAATACATAAATCTATTCTCTCTTTATAGACGAAACTTCTTTAGTTGGAATCAATTAGATTCGTCGGTTGGATTTTTTAATTGAATCTCAGCTTGCCATTTAAGCGCTGGTGTGGAGAAGAAACATTTAGCTGTCTTAACAGAACTCTCAGCAGACTCTTCAGGAATTGCTTGTCCAGTCTTTATTCAATTCGCCTCTAGGATTCCCTCTCCAGTGACTCAATTTGTTAATAGACGCTCGCTTCAATGTTGAATTACGTTTAGTTTGCGAAGGACCCACTTACAACAATCAGTTTCTTTTGACCGAATTGGCCTCCATTTTTTCTTTTCCATGTAACGCGTTGACTGACTCAAAAATAAATGTAATTTCGTCCAAATTCTCTTCTATCCGTGACATAAATTTGTGTCTTTGATGATGCTAATGGGTTCGATTGCATTTTTTTGCCATTAAACTTCTAGAAGATCTCTTGATCTTGGATGGAATATATAATTTGGATGATTATACATGATCCGATCTGTGGTTGATCTTTTGCAACACCGATGTGGATACGTAATTGATGCTACAGTGAATCCGAAAGTAAGGAAAGAGTAGAAAGCACTAAAACGGAAAGTTTTCTTTAGACAGTGGGAATCAAGGCATTCCTCGTATTTGGTACGGTACGGTGACCAATGTTGACGAGACAACACCACTGTTTATGATTATAAATTGTTTTCTTTTCCATTCGAGGATAACACTCAGACTCATTTTGGAGCAGATCATTAACATACTGACATCTCGTGTGATCAGTCAGGTTTTGTGGCAACCTGAAAGACATAAATTATTTGGCCATGTCTGCTTTTATTTATGTTATGTTTTGGAACTCAACAATTTTTTTTAGTTGCGCAACCTTTTAGTAATGTACCCAACCTAATCAGCAAAGAATTACCGGTACTGCCCGTAGTGTAGTGAAAAAAACCGGACGGTTCAGGACTGGATCGGACCATCTGCGGATCTGTTCCGGACTGTTTCGGATTGAGGTCAAGACCCGGACCGGTCGGAACTGAGGCTAGGGAGGGGTCTAGTCCTAGCACGATTTTTGGTGGATTTTATCTACTAGATCCGGACTAACTCGTGTAAACCCGTCCTAGACAAATTTGTATTATTTCATATTATTTGAAACCTTAAAACCAAATTACTTTAAAAAAAGAAAGAGAAAAACTAAATTACTTTAAAAAAATAAATAACAGAATTACTTTAAAAAATGAATTATTTCGATTTTAAAATCAAATTATTTAGATTTTAAAATCGAATTACTTTAATAAAACAATTGATTTAAGAAAAAAACAAACTAGAATGATATAATTCGGTTTTTTAAAATCTATTGTTTTAAATTAATTTGGTTTGAAAGATCAAAATAATTCGTTTTTTAAAGTAATTCGGTTTTTTAAACAACTAATAAAAAAAAAATTGCATCGGAACACTCCGGACTGGATTGGACCAACCCGTGTACCATGGTCCTTGGCACGGATTTGGGTCATCCTCTTCAAATTTGGACAGCCTAACTCGAACCGTGCGGACTTGTGGACCGGAGAGACCCGTAGATTGGAGGTTTTGGACCGAACCGAACTGGACTGACCCATTTGCATAACACTAGTTTATGCCAATCAGTACTTTCAGTCTATAACAAGGTGAGGTCTTTCATCACTAGATGAGCTACCACTATTTTTTGCCTACAAGCTACTCAGTTGAGTCCGCTGGAGAAATTTTGAGCGTGTCTTTAAATATTCGAGTGGAATAATTTTGAGAAAACTATATTTTCAATTAAAACTATATTTTGAATTCACAAACTTGAATTTGATGGAATAAATATTTGTTGGGCCAATGTAAGTAATATTGGAGATCAAATGCTATTTTTGAATTCTATCAATGGATTCTCCATCAGTTCTAGATCTTTTCTTGGCCAATTAAAGAGGCAATTGTATCTATTTCCTAGATCCAGATATAACATTGAGGATGGCAATACAGAAAGAAAGATTGTGTTATTTTATTCTTCTCTCTACCTGGTTTGTTCTTGATATAGAGTAGGTTTTTTCCCCTACCACAAGCCACTACTTGTAGTTCAATTAAAGGCTTCACAAACTCAAGGTTGCAAAAGCTAATAATGGCTGATTTAGTGCATTTTCAAAATGCTTAATTCTTGAAAGTTATTTTTAGAGAAATTTTTTCTTGATGTTTTTAATAGTTTATCTTAATGAGGAGAGCTTTTTTCTTAAGTCGCTTCATTTAAGAAGTTCATTTTTTTATCGAGTAGGGTTAAAATTAATGTCTCATTATTTTCGTGCTCCAATCATATCTCACATTCTTATCTCTGTATTTAAAGTTCAAAGAGTTAATACAAACCGCACAACGTGATCTCTATATTAAAATATGCTTCGAGATCACATTTTATTGTTTTTTTTTAATTTTTTTTACTATTTTTTTAGATAGTTACAAAATCATTATTTTTTAGAAGATTATAAAACTCCATAGATAAACTTATTTGATTGCCAAGTGATCATATTCATAACTAAATAAAATAATGTGTGCATGGCATATATGATGTATCAGATTTAACCTTAATAATTTACCGATGACAAATATAATTATTACCATCTGATATAGTCATGAACTAAAGGCCTTATAAAGATTAATTGGGAATGGATCTCAAAGGCCCAAGAATCATAAAGCCCAAAAGAAAAGGATGAATTAAGAGCCCATTCGGGATGGGGGCCTCACCTTCATTATGGATATCGAAATCAACTAATGAAGGACATCGAAAAGAGACGCGAATTAAGCTAGATTCGGAGTTTGCTTGAGATGTCCCGAGTCGAAAGTCAAACCGACCTACTTTCGAGATAAGCCGTTGGTATCCCGAAGTGAGGCCTAAACCGACTTAAAAGTCTATAAATACCCAAAAATTCAATGATACAGGGGACGCAAAATAGAATACAGAAAAGACACGAATGGGATAAAGTTACGTGCTGAAGAAATCTGAACTAAGTTTTATACAACACACACACATTCTTAAACTAATCATCTTGAGCTACTCTTAACCAGAGATAGTCCGTATATTGATCGCGTGGCCCAATACTATTTGGACCGGAGCGTATCACCATCTAACAACATTACAACATTACCATCATAATGAGTGACTGATATCAATCATTTAGTTCTTCTTCTTTATTTTTCAACAAGAATTATTATCATCTTAAATTTTAGAGTTGATTGACCTCTCATAAAGCTGTGAAGGTTTTAATTGATTAGTCCGAATATAGTAATCTGAATTAAGATATGGAGGGGTTGCTCGTTTTTTGTTTGTTATAGCCTTGTCTTTTCTATTGGGCTTCTGATGCTGAGTTTCTTGATCCTTTTCTAATGGGCCGTTGTTCTTGATCCTTTTTCTAATGGGCCGTTGACTCTGTTTGATCTGTGTTTCTTTTGGAATGCAGCCTCTTTACTCTTTAGTGTTATTCGGGTGCAATTAAATCTCTTTAAAACTAAAAAAATCACTTTTAATTTTTCAGCTGTTTAATTCAATCATTTCTTTTAATATCTTTTTTATCCAGATTTTAATTTTCTGATTGGATCTTAAAACATCTATATTTCTTCTTTTAATTTATTTAGCTATTATTCACGGATAAAAACAACCTAACATCAGTTCTTTAAATCTTCTAAAGACTTAATCATAATGCATATTAAGAGGCGTGTCGAACAATCCGAAAGGATCTAGATTTATTTTTTGTCATACAGGATGTTCGCCACCTAATTTTATGTAATATATGTATACAACAAATTATTATATAAACTGTTGTAAATTTTAAATTTCATTATTATTTAGACTCCGTAGAAGAACCTTATCAGCGTTTTGTTCTTAAATAAAGGTAGAGGATTATATACACAGAGTAAGATTTAATTCTCCTGATCTGCAGATCTGCCCCCATTGGAGAACTTGAATGGATCTGCGCCACTTGATTAGTTGATCGTCTGATCAAGGATGAATATCTGATTCTCATTTCTCTCTCTCTTTCATACCGCCCCTCTCCATAGGGGTGTAAACGGCCGGATACGGATCGGATAGTGGTCAAACCGCATTCTTATCCGTTATAATTTTTCAGATACGGATACAAATACATATAGTCTCGGAAACGAATACGGATCAGATATCGAACGGATACGAATATGGATACTAATATAATTCGGATAGTTAAAAATAAATTACTAATATACATTATGAAAATAAATAGCATTTAAAATTTAAATATAATCTTTCATTCATAAATTAGAGATCCATTGATGTACTTCCTCCGATAAAAATTGATGAAACAAAAAAGAATCATATGTACTGCCAGAATAATTGACGCAAAAAAAATGAATCGTGATATATCAGGTAAATAATCATACACATCGCATTAATTTTTGTTGAATACAAAAATAACGTGCTGTCCAACAATAGTTGAATAGTGTTCATAAAGAAAAAAAATTGATGAAACAAAAAAGAATCATATGTACTGCCAGAATAATTGACGCCAAAAAATTGAATCATGATATATCAGCTAAATAATCATATACATCGCATCAATTTTTGTTGAATACAAAAATAACGTGCTGTCCAACAATAGTTGAATAGTGTTCATAAAGAAAAAAATGATCCGGAATCCGAAATCCGGATGTACAGTTATTCTTTAATCCCACAACTGAACTACAAATAATTGAGAAGTCTTTATATACTAGGAAGTTGTTATTATTACGTTGTAGTCATTTGAGCCGGCTCAGCCCAGATAGTCCAATGTGCGGGAACAAGTTCAAATTTTGCGGAACTCTTCGGATATCCGGTTAGTTCAATTTTCAGATTCGGATCCGGATAATATCCGATCCGTTTACACCCCTGCCTCTCCACCTTGCCCACTAGTCCACCCTTTCCTCCGTCCCGTCCATCTGTCCAAACAGGTGCTTCCTTCTAATGAATTTGGTCATCACTTTTAGTTATGGTCTTCGTTCAAGCATGTGTTTCCGCTTATTGGATCTGTCCATTACTTTCGATGCTTCTACTTAGTGGATTTGATCACTGCCTCATCTCTCTTGCCATTACGAAGGCTCTTATTCTCCAAGACAAGCAATTTTTTTTTTCTTCTTTTATTCTAAGTTCTTCTTTCTCTATTTGACAATAGAATAGTGGGTGGAACAAGATTTACATATAGTTTACTATGTTATAATGTTTGTAGGCTATTTGTTATGTTGCGGGTTGATTCTGATCTCCCTTCTTCCCCTAGTCTTTCTCTCTCTTCTTTCTATTTGTCCCTCTTTTTCTTTCTATATGCTTTTTTTTTTCTCTCTTCTTTCCCTTTCTTTCTATAGTAATACAAGGAATAGACTGTATTGCTTCTAGATATCCCATGCTCACCTTATTTTTCACCCAGTGTGCTATGCTGAAGGCAAGGATGATTGATGGCTCACTACTCTCTATCTGAGCATGAACAAATGTCAACTCGTACTGGTATCTAATCAGTTCTTTGGTTTTACCTTGTTTACTTATGTAATAGAGTGTCTACTTATATGTATTGGTAAGGGTGGGTGGTCTACAACAGATAGGTCCACTGTGTTTTGGCATTTAATTTAGGCGCGTACCAAATATTTTTTTTTTTTCTGTACTTGCATGATGTTGATACTAGTGCTGCAACTCTCATGTACTGTACTATTTTGTTTAATGCTAACCTACGAGCCTTTTCATACAAAAAAACAAACTTTGCACAACTCAATTACATCGAGTACAATGGACCCGCAATACCTTGTGAGATAGGTTATGCTGCAGAAGATCCTTTAGATGTATATTATTAAATGTGTCGGCCCTATTAGGGGCGGACCTAGTAAGAGGAGGGGGGAATTCGCATCCTCTGAGATATCTCAAACTTTGCGTGACTTTTTGTAACATCTCAATCGTTCAAATACATTTTGCACGAATCTCAAAGCTCAAATAATACTGCCCCCTACGTCCCACCCTCGAATAGGGTGTGGACACGTCGGTCATGCAAAAATTGAGATATCTTAGAGGATGCACCCGGGGGGGGGGGGGGGGGGGAGTTTTATTTGCCTCTTCTGAATTTTCTTATTTGTAATTTGAGTTAAATTTAGAGTTAAAAATTATAATAATTTTATTTATTTTAATTGGTAATTAGAATTAGAAGTTGGATTTTTGAAAATTAGAAATCAAGAGTATTGTAGATTATAAGTTGGAACATTGTATTTTATCTAGTATCTGATAAATTAATTTGTTGAACTTTAAACCCGATTTACTATTCTTTTGTCTCCCTCACAAAAATCCTAAATCCGTCTAGTGAGAACTGGAAGGTACGCTTGACCTTCGATTGTATTATAAAATAGATGGGGGTTCGAATATGTTTTTTTCTGTATATTTTTTTTGCATCCCTGCTGTATTTTTATTGTATACTAATAATATAAATACAACTCCTTTCCTCGTTGTCTATTTAGAAATGATCGTGTTGGTTAATGAAATAACATTGCTTTTGCGCGGTTTTTTTTCCCAACAATTTCATCTATCTGATTCTGATAGCATGATCAAATATTTTGGAAATAGTTTTTTTTGTTTTGATAGAAAAAATTCTCAACGCAATGAGGCTACAACTGATTTTTGAAAAATATAGGATAAAAATAGCCCGACCTCCTCCTATATTTGAAGATTTTCGAATTCTCAATCATAAAATAATGAGACATGTGGATTTAAATTGAATAATATTATTTTTTTGAATAATATTTGGACCTCCAAGCCATTGTTCCCGCTCCAGCCTCCAACTAGTTCAACCATCACCTCTTCCACTTTACACCTCGGAACACGTCTTTCTTTCTATTCTATAAGATCTAGAAGAAAGGCACTTTCCCTTCTTCTTAACCTTAATCCAAAATCAAATGGCTGAGGAAGGGTGCTCACAGGAATAGATTCAGTGGAGATGGGGTAGGGCCTGTAGCTCATAAGGATTAGAGCACGTGGCTACGAACCACGGTGTCAGGGGTTTGAGTCCCTTCTCGCCCAAAAGGCCCTTGACTTTTCCAATTGGGGTAGGAAAGTCATGATCGGGATAGCGTACGCAGAGTTCTACAACTTGGGGTATAGTCATGTGTTGAAATGGAAAGTATTAATAGCAGAGCAAGTATATATTTCCAAAAAATCGAAAACTAAGAGATAAATGTTTTGTGAAATCTTCTAGAATATTAATTGATAAAAGGATTGGAACCTTTTCATTTTTGGATTACGAACAACGCTCACCGCGTCGATACCTTTTCAATTTTGGATTGTGAATAACGATAGAGCCAACTTTGTGATCTCCTTTTTCTCTTGCAACACTGTTCCTCACATCCTCAAAGAAGTAAGTCTGGATCTCCTCGGCCGCCGCATCATGACCATCAAATCTCTCAACGCCACTCTTCCTCCTTCACTTGTCAACTCCCTCTATGATCGAGAGTGTGGTTATGCACTGTTCAAGTGCACTGAGTTGCAACTCAATTTGAATCAGAGAACAACCAAGAGAAGGGTTGATGGAGAAGTTGTTGATTTGATTGAGGAAGTGAGGCTCACTTTATCTTGCAGTTTGATTTATTGATTTGATATGTTATCTTTAAATGTTTGATATGTGAGATTTAAATGCTTGATGTAATATGTTTAAAGAATTGATTGTACATATTTACATGATGATTGTATATTGTATTTTCTGTAAAATTTAAAGACTTGACATGAATGCTTTAAAGAGTTGGAGATAGACATTTATAAGCTTGTAAAGCAAAATTATAAAACCCTAATAAGTTAAGGGTTGTAGACATAGGTTTAAAAGTTTGACACAAGTACTTTAAAGGGTTTCAAATAGAGGTTTAAAGGCCTGTGAAACAAAATAAATAAAAATAAAAGCTGAAAGTTAAAGAGTTGTAGTAAGAGGTTTAAAGGCTTGACATGAGTACTTTAAAGGGTTGTAGACAAATGTTCAAAATCTTGCGATGCAAAATGAATTAAAAAAATGATAAAATAATGGTTGTAGATAGAGGTTTAAAGGTTTGTAGACAGAGAGGTCCAAAGACTTGACAAAGTACTTTAGATAGTTGCCATTAGAGGTTTAAATAGTTTAAAATAGAGCTCGAAAAAGAGCTACCAATCTTCTAAAAGATCGTTGTGGTCAAAAGTTTAAAGTGTAAAAATTCAAAATTTTATAAATTATACTTTGTGTTTAAAGGCTTGAATTAAGGTGTTTAAATGGTTGTTGTAAGAGGCTTGAAAAGTTGCTCTTCAATAGGTGCTACCGGCCTTCTAAAAAGAGTTAGGCTGGGCGTCGACATTGTAGAAAGACAACTAGTTCGAGAGCACACTCAAGGGTTGGATTTTGGAGCGTAAAAAATAAAAAAATTATAACTTAGATGTTTAAATACTTGAATGAAGAAAATTGAATAGTTTTTTTTTATAGGTTTATAGGGTTGGACAAGACAATGCTAGATAGGATACTGGAAGGACATCGATATTCTAAAAGACCGAAGCACTTGGAAGACATGTTCGATAATTTGTTTGGAGGTAATTATGAAGCTCCTATATTTTTAGACCTTTGAAAAAAGTGAAAGTGTCATCTCACATGACTAAAAGAAAGCAGAGTAACTATGTGCACACAATCATTGAAAGCACATTTTTTAGACCTTGGAAAGAAGATAAATTATTGACATCGAATTTAACTGAAGACGGTGAAAGTGTCATCTCACATGATCATTAGAGAGGGATGGCTTTAAAAGAAAGCACAATAAATATATGCATACAACCACTGAAATTGATTTTTTTAGACCTCAGAAAAAAGAGTAACTATCGTAATCGAATTTAATTGAAGACGGTGGAAGTGTCATCTCACATGACCATTAGAGAGGGATGGCTTTAAAAGAAAACACAGTAAATATGTGCACACAGCTACTGAAATCAATTTTTTTATATCTCAGAAAGAAGAGAAATTATCGAATTCGAATTTAACTGAAGACGGTGAAAGCGTCATCTCACATGACCATTAAAGAGGGATGGCTTCAAAAGAAAGCAGAGTAAATATGTGCACACAACCACTAAAATTGAATTTTTTAGACTTATGAAAAAAGATAAATTATCGAAATCGAATTTAACTGAAGACAGTGAAAGTATCATCTCACATGACCATTAGAGAGGGACGGCTTTAAAAGAAAGCATAGTAAATATGTGCACACAAACACAACCACTAACATCATTAGAGAGGGACTGTATACAGAGTAGAACTAGGGTGTTCCTAAGTTAACTAAGTTTTTTTTTTTTTTTTTTGTGAATTCAACTTTAAAATCTATTGAATTGGCTTCAAATGATGAATCTAAATCGTTGAAATCTTTCTATCTTATTAGTGATGCATCTACATGCAAAAATTTTAAAGTTTCGAATTAATTTAGTATAAAGTTAAATGGTCAAAATTAGAAAGTTTATAAATTAATTTTAATGCATTTTTTAGACGTCTTTTGACCACTTGACTCTATATAAAATTAATTCAAAATTTTAAAATTTTTGCATATAGATGCATCACTCGTAAGATTAAAACTTTTAACGGATTAAATTCGTTGTTTGAAGCCAACTCGATAAATTTTATAGTTGAGTTCACAATGGAACTCAGTGAACTTCGGAACTCACTTCTTCTACTCCAATTCACATCCTCTCAGGTACCTGACAAAGAAATCTTTTACAATTAGTACATCTGGACCGTTAATTTTAACTTTACACAAATCTCAAATTATAATAATACTGTCCCCTGCATTAGTCCGAATATCAAACTAGCTGAGAATTAATTTCTAACCATAAAGTGAGGTAATCTTCTACGGTAGCTGGGAGCATAGTAACAAATCAATAGTTCGGATTTGGTTCAGCGAGATTAAAAATTCGTGATTCGGGTATAATTCGGGTATAATTCGGAAATGATTCGGTAAAATAACAAAGCCAAAAAAATCCAACAAAAAAAAAACCCATTCAAAAAGCGGGTTCTCCACCCATTGGAGCGGATCCAGGAGTGAATTACAGCTCCAGCGCCTTTTTTTTTTTTAAACCAGTATACCTAGTGGACCGGCCCAACACACACACACACACATTAAATCATCCGTTTTTTTCACGTTTTTATCGCAAATAATTCGTGACTCGTGTTTTATATGCGTTTTATTCACGAATAAAATATATTATATGTATTTTTACATTTTATTCGGAGTTTAATTCAAAAATGTAAAAAAAACGAATAAAATGCGAATTATTCGCGAATACTGTCACTGTAGTTGGGAGGAGACGGATCCCATCTACTCTGTATATATATATTACCATACTAATTTGTCAGAGAAAATTTTGAATTGCTGGACTAACCGAAAGCAACCCCTTGGTGGAGCGTTCTCTTATCTCCCAGCACGTGTCGATCTCTGAGATCCCAAAACTCCTCCATCAACCACTCGAATCGGTCGGGTCTGCTGACGTCACTCCTCGAGACGCCATCCTCCACGTGTCCCCGCTCGATTCGCTCCACTTTCTTTTTATTCCTTCAACTCTCGCTCTCCTTCTTTTCTCTTCTCTCTTTCCTTTTTCTTAACGTCTCTCTCTCTCCCTCTCAAATGGACCCCAATCCTTCAGCGGTGGATCCGCTCCCCGTGGCGGAGGCAGGGCCGTCCAGTTCAGTCGAGGGAGGAGCAGCGAGAGTGAAATGCTTGGGGAGACGAGGACGCTTGTCGTGGGGAGCGGCGGCGGCGTACGGAAGGATGGCGGAGATGGAAGACGCCCATGCGGCAGCTCCGGAGTTTCTTGACATCTCTTGCGGAGGCGCTGGTGGATGCGCGGCATCGTCGCCTTCTGAACCCGGCGAAGTCGCTCAGTTGAGGTTCTTCGGTGTGTACGATGGTCATGGCGGATCCCAGGTAATTGCCAGGACTTCAATCCACGTGGGACTTAGTTATTGGTCAGGATCGCTGTTTTGTGTTTCTGATTTAGTGGTCGATCGGAATTCCGAAGGACGCGTGTAAATTGTCAGTATTCAAGAAAAAAAAAAGAAAGGGGGCAGGTGACAGTCTGCAATCGTTGTATAGACCTGGTCTTGTAGTCCGTGATCTAAAAATTAGTTGCTCATATATATTAATTTGTAGTTTCTGGAGCGTTGATCCAGTGACGCTCTTCTAGTCTTCCTACCTAGGTTTTAAATTAAATATTTATCGTAGAAACTTATATTGCATTTATTTGAAGTTTTCTTATGAATTTTGAAAAAGTCAAGTTAAACAATTAATTCTACGCATACCTGTACTAAATGTTTCTTTTAGAGCTAGGTTATTATTAGTACTTGTATACAGTTCTTTTGTCCAACCAAACCATTACCAACTAAATGCGGCGTGTAGGGTTTTTCTACTGTGTATTTATACACACACATATATATGAGAAGGGTTCTAACATCTCATGTCTTTTATGTCTCATCACTCTTTATATTGTATATCTTCATTTTTAAAATCCAAACTGTCGATCTGAACCACTCAACATGGTATTCATACTAAAATATGTTTGGAATGAAATTTTATAATTATTTTAAATTTTTTACTATTTTCTAAGATAGTTCAAAATCACTGTTTCTTGACCGCTCAAAAACATTGATTGTTCACCTATCTAGAAAAATAGAATTTTTTTTGCAAAAATTATAAAATTTCAAGTCCAAAAATATTTTAGTATGGATACCATAAAAATCAGTGATTTCAAAAATTCAAAAAAACTAGTAATAAATTTAAAAAAAATGGAAAATTTGGTCTCTAAGCACAATTTAATATGGAGATCAACTTGAATGGTTCGGATCGACGTTTTAAACTTTAAAATCGCAAAATATGAGTGTAGTAAAATGCTTGCTTTACTTCATGAAGCACCGTAGCCCAACTCTCTATATATAGTATACATTTCCAATTTTTGTTCGTGACAAGACCAATTGGAACTCTAGAACATCCTTAATTGCATCCAAATTATATACTCGGAGAAATTGTAGGATCTAATCCGAGGAACATTTTTTCACCTGAAGAATAAAAACATAAAGTGAAATTAATGAATTAGTAGCAAACCTCAATTTAAATTATCATATTTTGTTAATTGCAGGTTGCTCAATACTGTGCCAGCAGGATGCATGAAGCAATAAAAGAGGAGTGGGAGAGCGGGAATGGAAATAATAATGAAGAATCATGGCAGAGGCGGTGGGAGGGCACATTTGAAAGAGGATTTGAGAGGGTAGATGACGAGTTGATTTCGGATCGTGTGGCACCAGATGTGGTAGGCTCTACTGCGGTTGTGGCTGTGGTTTCAGGATGCCAGATTATCTGTGCGAATTGTGGTGATTCGAGAGCTGTGCTTTGCCAAAGGGGCCAAGCAGTGCCATTGACAATTGATAATAAGGTGCGACTTACAAGAGCTAACTACTATACAAATTTAGATATGGGATTATGTTGACATAAATTTATTTGATAATTATGACAACATGCAAAACACTTGTCAGAGTGAAAAAAGTTGAAGTTGTAGATATGTTCTCTATAATTTAAATAGGTCTTCTATCAAATTTGGTGCAAGTTCAAAAGTAATTTGTTACTTAAACAATCTTATATTGCACTAAATTCGATACACGGTTAATCTAAATGATAAAGAATAACATTACAATTTTAATTTTCAAATTCCAACAAATTTTCACATTGGTTACAATTGTCATATTTGTCAATTTATTCCTAGACCGTGAGTGCATATGATTGTAGTTGGGTATACTCGTTAGTTCCATTAATGTGAATCATGTACTGTGGTTATAATGGTTTGAGAAGGGGATCCTGAATTTAGCATTCTATTTATCAAAGCTCGAATAATTCTTTTTAGGAAAATTTCCTGATGTAGATTGCATTCTTGTTTCTTATTATTTAACAATCTTTTAGTATTTATATTATTTACTGAAAAATGATTCGCATTAATGCTAACGACCTCAAAGGATGCAGCAACCAAAATTAATATTAATTAATTTCTTTTTCTCCCATTAGATTTTGATCAAATTTCTGGCTGAGGATGCTATGGGTTTTCAGAATAACTTGGCTTGAATTTGAAGTTGGAGCATAAAGAAATTAGTCATAAGGTCTTCGGATAAAAAAATGATCAACATATGCAATGGTCTTAAAAATCATGATTATCACATTTCGGCCACCAAAGTTTCAAATTTCCTATTAGGTCCTTTGAACTTTCCAATATGTACGGTTATCTTTTGTATCTTCATCTGCCTCCGCACGTCCAATTGCTTGCAATAATGTCATCATTTACGTCAGTGGACATCAGCGCAACCAACATATACTTGCATGTTTTGTTGATTGGAATGGAAAGGTGGATTTTCATCAACTTACGGATGAAAATTAACTGCAGGACGAATATGGTAAATTATTTGGAAGCTATTGGGCCAAAATGGGAATGAGTGAAACTTTTGGGGACTGAAATGCACAAAAGGACACTTTTGACGACCTCTTTTGTAATTTACCTAAAATAAAAATAAATAAATAACCCATAGAGCTGTCATAATAAATGGTTTCAAACCTCACTTGGATGGTATGGAAAGTTCTGCTGCTCATTTCTTGCTTCAATTCTTACAGCCAGATAGAGAGGATGAGCTGGCCAGAATTGAAGGTTGCGGTGGAAAAGTTGTAAACTGGGGGGGCCCACGAGTGCAAGCTATTCTCGCAATGTCAAGAGCAGTAGGTTTGTACTTCCATCTATTTCTCAGATAACATGCTCTATTTTTTACAAAACTCCAATTGTTCCTCAGTAGTCAGTTCCTCTTGACTGTATTACGGTACAAGTTCTTAAGGGAAATCTGCTGAAAAACCTGTATTTTCTCATCTTAAACTCATGCTACTCCATTTTATTACATGCATAACTTATGATGGTGAAGGCCAATTATTGACTGGGACCTGAACTAGGGTGTTGCCATGTTGAATTGGAGGGTCATTTTTGTAAATATTCAGATTTAGTTAATCATTTCTCTTGATACAGGTGACCGTTATTTGAGGCCATGGGTTATAGCAGTTCCAGAAGTGACATTCCACCCAAGATCTGAAGATGATGATTGTTTAATATTAGCAAGTGATGGCTTGTGGGATGTAGTATCCAATGAAGAGGCTTGTGAAATTGCATATCGACTTCTAAGAAGACATAGACGTAATGGCTTAATTGGCGATGGAACTCAAATTCCTGCACAAGCAGTTGCAGAATACCTTCTCAATCTTGCTTTAAGGAAACAGAGCTCTGACAATATTTCAGTTGTTGTTGTGGATTTGAAAGTTAAAAACCGGCGTAGGCCAAGACAGTGATGGTAACTTTCTTTTTGTACACAAAGTGTACTAGCCAGATTCTTCTGTAACACTGATGACTTCCCCAATCAGCTCTGTAAGTTTACCAGTGTCAATTTAAGTCAAATGGGGATTATGACAATGTGGTTGTGCACTGCTGCTTCTATTTTAGATGCAAGTCTAATTAGATAGCAACTATTGTTGTAGGCAATTTAAACATTTTGTATTTCAAGATTTTTCTTGATGAAGCTGTCCCATCTTCAAAGGTGCAGATCAGTTTTGCAACATATTAATTTCTGGATGCTTTATCTGTAATTTGTGTGTGATGGCGTGTCTGTAATTTTATAAATCAAAACATTTATCTCGGACAGGTTGGAATAAGTTGGTTTGTACAAGTATTCTACTCCTGCGTCTTTGGAAGCTCCAGTTATAACTTACAAGCATATCATACAAACCAATCTCCATGACTTTCATATTTAATTGTAAATTCCTAGCTTTGCATACGGGCAAGCCAAATTTTACTTGCAGTTCAATCAATTTCATAAGTGACCGTTATGAGCCAACATATGTCCGATTTACGATGATAATAATATGGCTTGGTTTGAATGAGACAACGTTAGAATGATAACCATGGATTGATAACTTGATATTTTACATATATGAAACATAAGTTTTCTCAAATTCAAAATACATGTATAACTAATACCAAAAATGATTACGTATACAATGATAATAAATAAAACAATAAAGACATTTTTTTTTTAAATCCTTGAGACTGTCAAGTGAAAACAATAAAAACTTAAATTTCGCACTTTTTAACTGTGTGGGTCCCACTAGGCAGGAAATCGCTATACTATGAAGTTCTCGTACCTGAGGCACAGTGAATCTCAATTTAGCGAAGAAGGTGTGTGTTCCTGTTCCATACCTTGAACCCGCTTTCTAATAGCGAACAATTTCTTTCTTCTCCTTCCTCATCTACAGCCGCTGCCTTTTCGGGCAAAACATTCGCATACGCACGCGCGCACTCACACACACAGAAGCGCATGTGCACAGAAAGAGGCGACAATGAGTAGCAGATCTCTTCTCTCCCGATTCCTAGTTCTCTCCACCAGCGCCTCTCCAAGAGCGTACAATGCCTTGTCTTCCCCAATTCCGCTAATTGTGTACCCTTCTTCCCCTCCTACAAACGATTGATTCTTTTGTTCTGTTCATTTCTGTAATTGCAGTAGCCGGAGCTTGAATTCGAGAAGAATTGGCTTGGCACTTCGCTCGTATGCTCCTCTTCGGTGCAAGTGTACGGCTTCAGTATCAGAGTCTGAGGTTTCAGATGACACATCAACGCCCAAAACAAAGTAAGGGATTCAGTATTTTGACTTGCTCACGGTGTGTTTGACAAATTGTCTGAAAGAATTGAAGTCACATTGTGCACAATAATCATTTTTTGTGATTGTCAATGCACAGGAAAAGGGTTGTCTCTGGAGTTCAGCCTACTGGATCAGTGCACCTTGGAAATTACCTAGGCGCTATTAAAAATTGGATTTCACTTCAGGTTTTTGTCTTTCATTTTTCTCCCCTCAAGATAACAATTGCATCTCTCTACTTTTATAACATGGAGATAATGCCCTCATGGCCTGTGTTTTACTTTTGCTGGGTTCTCATTTGTTTTAGGATTCGTACGAGACACTCTTCTTTATTGTAGACTTACATGCGGTGAGTTTCATTCTTATCTTGATATATCACAATTTTCTATTAGCTATAAAATTTCACAGGAAATGTTTGGACTCTAAAGTTCAAAATTTGTTGCATTCTCCATATAAAGATCACACTTCCCTATGATGCACCGGATCTGGCTAAATCAACCAGAAGCACAGCTGCATTATACCTCGCATGTGGTGTTGACACTTCGAAGGTAATCTATCTACCTATCTATCAATCTATATGTGCTGTTCTGTATAAAAGAAGAGATAAATGTTTTGCATGCTTGTGAACTCTTAGGCTTCTGTTTTCGTGCAATCACATGTGCGGGCCCATGTAGAGCTGATGTGGTTGTTGAGCTCTGCAACACCTCTTGGTTGGCTGAACAGGATGATCCAGTTCAAGGAAAAATCACGCAAGGCGGTGCGTTGCCTCTGTATGACTTCTCTGTTTTTTTTTTTGTTCCTTTTATCTTATCAACTCTTTTTATCTTTTCCTAAGGTCCAATTAAATAACACATGCTTCCTGAAATTAAAAATACTATGAGGCATTTGAAGTAACTTTTTAGTATATGACATAAATAAATGTTTCAAAAAAGATTTTTTGATGTTTCTCATATTTTATGCTTTCTGTAGCATTTTCAGTCAGATTTTTGTTTTTTTATTGCTGTAATTTACTTGACCTGTTTGTTTTATATTGATGTTGCATAAAATAACCATAATTAAACAACCTATAGCTTGACTATTATCGCATTTCAAAAGAAGGCCATAGCAGTAGTACCTCTAATGTCTTTTTAGCCTTTGGATTAAAATGGATTATTGCAAGAACAAATTTTCTTGGGAAAAGTCTTGAATTTGTATTTGTTGCCTGAAACCCTTTAATAACTTTAGTATTGTGCCTAAGTTGTTTAAAAAGAATGAAATCCAGTATTTTTAGATTAAAGATACGTAATTTCTACTGAATCCTGAAACCTGTCTATATACGTCATTAGTGATATATGTGTCAAGGGCCAAGATCATACTGTTTCATTTAAATATCCTGATTAGAGATGATAAGTTTAAACTAATTCTATCATCGATTTTGTATTTTCTCATAATAATCAGGGTGATGAAAATGTGGGAGTGGCACTTCTCACATATCCTGTACTCATGGCTTCCGATATTCTTCTGTATCAGGTACACATTTTGCATCTTCATCTTTCTTAAGATATGCTTTTGGATAATTTTAGTATGAAGACTTACATCTTGTATACAGATGGTTGGAGATAGTCCTCTAGCATCTCATATAGTTATCCGAACATTTTCATGCTTAACACCACGGAATAATATAATATGAAATATAGTTTAAGATATGAATATTTATTAGTATTACCAAGATAAATACAGAAGTTTTAATTTCATGAAATGTATAATTTTTTATGTAGACAACTGTTAACATGGATTATGGGCAAAAAATAAATTGGAGTCAGAAAGAATATAGGAGATAAAACAAAACTTATTGCTTAAATTGGTCTTCCATGTGCTAAAAAGATTTTCCACTGGTCTACAGGCCCATTTGCTATAGTTTGAATGTGCAATAGATGAACCACAAAGGAAAAAAAAATGAAAACAGATGGAACACAAAGCATTTAAACCACCATCTCTCACATTGACTGGGAGGAAAGCTATATTCGGACTGCATTCTATATAAGAGTGTGTGGTTGATGATACGCTTAACAAAACATATCAGTCGACCATTTTGTAAAACGTATTTGAAAATTAAAGTGTGCCAGATGGCACATCAGATACACATCATACGCATACCGTATCTGTATCTGTATCGAATTCGTATTTGATACATGTCCTGTAGGTTACCAGGTGTGTCTGGATAGGATAGCATGGAAGTCACTCTTGATTTTAAATTGTATGGTCAGATAAAAAGTGGTTTTCAGTTGTATTGAACTGGTGACTGCCAGATGCAAAAGCCGATATGATATAGAGATGCATAATTCTTGGTGGCAACTATTAATCTTTTTGTATTACAATGCATGCCAATGTCAGTCTGATTTGGTACCAGTTGGAGAGGATCAGAAGCAACACTTGGAATTGACCCGTGAATTAGCTGAGCGAATTAACTACTTATATGGGGGGCGGAAGTGGAAGAAATTGGGAGGGTAAGAAGATTTTTCTTCTTTATCAAATCATTTTTTGGTGTTCTTCATGTTGTTAACTGCTTCCATTATAAATTGCAGGAGAAAAGGTTCAATATTTAAGGTCTTTCTCTCTCTCTCTCTCTCTTAATGTTATTAACTTTCACCAGTACTAGTACTGATTTGGTGCTGTTTATAAGATTTTATGGGTACTAGTATGTAGGTGGCAACTGGCAAGTAGTATCAATACAAACCAGTTTGCAATATCTTCTTCTTTTCTTGTTTTTGTATTGGTCCCACCCAGTATCATATTTGTCACTTCTGCCTCTATTTCATAATTGCATTAGGTTCCTGAAGCCCTTATACCTCCTATGGGTGCTCGAGTAATGTCCTTAACTGATGGTCTTTCCAAGGTACTTTTACACATATTTGTCAAGTATATAATATGTCTAATATTTTTCAAGAACAGAAAGGAAATAACATTCACGGAGTATAGTGATATTGCATGGAGCATGATCTCTTTAGCTGATTATTGTATGAACAATTGTCTGACTTCTGTCATTTGAAATGGTGTACACTGACCAGAGATTTTTATAATCTGTGTCATTTAAAATGAGTTTGGTCCAGTTCAGGGTCAGAAGAATGAAAATAGAAGCATTTTGTAAATTAAAATTTTATAATATATATTGATTATATGTTTCTGAGCATATTTACTGGAAAGTGTTTGAATGTTTTAAGCATGTGCATACTCATCTAAAACTGATAAAACTTGGTGAATACTTGTGTAATAAAACAAATAATTTTTGTTTCTGTAATTTAAAGAAATCAATACATACTGCCTTGTTGGATTTAAATGGATCCATTAAGATCTTACATACATTGAGGGCCTCATTTTCTCTTAACTCTTTTCATAGATGTCAAAGTCGTCTCCTTCAGATCTGTCTCGTATCAACCTTCTTGATCCAAAAGATGTGAGAATCAGTCTTATTTTGTTTTCTTGCTGAATAGGTATTTAACCTAGGTACTATCGAATAAAGTTTCAGACTCAATGAAAAGCTCTGAAAATTTTGACTCCAATGCGCACCTTTCTTTTGCTCTATCAGCACTGTTTTATGAGGGTATTTTTTATAAATGTCCGGACCCACAAACTAATTTACACTAACAATCTAGAGCCAAACTTATTTTACAATAGCCTAGAAAGGGCGAAAACAATATTCTTGCCTTTAAAATCACCAAAATAATTTCATGTCTACTGCAAAAATATATTCATCAAAGCTAAAAAAATATACTCACTAAAGGGTGCAACACTGCAACCAGTACTTGCGCCCTTTGGGGAGACATTTTTTCACTCATGTATATATCTTTATAGCAGACATTTTGCGAACTTCACCTTTTGGTGGTTTTGAAGGACAAGAATATTGTTTTCGCACTTTTTGGGCTATCTGTAAAAATAAGTTTGGTCGTAAGCTATAAATTTGTTTGTGGGTCCGGCCATTTATATGGAAGTTCCTTTTTATGATGTATCGTGAGAATTACTTCACCGGTTGTTCATTGTTATTTGTCATCTCTTTAGTAATGCTTGCATTTGTTGGTTATGAGTATTTTACTAATGCTTTTATTAAAACTCATCAGGTGATTGCTAATAAGATCAAACGGTGCAAAACTGATTCATTTCCTGGGTTAGTTACAACATAACCCTCTTTTAATTTTTTGTTATTGTCTATATAACTATTAATGAGGTCTGATTTCTTACAGAGGCCAAGTTTAAGCACACGATGTGCCCCATAGAAGCCCCGAAATTTTTTAATATTGAATTTCAGATAAGATTGGCAACCATATGCCCCTAATCAATTAGCTAGACATCGGCAACTCAATTGGAAATTATTCTTTGTTTTGATGGACTCGACAAACAAATGAAAGACTTGTTGGAATGTTATCGTCTGCATTTTTGCATGTCATCAACCCATTTTTCGTTCTTTTATGAATCATGTATTTGGAGTTCATTTTTTATTGCTGATTAATTTTTTTTTTGTTTATTTGTTTATATTTGTGGCCTTTGAACAATTTATAGACTAGAATTTGACAACCCGGAAAGGCCTGAATGTAGCAACCTTCTCTCGATCTATCAACTTGTTACTGGAAAAACAAAGGAGGTAACTTGCCTTCTCATCCCAACAGAACTCAGCAGTGGCTTTATATAATCTGCCCTGCTTAAATGTAATTGATTGTTAAGGCTCACATCTCTTGTCCCTCTTATTGTTGTATTCGATTGTGTCAGGAAGTTGCACTGGAGTGTCAAAATATGAATTGGGGATCATTCAAACTGATTCTTACAGATGCCTTGGTTGATCATTTGCAGCCAATTCAGGTAATGCTACAATCACCCTCCTGCTCTCTAACAAGTATTTCAGGCATCCGCTTATATCTTTTGCATGAGCATAGTACCTCTGAAATTCTCATGGGTAAATTGTCGATCTTTGCATAGGTACGATATCAGGAGATAACATCAGATCCTGGATATTTGGATAGTGTTCTTTCAGAAGGCGCGAAAAAGGCATCTGAAATAGCTGATAGTACTCTCAATAATGTGTACCAGGCAATGGGTTTCTTGCAGCGACAAAAATTATGATCATCTGAGAATTTGCCTTGCACCCAGAGACAAATTGAAGCCACAATTTTTATGTAATTCAAGAGATTTTTTTTTTTCGGATTCTTTTGGTTGGGTCTATTTTCCCTCTCATTTTTGGAGCAAATTGAATTGTATTTTATTATTTTCTTGAAAGGTTAGATAATATTGACAATAAACTCATTTGAAAGTCAATGAAATGTAAATCAAAATCAGAATTAAATTGTAGGTGGCCTTTATGATTCAGACAGGTTGTTTATCAATATTCATACAATCTGAAAATTGACTAATAATCAAGAAAGTTTGAAAAATTAAGAGTTACATTTTATGGGTACTAGGCGTAAACTTCCATTGCTTCGGTTTCGTGATGTTCATTTTTTTTTTAAAATTATAATGACACATTTAGTTGGTAGTGAGTGTAATCGGGATAGTGAATTTTTTTGTTTTTTTTGTAACGTAGTATTTTCACTTTAGGAATTAAAGTTTTCAACAAATTATTATATAAGAAAAGAAGAACACACCATGAATAATTTCAAAAATTTGTGTAAAAATTGAGACTAAAATTACTCTAAATTGACTTGTAATAAATATAGTCAATAAGAAATGTAATTTTGTTTTTTAATTCAGAGAAAATTTTATTTTAGTAATTTTAAAATATACTTAAAAGACAAAAAAAAACAAAAAACAAGAACAATAAAACGGCAGCAGTAATACAACATAATGCAAAAAATTGAAGGATTTGAAAACGAAAACGATAAACAAAAAGTCTACAAGAAGCTAAAGAACTTTTGAGTATATTTCTTTATACCAAAACAATTTAGTTATACAATATAATGCAAAATTTTAAACGACTCAATAATATGAACAAAATGAAAACCATATAGTTTGCTAAACAAACTTAATAAATATTTTAATCAAATTTAGAAAATATAGTAAGCAATTAAAATTATTTTGAGCCATATAGTTCAAAATAAAAACGTTTTAGAACATTGGTGCAATAAAATCATTTGATACAAGCTATACCATTTTCTCTATACATATATAGAATAACATTTCAATTTTATTTTGATTGTTATTGAGAGTTTTAAAAAAATAAATTGATATGGATAATTTCTGTTCAACTTGTTGACTTATATAAGATTCAAACTGAAAAGTAATGTTTTTGAACCCTCATTTAAAATTAAATAGGGTAGGGCCGGTAGGCACAATAAAGACACGAAAAATGAAGGCATTTGAATAGGGGTGTCAATGATAACCGTTTACCCGTTTACCCTACCCATATCGTATTCGATAAGACGGGTATGGGTAAGATTTTTTTTCGTTAGCTTATTGGGTATGGGTATGGGTAAGGATTTTTTTTCGTTAGCTAAACGGGTATAGGTACGGGTAAATGCTATTTCGTACCCATTGGGTAACGGGTAATTATATAAAATAAATTACATATAGATATATAAATATTATATTCAATTTTATGTTTCTCATATCACTGTATCAACGTTAATCCATGAAAAAATGTATGCATTTTGTTGCAAGAAGAATATTATATTAAACATATTACTTTTTTATTTGAATGTTTTATTATTTAGTTAACGAATTGAATTTTGAATTTGTTAGAAGAGATATTTGTATTTTTCATTTTTTTATTTATAAAAAAATTATTAGTTAGAATTGATTGCATATTTTTTTTATCTTGATTTTTATATTAGTAATTGTGATTGCATATATATGATATGATGAGTTTTGATAGTATATTTGTAAAAATAATAAAATCATTACATTAGTATTATTCGTTATTCACCCGCTACCGTTTCGTTACTCACTAATCTTGACGGGTACGGGTAGGGTAGGGTAAGACAAATTATTAACGGGTAAGGGTAGGGTATGGGTAAAGTCAATTCTTAGTAGGTATGGGTATGAAAATGCTTCCACCGTACCCATATCGTACCCATTGACACCCCTACTGATTTGAACTCTCATTTAAAATTGAAAAAAAGAACTTCACGCAATTTTTCAACAAAATCCATAAAATATACTTAAATTCACAGAGATTAATATGATAAAAGTTATAAAAAATTTTATAAAAAAACAAACAAAGTTATGCGGAAACCATTTGGGTATTAGAAAATTATATTTTAAATAAAAGTTTTTGACGCCTTACCAACCTTATTGGATTAATGGTACAAATATGTTTCTATTAGAAATTTAAGTCCGAATATCTTTTAGATTTTGCAATGGCTTTTCTATGCCCCGTTAAATTTAGGTTCCCAGTAGATTATGTCACGACATAAATCGAGCTTTAGGCATAGGCGCGAGGAATCTTGTCATTTGTGCGATGCCTTCGTATATATCGAAAACTATCCCAACATATCCATGAAAATAATGTACAAACATACATTAATAGCAAAGGTTTATCATACAACGATAAGAACTAATATTACAGAAATTCCCAGTGAATATGCGTATAAACATTAGGTGTAAATAAATACTAAAAACAGATTTTATTAGAAGTATAGAAATGTCGAGACAAGCAATTTTATTAGTATAATTGTATAAATATATAACCGGCCTATATTATAAATATAGAAAGAGGAGGGATTCACTTGCATTTTTTTTGTGACACCAGATTGCATCCTATATTTTCAAAGTTCAAACAATCAATTCAAACTGTTAAACATAATGCATATATTAAAATATTTTTGAAGATCAAATTTTATATATATATATATTTTTTACTATTTATTAGGATGAGTACAGAAAGTCAATGGTCTGAAAACAATGATTTTATAAAACATTTAATAAATAGTAAAAACAATTGTAAAATTTGATTTGCAAGTGCATTTTAATACATCCATTATGTTGAACAATTTGGATTGGTTGTTTAGATTTTGAAAACTTTAAAAATATAAGATGTAATTCGGTGTCACAAAAAAATAGTGTAAATGAATCCCAACTCATTGAGAAATTTGGATATAGTGCAAGATGTGTAGTGTGCTAATTGTACGCATCATTTGAATTTGGGAACATAAAACCGCATGACTTTATTCGTCTTTAGTTGTGGACATATTCTAAATCTCCTCGTGGTCCAATTTGTGCCCAAAAAAATAAAAAAAAGCCTTTATTGAGAGAGACAAAAGTAATGGGTAAATTAAATCAAAATACCTGCTACCTGCTACCTGCTGTCCCTTTAAGTGTTTATTATTTGCTGTATTTCTCAAGGCACAGAGTTGTTCTTAATCCTTCTCAGGTTAAAAGTTGGTTCCAACATCAGGTGTGCTATTTGTCTGGACGACATTGCTTTAACAATTTAACAATAGGGAAAATATTCCAACACATAATATCATATTTGGCATACATACCACAAGTCCTGACATAAACAATCCTGGGAATTGAGACAATGATTCATAGATAACCTCCTTCAATTACTCCAGACAACAACCATCTTTTGTGTTTGGTTTTTTTTAATTAAATAATCAAACTTTCCTAATAAGAAGGAAAAGCCTCTGATCAAGTTCAAAATTAGATGCATTGGAGGGATCCCCTTTGAGCATCATTAGTAGTCCACCAAACGATGCGTATATCTCCCTGTGTGATATTTCAGAAACAAAACTCCAATAAGAGAGATAATTTTAAGAAAAATTCGAAAAGTAAATACTGCTTCTGTATTAGTTAATAATCAAAAGCATTACCAGATACCAGATCAGTAACAAATCCTTCTTTTTCTTCTTATAAAGATTTATTTATCTTGTCCAGTCAAATGAATTATGATAATGCCCTTGTAATTGTTCGAAATTTAAATTTGTACAAGAATGAAGCATAAGATCCTCTTAATTGATACCACATGCCAAAATGACTGACACATCTACTCGTAGAAATGGTAATGGTGGACTATCATGTCCAAGTAACAAGCGTGACAAAGGTATAAATAACATTTATATAAACTACAGCTTGAAGTCCAAGTAAAAGGAGCCTCATAAATTAAAATAATTTTGCAAAAAGGAGTTAGATTTGGAGAAACTTCATTTAGTTGAAACAAACTGGATGCTGAAACCAGAAAGTGCTACTTTTGGTACTAATTTAATTTGAAATGATCCACAAATTTCCCATGACAGGAGCCTAATTACATCAGCATGTGCAAAGTAAACATAAATTAGGCTAACCAGCTTTTTTTATTAGTTTATTACTCATTAGCTATCTTTTATTAGTTATTTACTTTTTGTGTGTCTGTGGGTTCTTTTTTTTTTTTAGTGTGTGTGTGTTAGAG
The DNA here is from genome assembly GCA_964058825.1 of Carex arenaria. NCBI lineage: Eukaryota > Viridiplantae > Streptophyta > Magnoliopsida > Poales > Cyperaceae > Carex > Carex arenaria. Next base: position 222,126 of record CAXKVW010000108.1, on the reverse strand, counting down.
GAGGGGGGGTGGGGGGGGGGGGGGGGGTTTACATACACTTTGGCAGTTTGTCCACTTGAGCTGTCTTCGGAGATTTTGTACAGCTTGCCATGCATCACATATTCAAACTTGTCAGCCAGTGTCTTTCTGTTCGTCTGAAAAATTAATAAGTTGAACAAACAAAAAATTAGTACAAGTGCAATGCAGCAAAGCCATTACATTTTGACACCCAAGGCCATAATTTAACACAACTTCTGGAAAACTTAAACTGGTAAAATAAATTTGCTTGCTACCAAAAATGCCCGATACAGTATTCCAAACTGGTTTTGTAACGGACACTGGGATTACAACGTAATTCTTTACTTAAAGGAAAGGACTGTAATTCTCTCTGAAATATAAAAAGTACAGGTGGATACTGCACTAAGTCGAGCTGAGAGATCTCTACCATACCGGGAGATAAAAACTAGTATCTGGTGTACCATCCAAGTTAAGAGTAGGCGCCAAAACCATAGTAAATTTTTCACCAACGCGCATAGGGTATATCTCTGTGTTAATGTCTAGCTGCATATACATGTCGAACTGTTCACTCCTAGCCTCAATCCGAGAAACTACACAAAATAAAGATATTCTGAAAAAAAAAGAAGCCACAGGTATTAAAATATGATAAACAGTGATTTAATTTTGTTTTAACCTTTGTCGAACTTCTTGCCATCCGGATCAATCCTTTGCAAAATGAATATATCCTCAAAAAGAAGCTGCACCATGTTCTGTTGAATATTTTATATATTAGTAGGTGATTTGAGTTTCAGTAGCAGAGAAAAACAAACACTTACTGAGGTAACTGGTACAAGCAATGCAAAAAGATTGCCTCTAGATGGGCTTTCAATGAACTTAATATGAAGAACGTAACCATTTAATGGGACCACATAAAATATTCAGCTAGTCGAACCCAAAATATACACAATCCGAATAAATGCAGTATGTCTACACATATTCATATAGAACTGGCAAAAAGACACATTACGGATAATGAACCAGTTAGCAAAATTACATAAATCATAAAAGATCAAACTTTTTAAAAATCTAAAAAACCTTAAAACATACATGATGAGAAGTCTTAAATAGATTAACAACAGTGGTTATTATTTAAAGTTTCCAACAAAGTAGAAGTCTATAATTGCTGTGGCAGAAAATGAGGGGCTTTATCCCAATTTTGGCACAATTCTTTCTGGCAAAACAATTTGCCCAGCTTGAGGCCATCATGAAGAACATTAGGCCAATACAAAAAAGCAACAATTGAAAAGGAAAACCCTTAGCTGTAAATTAAATTTACAAAATTTTATTTATCTACAAAAAATATCTAAATTTTACTAGCTAAGCTTGTTCTATAAAAGCTCAAGCAAATAACAACCAAGTATAACATTTTCCAGAAAACATGGAAATTAATTAAAAAGCCATCGCATGGTCGTATCCAATTAGCAGGAAATAATTAAAAACATGGAAGTAAGTAGTTCCACACAGTTGATTAGAGTTTCATCATTAAAATTAAAAAAGAGGTTATTTCTGAAGATTATAATCGGAAAGAACGAGTACAAAGAGGAGAGGAGAACAAGCACCTTGTCGGAGAGGAACAGAGAACACCTTTTCACTCTCGAAGAACTGAAAGAAGACGGGGACAAAAGGGTCTTTCGCCTCCTGAAATCGTCTCTCTCACTTGCTTTGCATCTGAATTGCGAAAAGAGATCGGGTTTAGGGTTTTGATCCGGCTGGATTTCTGACTCGTTACATGTATGGCGACTTGCATTCGCTGTCTTAAAAGAGTTTAGGGTTTACCTTAATCGAATCTCGAGATGAGCCTGATCGACGGATTCGAATCGAACGGTCCCGATTTAAACCCAAAAATTGGATTACTTTAGGGGATTCAGAGGATTGAGGTAGTTCCATCAAAAATCAAACGGTCTGAATTACGTTTGATCGGTCAGATTTTGATCTAGCGATTTATAAGCACGGGCAAAATATTCGTCGTTAAATTTTTATTGAGAAAATTTACACTGTTCCAATAAATTTAAACATTCGTCATTAAAATTTTAAAGTTATTATTTTGAGGATCAAAATATTATTTATTTATCATTTTACCCTTCAAAATTTCAAATATATTATTAGAAATATTTTTATCTATCATAGCGTCAATTTTTAGCATCGAAACTACTGTAGTTATAGTAATAAAAAATACAAATAATGTGAAAACAAATATAATTATCTATGATATAAAAATCAATTAAATTAATACTAGCAATATTTTCTTTCATCATAAATTAATTTAAAAAATTACAAAAAAATTATCATAAATATTGTTGTGTTTTATTGACCTGTGAGTTCTTGCCATCTAATTTTTTTTTGTACGAAAAGGGCTTTTGGTTTTTATAATCTGTATTCTTTTACATTGATTTAGATATGTATACATGCATAAAGTTATAAACTATAAAAGCAATTGCTAACACTCAGTTCTTAACCTAAGCTAAACTATAGTTATCAGCCTAGTTAGGCGTTAATAAAATGTGTGTGGATTAGGATGTAAAGCTGGCGCACGTAATGGACATATCCATTTCTTGTCTAATAAGCTTGCTATTTGAAAAATTCTAGGGAGAATTTCTTGTATACCCCTCAAAAATCTTGAATTTATTATGTACCTCCCCCTCTAAAATACATAATATCATATTTACTCTTCTAAATTTCAAAAATTCACAAAATTACCCAATTAATTGCCTATTCTATTAAAACTCATTTTAAATTTATAAAATATCAATTTTACCCTTTACTAAAAAAAGAAAAAAAATATATATAACCTTTTTAAGATAAATGTCCGGTCTTCTAATTGGCCGGTTGTGAAAGCAATTTGTTATTTTCTTACCCATGCTACACACACAAACGCATGCCCAAAATCCTACTGTGTGTGCCTCACAAGTAGAGAAATAACTCATTTTCCCTCGGAGATTGACCGATTAACCGAACATTTCTCTTACACATACTACATATTTTAATTTTGTCAATTAAGGGTAAAATAGGTATTTTATAAATTTAGAATGAGTATTAAAAGAAAATGTAGTACATTGGGTAAATTCATGAGTTTTTGAAATTTGGAAGGGCAAAAATGATATTACGAATTTAAGAGCGAAAAATACGTATTTCAAGATTTTTGAGGGCTATACATGAAATTCTAAAAACAAACATTTGTAATGCTTGTTCACTCTAGTTTTTTTTTTTTTTGCCCAAATAATATTATCTATTTGAGACAAAATTTTTTTTGAAATAAACCTCCAACTTTAATTAACAAAATTTTAATGTCAATTTTTCCATTTTTTTTATCTAATTGTTAGTGAAGTTAATAAAGAGGGGAAGAAAACATTACTATGAAATTATTACTTGAGACGTCTACTTTAAAGAGATGAAATCTAACCATAACCAAAATATATTTTCTAGATGTTGGTGAAAAATAAGGCAAGGACGGTAGAACTTCAATTGGACATTTAATTTAATAGATCCAAGAAAAAAACATAATACAATTAATTAGGGAGAAACAAACAAACAACTGTAGGCTAAAAAAATGTGCAAAAACAATTTCAATGCTAAATTGCATTAAAAAAAAGAGAGCCAAGAATAAATTAATCTTAGAGATGAATGAAGAAAATGAGAAAACAAAGCATATAAAACTGGATTCAGCTGACGTCTGTGAATACAACTGCACAAGCAGAACGCCACTACAAATTAATGCAAACAAAATACATCTTAATTAATATTACACATCTCTATATATAATTAAGCCAACAACAAGGTTAAACCCACATAAAGTGTTATAGTTAAGCTCCAAATGCTAACTACAGACTCTACTTGCATTGCTTTTGAAGTGTAGAAATAATAGTATGGTGTCGGCGATCCTTTTTGCCCTGAACCCGGTGATGGTGGCGTCGTGCCCTGTGTTGGCGTCACCGGTGAAAATGAGTAGGGTTTCACCTGAGGCGGCGGTGGAGATGGTTTGTTAACCGGTGGGGACAAATCGTGAGGAGGAGTCAAAATTATTAACGGTGATTGCGGAGGGGGTGGAGGCGGAGGTGATACACAAACTGTCGGACATGTTCCGCATTCGCTGACGCACAACAGACTGGTCTCGGGTGATGTTGCGGTCTTAGAAACTTCATCAGCTCCAACGTAGGAAATCGAGATAAACAAGATGATTGCTGTTGCGAGAAGCCGTAAGCTAATCTCCATTGTTGGGTTTATTGAATTCTCTTTTATTTTGTGTAGTAGGAAGTAGGAACCTTGTAAATTGAGGTTGGTATGGGTTATAAGAGTATTGAGGGTTCTTTGTATTATTAGGTTCCAAGCTTCTAATGGAAGATTTTTTTTTTAAGCATAAAAGCTTAAAAGAGACTATGAGAATATTGATTCAATGGTGCAAAGATTTTGCTGTAAAGTTTTTGAAAGAAAGATGCTTCTTGGATGGAAAGTCTAGAAGATGCTTAAGCTTTGTGTTAAGCACACATGTAAAAGGGAATTTTAGAATGGTTCTTTGCTTCCAAATATTTTCCTACTCTATATTATACAGGCTGAAGTGGTGCCTTTTCATTTTTCAATATAAAACTTTCAATCATTTGATTAATTAATGTGCCATTCTTGTTAAGAAGATTATTTCCATCATATGATTACATTCAATATTTCTTTTGAGAATTCAGTGCACTAATTACTTTTCAAGGGAATGAAATGTTTTTTTTTTTTTTGAAAGCGCTTGACAGAGGCTGTCAAGTTAAGGGAATGAAATGTTACCAGTATGGACATATTGTAATCTAAAATCACTGTAGAACCAAGAAAATCTTTGTTCACTGATTAAAAAAAAGCAAATACATATCAAATGTAATTTATAATTACCAGTATCTTTCGATCAATATAGAGCAGAACAACACCAATGCTAATATTCTAACTGATTGGGAACTTCTCAGAAAAACTGTTTAGGAGTCCCAAAAACAGTGAAGCTTTGAATTATCCTCCATGTTCAATATACTTTCTGTAAACTCAACTGAAAATAAAGTGACAATTAACTTTAAATTGGTATTATAAGTTTCAGAGCTCAAACCAAAGAATCTTATAATTATGTTGATTTGGTTGCCATTTAAACATACACATTTCTCTAGTTCTAATTTTTTTTTTTGATGAAAAACCCGTAGGTGTTGATTTTATTGAAAATAAAAGTTGCATATTACATCATCCTAATTGGAAAAGAAACATATCGAAATAGACAAAGTCATAACAGTAAACAAACTAACAAACTAACTAACAGTTCCAACATTTCTCTAGGCCTATATAAATGCACACATACTCTATAAGAGCCTATAATTGCCCCGTCTACTTGCTTTTCATCATATCCCCTTTAGTTCTAATTACGCTCGGCGTACTTCAAACTGGTCTGACACTTGGGGAACTACACGGCAGCCAAGCCCTGCGCCGTGATTCAAGCTGAATGATCTGGCATGGTACCCTGAATCCCCTTTGTTGTGTTAGGCCATGTTTTCTATAATATGCGTTGACATGCATTGAACTTCAAAATTTTCAGAAGCATACTTATCTTGTGAATTTAACTAACAAGACTATATCATCTGAATAAGCATTGTTTTTCAGCCACCAAAAACCATTGTCAACTTGCTTAATTATCCCTAATTGCCGCTTTTGTTCTATATAATTTTTTTTTCCTTTTTGCATATGAGTATTTTTTGTTCTCAATGTTATACTTGTTTTATTTTTTATATTTCGATATGTATGTAATCTGACGGTCGGAATTTGTGTCAAGTTGGCTCACCAAGTTCCATCTTGTAACTACCACACCTGTAAACGCTTATGTTACCTCTAGTTCTTTGCAAAACAATGATGTTGATTTCTCTGATTACAACATGAACATCACAACTTATAGAAGGTAACACATGTAAAATTGAAAATATGAAATTTTGAGCGGACAAAATGTTAAATTGCTTTTGAAAGATAGCTTCAGCTGCTTACGAGGCAAGAACAACAACAAACACGCGTGTAGGGATGCACAAAAAAATTGTAGTTCGTGATTCGCTTTGAGTTTGATTCAAAAAAGTTCGTAAAAAATTCGATTCGAAATTGAGTTCGTTCGAAATTAATTCAAACCAAACTCAAACTGGACCTACTTCGTTTGAAATAGATTCGCGAACTATTCTAGTTCGAATCTCAAAGTAACGTGAATCGTTGATTTCCGCTGACGACTTATATTCGTTAATGACTTAAAAGTTAAAACATAAGGCAGCCCAGCCATAAGTCATAACTTGTAAGTCGTAACTCTTAGTTATGAAATCCTAATTGACTTTCACCTCTCACTCTTGGCGACTACGATCACTCTTCCTTGTCGTAAAAAAATATGTAAAAATTCGAAATTGAGTTCGTAAAAAGTTCGATTCGAAATTTTCCCAAAATGAGTGTTTGAGAAAACGATGCTAAGATGTAGCAGTAAATATCATGAGGCCTAAAATCAGAGAGGAAATTAATGCTAGCTCTGCTGTTCATTCCATAAGCCACACTAGTGCACCTCTGATATATGAGATTCTGACTTTTGAATCAGAGACTTGTTGAATTTCTCCATATTTGCAAAAAGAAATGCTTAAATTGGACTGGCCCTTTGAATATTAAGTTTTTTGTGTGTAAAATTTCAATTCGTAGGCTACAAAGTACAAAAGATCAACATGGCATTTGAATGGAAAAAGGTACTATTCTACTTTCATATAATTTGCTCTCTCATTTTGGCCTATTTTTCTTGCTGAGTTAATAAATTCATGATTAATTTCTGATGGGATGGAAGCTCTAGTGTTCTTCACTGACCTGAATGTGCTACCAAACCTCATCTTAGTTCTCTTTTGTGCTTTGCACGGTCCCTAATGCAGCGATATACCGTCGCTGTTACATATACCAGATATTCAGGAGCGGATCTATGTGTATGTCAAGAGTGCTAAGCCACCTTATAATTTAAAATTCTTTATTATGTATATTAAAATTTAATTTAATTTTTTTTTTTTGAACTTTTATATAGTCTAGCACCCCTTGTAAAATAACAAATGTATACTTGTAGTCTAGTAGTTTAGATTTGTAAGGTCAATTCCCACTAACTACACTATTTTTGTCTTTTTTACATATTAGTCCCCTGCTCAAATTTTCTAGTTCCGCCCCTGCAGATAACCACATCCAGCACTAATACTGTCACCTCCTTTCTCCCCATTTTGCAATCCGCTTCACTTTGCGATGACAGCTTTTGCCTCCTGACACTACTGTCACAGTGTCAATAACAGTTTCAAGTTATGCAGATAAAGTCCTGGATACCAGCATCATCAGTACTTCAGACACACTAGGCAATGAGCGATACTTCAAAATTTATTTATCAGAACTAATCAAGCATTTTGTCTTATAACCTTTATTTAAATGCGCATAAAATGTAAAATCTACTAATTAGTAATCAATGACCTCCTAAAAGTTGAGGAATGAGATGCTCCCAAAGGATTCCCGACTAGATTATGAGGAAAAGTAATCGAGAATTGATACGAATTTTACTTTTAGAGACCCACTATATTCTTCTCCACTTTAAACCGAGAATTTTTTTTAAAACATTGCCAAACGCCAATTTTTTTTAAATAATCAAATTTATTTTGAAATTAGACCTTTACAAAGTTATAGCTATGAAAATTGATATATACCAAAGGACAGACCTTCAAATTTTCGTCCCAAACTTTCTCGGACACGAACCAAAAAATGTTCCTCAGTAGACAACCAAAAGAAGCCTCTTACCAGACCTATGATTTTGTAGAACCTCTAAAATTAAGGAGTATGATTTGATAAAGAATTCCCACCGTCATTGATAAAACATTCCACGTTAGAGATGTGATCTTGTAGTGCACTCCATCTTAAAACATCAACTGTAGGTTGATAACCGAACTGTATAAATACCAGTGTAGCTATAATCACTTGTTACAACACTTCTACAGTTTTAAACTAGCAATGCCATTCTGACATCTATCCCCAACACTGAAAGGAACAAAAAGGTTTTCCTATGTTATAACAACAAACAAACAACGTATGGAGAGATCCAACTACAAGAATCAATAATTTAAACTGTCTCAAGGATGTCAAAACTTCTTGTCGGCACGGCTGAGGATGTAGACTTCAGAACTGTCTCAAGGTTGTTAAAATTTGTTGTAGGCAAAGTCGAGGCAGTACACTTAAAAACCTTGGATATAACCGTATAACAGAAGTTTTATCTTTTCATGTCCATTTTGGTAATATATTTGCCAATCATCCTTTTGTTACTGCTATTGTTTGCATCCCACATGCATCAATCGATTGTTTTATACGTTGTATAAACTTGCTTCCATTTACATGTAAACTACTTCCTGGTATCTCTGCAACCAATGACCCAAAAATCCTTACCGATAAAAGACAGTTTAAAGACTGTTTTAGCTCTCTGTCTCAGTTTGAGGGGCAGATTTGGAAGCCTTTTGCCTAACAAATTGACCTTTGACTCTTGGCCGCTGCTCCGCTAACTTCTTTCTGTTGTAGTATCTTACCTGAAAGGATGATTTTGTAATGTTGCAATCTGTAATAAATATGATGATAGAGCACAAAAAAGTCTTAATTCAATCACAATGCATGAGCATAAATCAAACATCAAATAGCTTCTACATAAGGCAGAAAAGGAACGGTTGCTCCTCTCCAATTAATCACTGGATGGTCCTACCAGATCTGAGTTGTCCATTATAGATCGGTTTGTCAAGACCAAACCTGACCATATAACTGAACCCCCCCACCCCCCCCACCCTATTTGTTCAATGTTTTTAATGGTAAAAATTCAGACACAATTGGGACTGACTGATATGAAATGAAATGCTCATATCTGGTAGAGCTCCATTTCATTCAGTTACAAGACAATCCCAAATAAATCACTATTATAACCCATTGCTTAGCACAAAGCAATATCAAAACCTAGTTTTAATGAAATAACAAAATGGCCTTAATTCAAATAAACCAATCTTATGTTTTATTTATCAAGGATCTGGATCAAAAGAGAATGTGTATAATTGATGGGGGGGCATTTTTGACAACTTCAACCAATGGAACTACTCAACCTCATTTTTAAAGTGAAAAGGCAACCATATTAACAAAATTCAACTAACAGTAGGTGCTAGTTAATTTCTAATAAGGTAGGTACTTAGTGAGTGGAAAGGGACTTCTCTGTAAATTACTCCAAATTTTTTACATACCTTTTTCTCAAAGCACCTATCTTTCCTCTTCAACCTAAACTTGATCAAGGCAGCCTCACGGTGGGACAGGTCACCAGTATGTGCTGCACTTTCATTTCCTGTTTCACCACTCCCACTTGCTATGGCTACATCCTGACTACAACTTCCTCTCTGAATCACCAAATGCAACTCTCTAGACTCTTCCTTTTCTACCTCTGGTCCAACCTCTGCAGCATTGTTGCACTTTGAATGATTGGAATCATCACAGGTGATCTGAGCTGTCAAGTTGTCCGGTGGTGGATAAGGAGGGTAGTATATGGGATGTAGAATGGTTGTATAACTATATGGAACTGATTGGACGGGGAAATGTACAGGTATGAACCCTAATTGTTGGGCAACTGATTGGTGGTTTATGGCATCCTCTTCTTTGGATGGGAGAGAAGTGCTTGTTTTTAGGTCACCTTTGAAAAATTCACAGTTCCTGAAGTGGAGAGATGAAGAGGACGGATTATCATTCAAATTTTGCTTCTTCTTTTCACCATACCTGTTAATAAGATAGTTTTAGCAATTGAACATTGCAATTTACTACATATATGCACAGTATGTGTAAAAGAGGCGCAACTTCTAATAAAAGGTGGCAAAAAAAAGGGCATGTAGAGCTTTGAGAAGTATAGTGTTGTGGGATATTTGTCAAAGCATTACAATAGAAAGCTTTTCAATTTTTAATCAATACTTGGTCGCTTTGTACTACCCAGTGTGATACCATGGCAATAAATAGTCTTAATTCCTGGTTAAAATAGGGTTTTATTACTTACTGAACCAAAATCAAGCACCAAAAATAACAGAGAATAATCAGTACTGAGAAGCTGATGATTTGCCCTACCTGTACCAAACTAGTTTTTATTAACAATATTAAACTGGCCTTGCCCAGCAATTGAATCTACAACAACAAATAGCATATAATGGCTGTCACTGACATCATGATGGTTGCGGCCTAATACGGCAGGTTCTATATGTTTTGACCTACCAGAAAGAAAAAAAAAATCAAAATATTCATAATGGCAGGTGCGGATACCAATACCATTTCTATTGATGGTTAAGAAAAAAGGTCGGAGGCTTAAAAAAATTCTAGAAGAACCTCAATGGTATACCTTGAAAAAGCAGACGATTCAGAATGATTAAGTATGTCTCTTGTTTTAGGTTTGAAGCAACCTTCTAGAGATTTGGTGTTAACTACAGAATCCTCTTGAGTTGCATCCTTCTGTGATTCAGAAATGTTACAATTTTCTTCATTTGTAGGGTCAGATAGATCTAACAGTTCTTTATCTGGTGGAGTCGTGTTGAAGATGTTAGCTTCAGTAGTTGTGCCAGTTCTGCCAGTTCTCTCTGTAACATATATACGGAGAATTTAGAATGTCTAGAAAAAATAATCACTTCTGCTAGGTCTATGGATCGGGTTTATATAATATCTGACTCCACTCAAATCAATCCAGCTGAATTGTTTGGGTCAAACCAGTTTAGACAACGAACCCAATAGCATTCAGGCCAGTACCAACTGGTAATAGTCCAATCTGACAATATGACTGCATGGTATGAGCAGGTGCTGAACTGTGTGACATTCAGCAAACACACAAGTAAATTTAGAAGAGAACCTCTATCTAGTTCGCTGCCATCATTTGCTATGGCATTTGATATGACTGGTATGGCACCAGCGTGTGCATCCTGTTCTTGCATCTCTTTGGAAGAACTAGCACCTTCAGCTGATGGGGTCTCTGTAAAGTTTTGCGCACTTTCTATCTCCATCTCCTCTTTAGCACCTGAGTTCTGCCAATGTATCAAAATTAAGACAAATGAAAATATAATTATCTCAATTACAACAAAGAATGTAACATGACCACTCTCAAATCATTTCTTCCCAGTTCCTATAAAAACTCTTAAAAATATAAATTGTTGGAAACCGGTTCATCTGTTAAAGATGATAGCAAAGTAGTAAAGACACAAGTAAAATTAAGAGAACTTTTTTCATGAACAAACACTGCTCAAAATAATGATAAAAAACAAACTAAACGTTATCTCGAAATTTTGTGCTTGTTTCCACTTCGATTGTTTGCCTCGAAAGTGAGTATGCATCATTATATCTGCTGGATGTCAAAATTTGTAGAATTTAAATCACCAAGATATTTGGATCTTCAAATTAAGTCATCTATCCATACTATCTATAGAAATAAAGTGCTGCCACATATTAAAACTCCAAAAATCGCAGGCAATTTAAAATTATTTTGGATATTAGGCATAGAAACATGAGTACAACAAATTAAAAAATAGGGATAATCAGAACTTACATATATTTGTTTAGAATAGATCTTGGATTAAGGGCCAAGAATGAATTAATTTTGTAGATTGAAAGAAAAGTGGTCCATTCACATAAAAGTTAAATGAAGTTGTTAACAAAAATCAAGCAAAAACAACCATTTCACTACGTTGCTTTGCACTTGAGTAAAGCATGGTAAGGAGCAAGCCTAATGGACTGTGCCTACCTGACCAATAAAAGAACAATGGACACTAATTTTGTCTTGCCTCTGTGTTTAAGTGCACCTGGCGTGTGCTTCTAACTGCACTTGGTATTTTTTTGAAAAAGATAAGTAAATCAGTAACTTACTTGAACCTCATTAGCCCCATCACTGTTCTCTGCATCTCCAATGTTTGCACTTATCCTATTGCTAGCCGCATTGTAATTGTTATCTGATGCAGTTGCTTGGCTGTTCAACTGCATCAAATCCCGTAATAAGTGCAAAGTGCCACTGAATTCAACAACTTACTTGCCTTCTCTATTGTGCCAAAACTTCCTCTGAAACTACCTTTTTTTACTTGGTATTTGACTAATTGCACAGCTGAGGTTAAATTGAGGGAATACATAAAAGAATAGAATTTTTCTAAAACTTTATATGCAATTGAGGACTCATTTTCATGGTCAGCCGGACAGCAAGAATACCAGTACAACCTATCTGTCTGAACTGACAAGAAAATTGACTGTTAAAAAAAAACATATATTCTAAGAGGAGAAATACATACACAATGCCTCCTCCATACATGTTGCCATAGGTTCCGTAGTTCATTCTTTCTCACCGGCTTCACCAAAAAATCAGCTGCTCCTTTGAGCATGCATTTCAGCACCACCCCAATAGAATCTTGTGATGACATCACTACACAAAGTATCGAACAAATTCAATCTGATAAATTTTCCAATTACACAATCTAGCTTGTATAACTCCTCCAAAGAGAAAACACCAACAAAATACTGTTTTGTATTTCCTCATTGTAGTGTCACCTTCTGATTCCAAGAACAAGCCAAACCAAAATTGGAAGAGCTAATTCCACTTGAAACTAGGACTCTTATTTCAGTTTGCTTGTTATTCCGTCAGTCCACCACAGAAGTTAATCCTCAAGATTGAGTATTCAACAGTATCAAATACACTTGGTATATGATTTTTTTTTCTGGAGTTCAATTGGTAAGTGAACTTACTTATAACAGGTATATTTTTGCATTCTTCAGTAGATACGACTTTCGTCAGAAGCCCAATTCCAGAGAGAGATGGCATCACCACCTCAGTCAACACCAAATCAAATGCAAATCGCCTCTCTTGCATAATCTCCCATGCCTTGAGCCCATCCGCCACTCCCACAACTATACAAACCCAAACTCCATCAACACGAACTGGATCAATCCAGTGGGATGAACTTGGACGAAGAAGGAAAAATGAACTTACCATGATAACTGCACTTGCGAAGAAGCGCCGTGACCACTTGCCTCGTGGAATCGTCATGCTCGACCAAGAGCACTCGTAGAGATCTCCTAGGAAAAATCTGATCCCAGTGTATGCGCTGGCGCTTGTGACTCGCCGCTCTGCCAGAGTCACCACCTCCACCGCCATCGTCCGTAGCTTCTTCGCCCGTTTCTCGGGTTCCTTGCTCCATCGGATAAAAGGGTGAAAATGAGAAGAAAGAATTTAACTAAGGTTTGATTTTAGAATTTAGAGGGTTGATTTTGGTGGTTACGCGTAAATGACGAGACAGAGGGACAGAGGGAGGGAAATAAATCTGCTGTGATCACAAAAAATTGTAGGACCCTGTTATTCAAAATCCAATCTTTCATTTGTTTTAAGATTCGTGCATATAAAATATCTTCTATTAAGATTTGTGTATTCTAAAAAATGAAAGGTTAGATTTGAATAACAGGGACCCTACAATTCATTTGGATCGCAGAAGATTTATTTCCGGAAGGGGATGATCCGTGGCCACTGTAGCTGGATGGAAATATCTTTCTTAGCTCGCCATGTCATCTGGGATATGAGATAAAAAAATATCAAGTTTGTATGGCAAATTGGCAATTCCATTTGTTTCCCTACTACAGGACAAGTTTTGATCAGAGTCCCGTAACAATTTTAAATATAAGCCGTTGGATGTATAAACAACGACCTGGGAAGAATATCGGCTGCTCTTGCAAATGGAGGGGATAGGAGCTATGACTCATCACGGCGTAGGCACTAAGGTAAGGATTTTATTTGACTGGTCGCGGAGCATTCAGGTACTAAAGATTGATGAGGAAGGAGCATATTTGTCAGTGACACAGGGTCTGTACAGTTAATGTGACATTGGAGCAGGAGGAGTCGTTATTCTGCGGTTGAGCCGGAGAAAAAATGGCCTACATGGATGGTTCAGGAGCCAGTCTTTCATTGGTTCTGATTTATTATAAAATTATTTATATTAACATAGTTGTTGAGTGGTGAATGGGTGAGGAGAATAACGAAGTTCTGTGGTAGATTCTTGTATATCTTACCATATGTCAGGACACTGACATGTAATCTGTTACATAAATAATGCGGATTCAGGCTGTTGTGACTCGCAACATGGATGGTAATATGATATGCATGGTCCTCCTGCCTTTGACTAAGGATAACTGGATAAGCACTGGCAATCTGGCATTGAAAATTTGAAACAGGGTCATTTGGCGATGCTGGAGATATTTTTGAGTCGCATCTTCTCACCAGGTCCTGTAATTCAAAAAAATTTCAATGCACTGTTATTTTGTGTTTCAACATGCTCCATATTCTGAATAGTTAATCCGAACTGTTCAATATAGTCTTCGTAATAAAATATACATGAAAATCAAATTTTATATTTTTTTAGAATTTTTTTACTAATTTTTTTATATAGGTATAATATCACTTTATCAGATGGTTCAGAATATCCTTAAAATAATGATTTTGTACATATTTAAAACAATAATAAAAAAATTCTAAAAAATATAAAATTTGGTCTCCAGACATATTTTATTATGAAGGTCATGTTGAACGATTCGGATTGACTGTTTGGACTTTGAAAATGAAGAAAAAAAAATGTGAAACATATATATTAGAGCACAAAAAAAATAATACATTTGAACCCTCTTCTATAAAAATATATTTTACTAAAACACACTGTAAGATAGTTGTCTTCTTTTTTGCAATTGGGTCTAATTTTCGAAGAATGGTTACATGCTTCTATTTTTTTCTATATTATGTATTTAGTTTCAAAATTTTAATAATTTAAAAATAAAAAATTAAATATCAAAATAAAACCTTTATATATGATTTATATAATTTTTATGCACATATAAAATATTATAACAATTTAATTTTGTTTTGATTGTTATCAAGAGCTTGTAAAAATATACTGATGTAGATAATTTCTGAATGTTAAATTTTTAGTTTATTGATTCATATAAAAATAAAATAAAATATATTTTTATGTGGGTGTAGAAATAACGATAAAGATCATATTTAACAGCTTTTTTTTACATATGAGTTTTAAAATTTATAAGTAAAGATCCGATTGGAAACACAAAAAATAAAGTTATTTGAATCCTCCATTTTCAAAGGCAATTAACATCGGGTCAGCACTATTTATTGATCGATTTTAGAATACTTTACAAAATTAAGGATGGATGTTATGTCTATGTCAATATTTTATGATAATAATAATTATTATTACAAGAAACACAGATATATTGTATATACAGTAATAATATATTTCCAATAATAAAACAATGATTCCATCTTAAAATCTTTAAATCCATAAAACAGAAATATTGTTAACAATTGTTTCGTGTAACTGATATTAAATAAATCATTTTTATTAGAAAAATATTTTCGTTTATCACTGAATCAACATCAGATAAATTGAGTCTGACTACGGTGAGACGTGGAGTAAAACACATTTGTACTTCATGCTATATCTTTATTTTCAAAGTTCAAATGACCGATTCGAACTGCTATTGAAATGTGCTTGGAGACCAAATTTTACATTTTTTGGAATTTTTTTACTATTTATTAAGCCACTTTGAAAATCACTGATCCACTGTGAACAGTAAACATTTCTGGACTATCGGATCAGCAATTTTCAAAGTAGCTTAATAAACAGTAAAAAAAATTCCAAAAATGTAAAATTTGGTCTCCAAGCACATTTCAATATGGAGAACATGTTGAGCGGTTGGAATCGGCTATTTGAACTTTGAAAATGAAAATATAGTACCATGAGTAAAAAATTATTTTACTCCATGAAGCACCATAGCCCAACTCCATATAAATTTATCAAAATCAGAGTTCTAAATAGTTAGCTATAATTGTGTTTTAGTTTTTTCAGATCTTAAAAACTATAGTGCTATCAGTTTCTTTTTTTTTTAATTATGATTCTAAATAGCTATAATTTTTTCAAACTTTAAAAACAATGACGTGATAGTCAAATTGTTATTTGAGGAGGGATCCACACAGGCTGTTTTTTGGTGATACCGGATTACACCCTACATTTTCAAATTCCAAACAATCGATCCAAATCGTTCAACATGATTGATATATTAAAAAGTGCTTACAGATCAAATTTTACATTTTTTTGAATTTTTTGCTATTTGTTAAGAAATGCACCAAAATTCAATGGTCTAAAAACAACAAATTTGTAAAATACTTAATAAATAGTACAAAAAAAAAATTAAAATTTGATTTGTAAGTACATTTTAATATATCCATTGTGTTGAACGGTTTGGATCGACTGTTTAGACTTTGAAATTTTTAAAAATATAGAGTGTAATACGATGTCACAAAAAATAGTGTTAGTAAATTTCTCTTCTTGTTAGTCATAATCTTGATAAAAATAGAAACATTGTAAGCAGTTTTTCTAATAACAGCTTTGATTTAGTGCGAGCCACGAGGTACGAGCTGTAATGGCTTTGAGCAACCCTGGCGTGCTGCTTGTTATATCATTTGCTTGGAATTCACAGTAGGAACGTCGGACCTACTTTAGTTCGATGGTGTAATGACCATTCGATCTATATAAAGATTCGTGCAAACTAATTAATATACGTGCAAACTAATTAATATACGTGCAAATCTATTTCAATTTCTGTGCACACTAACCTTTATGTTAATTGTACGGTGTTAGAGCTAATTGAAACTAAAAGTAGGTCCGACATCAGACCTACTCCTATCTCGCTTTGAGTGGAAAAAACATATCGTGCTGTGATTAACACGTTGTGACTTTGATCTCGTGCCGTGCAGTGACTAAAATGTGGAGGGATTGTCATGCATATGGCACGCGAGTCACGCCTCCCGTGCCGTGACTGTTCACGTGCTGTGTTCAAACGTAACCAGTCATGTTTATCACATTTAACTATTTTTTTTTTCTGACTGATACATATTTGACTGAGATACCCCCTACGGGCTTGGTCTTTGTTTATTTAATCAAGACTTAACGGTCATAATTATATATAACTCGTGTGACCACGTGCCGTGATGTGACTGGATATTTAGCCATTCCGTGCCGTGACTGGATATTTCGTGCTATGTCATTCCATGCCATAAGCCCATAACCATACCTTGTTGTGACGGAACCGGCTCCGCTGTACCATTTTTTCCACTCTATTAATTCTCACTTGCTTGAGCCTGCTTGTTGCATCATGAGTCAGGTTGAAAGCAAAAGGCAACAGCTTTTCTTTTTCTTAGACACCTTTTGAAAACAAAGCCTCTTTCTTACCAAATCCCTCGTCAGTTGCACGATTGACCAAAATATTAATATTTACCATCTTAAAAAAATAAACTAAATAATCAGTTTTTTTTTTTTTAAAGTTTTCTTTTTATCCTGTCTACAGTTTTAGGGTATGTTTGGATGCACAAGAATAGCTACTGTTTCTGGAATAGCATTGCTATTCGGAACAAGGTGCATCCAAACGACTTTTAGAGCTATTCGGAATAGCTACTGTTTTTAGAATAGCACTGCTATTCGCTATTCCTACAAAAACATGGAATAGCATTTGTTAATTTCAATATTAATACTAATCTAATATTTAAACTAATATTATATTACATTTAATATTTAAATTAATATTATATTGTATTATATTTAATCTAATAATATATTATATTTAATCTAATATTTTATTTAATACTAATATAATATTTAAAATAATATTATATTATATTTTAATATTTAAATTAATATTATATTATATTATATTTAATACTAATCTAATATTTAAAATAATATTATATTACATTTAATAATTAAATTAATATTACATTGTATTATATTTAAACTAATATTTTATTCAATACTAATTTAATATTTAAAATAATATTATATTATATTTAATCTAATATTTTATTTAGTACTAATCAAAATTTTAAATTAATATTATATTACATTAATATTTAAACTAATATTATATTACATTTAATATTTAAAATAATATTATATTACATTTAATATTTAAACTAATATTATAGTATATTTAATCTAATATTTTATTTAATACTAATCTAATTTTTAAATTAATATTATATTACATTAATATTTAAACTAATTTTATATTATATTTAATATTTAAAATAATATTATATTACATTTAATATTTAAACTAATATTATATTATATTTAATCTAATATTTAAAATAATATTATATTACATTAATCTAATATTTTATTTAATACTAATCTAATATTTAAAATAATATTATATTACATTTAATCTAATATTTTATTTAATACTAATCTAATTTTTAAAATAATATTATATTACATTTAATATTTAAACTAATATTATATTATATTTAATACTAATCTAATTTTTAAAATAATATTATATTACATTTAATATTTAAACTAATATTATATTATATTTAATATTTAAGCTAATATTATATTATATTTAATATAATATTTTATTTAATACTAATCTAATATTTAAAATAATATTATATTACATTTAATATTTGAATTAATATTATATTGTATTATATTTAATCTTACACATAAATTATTAAACAGTAGCTAATCTCTTCAAACCCTATTTTAAATATGCAATCCAAACAACTTTTTCACTGTTCTGAATAGTACTGTTCTTAAACAGTAGCTATTCTTATTTACTATTCTAAACAGTAGCTATTCTAGCTATTCTAGAGTGCATCCAAACGTACCCTTAAATTGCAGATACCTAAATTTGTTCTGCAGTTTGATCTATTATGGTCTCGAAAATTATACCAACATGTGGTATGCCATTTAAAATTACGGACACTCAAATTTGATCTGCAAACAGAGTAAAGATCGAATTTTCAGAAGAACAAAAATTGATTATTTGATTTTTTTTTTTAAGAAGGTAAAAATAAAAATTTCGACAGGATTGAAGTCTCATCCTCCTTCAACAACCACTATTATATATTATGTGTTTGTGAAAACCTAACCTGCTAAATTTCTTTAAAACATGTATTATGTACCTAAAACAATTGACATATATAGCTAAAATTGCATCCACGCCATTATTCCATTCATGCAAAATTGCAAACACAAACAATAAACATAATAATATCAAATAGTTATTTTTTTTCATAAACACCAAAAAATTAAGTCGTGCAAGGTGCAATGTTTGTTCACCCATCGCATTTTCATAAAATTTCAGATGGCTACGCAAGAGAAGATAGTCCAACTAACAAGACTCGATGTCGAGATGTACCAATTCAGAAGCGGATACATGTGCATAGAATGGGGTCAATTGATCCTCATTTTTTTTTTCTTCAAAAACAGACAATAAAGTATGCTTTTGTTCTATAATTTATAGTATAAGAATATTGACCTCCATACTTTTAAAAAAAATTTATACTATTGATTTCCATTTTTTTTTAAAAACAAATGACTTTGTATATAATTTGAAGGGCTTCTAGTATTAACTATGAGCCTTCGATTTATCATGATTTAGCAGCAACATAAAATTTGATTCTTGTGTGGAAAATTATAAGGCATTGTCTGTTTTTGCATATGGTACAGAATAAGCAGGGCATAGTAAGAATTTCATTTTTTTTATTTTTGTGAAGCATCAGTGATTTTGTTTGTGTTCTAAGACTTTTTATTTTAGAAAGTATTATTTTTCACTTTGACTATTTTATATTTGTATAAACATTTATTTAATTTTCAAAACCAGAGCTTGTATAATGTTACTTGTTATCAGGAAGCATAAAAACTGAGTTACTTCCGTTACACTAGTATGTTTCGTCAGGTCAAATTCTTCTAATTGATTAAGAGTTCATAGGAACAAAATTAGAACAATTTAATCTTAATCAAAATAAATTTCAATTTTAATTAAATGGAACCGGACAACATATCGACGATATACGTGAATAATTCGCATTTTATTCGTTTTTTTTATGTCTCTGAACCGAACTCTGTTTAAAACGCAAAGAAATGCATAATACGTTTTATTCGCGAATAAAATGCGAACCATGAAATTCACGAGAAAAATGCAAAAAAATCACGAAATTTTAAATTTTTTTTTTTGCTTCCTTGTTGTACGGAATCACTGTTGAATTATATCCGAATTATGACCGAATCACGAATTTTTGACCACATCGAACTGAACCCGAACTATGCTTTATCACTATGACGGACAAACAGTTGCCTATGCTAAACTTGCTTTATGCTCCAGACAGCACAAACAAATAAGAATGTACCAAGTCCATGTATACATGCATGCATTTCTATATCAGACAATCATTTTCTACCTAGTTGCACCAAACAAGCTCATAGCTAAGTTGCACCAGAATCATTTCCAATCTGGTTTGATACCTCATCAATTTTTCTCTCTACATATATGTATCCATATAGCACTGCTCTCCACACCACACTACTCGCTTGCTCATTCCCCACCTTACATCTCATTCAATCTAAGGAATAACAGTAATAAATAAAAAAAACCATGGAGCAAGATTTCAGTGAAGGTCAGAAACAACATTTCCTAATTGCAATTTACCCAATGCAGAGCCACATCAACCCATCATGCCACCTGGCGAGAAAGATTGCGCTTTACACCAGTGCGCGGGTCACTGTCTCAACCGCCGTGTCGGGTCACCGTAAATTGTTCTCTTCTCTCTCCTCTCCAGACCAAGAATTTCATGACGGACTACTTTATTACCTCCCATACTCTGACGGGTATGACGAAGGGTTCAATTTCGGTGTGCATGACCATAAGGATTACAACACCAGAAGAAGAATTGTTGGATCAGAGACCATTTCAGCACTTCTTGACCGACTTAAACATGACGGCCAACCCGTCACACATGTCATTTACAGTATCTTCATGACATGGGTCTCTGATGTAGCGAAGGCTCATGGCATCCCAAGTTTGCAATTCTGGATACAACCAGCAACTGTTTTTGCCATATACTACTACTCTTTTCGCAGTTATAAGGATACAATCATCTCAGTTGCAAATGATCCAATGGCAGAAATAAAGTTTCCATGTTTGCCTCCTCTTAAATTCAGAGACCTGCCCTCCCTTGCTACCATCACCAATGAAAATAATCCATACTACCAGTTGCGCAGTCAGCTGGAACTTACAATAGAAGCACTAGAGAATGAATTAGCTGACGGGGTGAAGCTGAAGGTTTTGGTGAACTCATTTGACGAACTAGAGTCCGATGCAATCAGATCAATGGAGGGCAAACTGGACTTGATTACTGTTGGGCCGATGCTGGCTTCTGACAAGGAAGATGAACATAAATTTACAGATTTATTCCAAACTGATCATAAAGTCTATCTCGAATGGCTCAGCACAAAACCAGAGAAATCTGTGGTATATATCTCCAATGGAAGTTTCTCGGCAATAAGCAAGCGACAACTGGAGGAGACCTCCGGTTGCTTGAAAGAGATAGGCTGTCCGTACTTATGGATTCTAAGAAAGGATAACCGAGATCTCGAAGGGTTTGATTTTGAAGAGTTGGCTTCGACAACTGATGGTTTAGTGGTGGAGTGGTGCCACCAAATGGATGTGTTGCAGCACCCTTCAGTAGGTTGTTTCATAACGCACTGTGGATGGAACTCAACACTTGAAACCCTGACATGTGGTGTACCAGCAGTTTGTGTGCCAAAATGGACCGACCAATTGACAAATGCAAGGCTGATGGAGGACTGGGGGATCGGGGTGAGAGGAGAGATCGGCGAAGACGGTGTGATAGAAGGGAAGGAGTTGAAACAGTGTCTGGAGGCGGTCATGGGAGATGGCGAGAGGGCAGATAAGATTAGAGAGATGGCTGCATTTTGGAAGGAGCGGGCGAGGGTGGCGGTGGCCGAAGGGGGGTCGTCAGAGAGGAACTTGCATGTCTTCTTGGAGGATATACGACGAGGCAAAATGAAAATTGATGTGAACAACTGTTAATTTTAGGATTACTTTGCAATTGTTATTTTTGTATTTTTGTTTTTTATAAGTGGCATTATTACCACATGTTGTTTAGGAACTATAAGTTAAAATTAACACTGGTTTGAGAAGTACTACGCTTTAAGTGAAGAGAACTAGTGATTGTAAAACTAGAAAGCATACCACACGGTGCGGTTTACAAACAACGGTTGAACCAACTTGAACAAATCTCATAATAATTAAAAAAAAATAGCCATACGCAAATTAAGAATAATTTGTCAAAAGACAAAAGCAGCACAGGACATCTCATAATTAAAAGTACTGTTGTACAGATCAAATAAAAAACCTCATTGACATCACATTAAATTGGCTTAATGTCTGCAATGAAGAAGGTAATTAAGAGAAAGCGATACAACACTTGTTAGAAAGCGATACATGCTTTATTTGTCTTGGTTTTATCAAATCAATCATGAATGGAGTAGATGGAGAATTGCAATGGCATCTATATTTTTGTTGGATATTGTTGTTGAACACATGGTTCAGAAAATCAGAATCGGTTACTTGATCGTGGAATCTGAATCGGATAAATTGGTTAGAACCGGCTGAATTGGATCAAAAACTCAGATTTTTTTGACATAATTTTTTTTGTATAAAAATAGGGAAAAATCAGTAAATCTTTTTTTTATATTTTAAGCTTCTTTCTGAATCGCATGTGGCCTCTAGGTTTCTGCCCCAAATATTCTTCGATTGGGCATGCAAAAACACAAAGCTCGATTGAATTACCAAAACACTATAATTTTGCTCTAGAATTAAGAGTCTGAGTGGGAATTTGGTCGATTATTTCGATTCAGCTTCAGTTCTAGCAGTTTTCTTCAACCGAGAAAACTCGAGAAAAATCGGTTTGCCTTCGGCGGATTCCGTTCCGACTCAGCCGAATCAATTCGGAATCGACCGATTTTCCAAACCATGGTTAAACAAGACAAAAGCAGCATATGACATCTCATAATTTTTTTTTTGAAAGCTAGTGGCTTTAAATGCACACTAACAATTTCATTGATAAAAAAAGAGATTTACAACGGGTTAATTAAATGACCTCCTTCCTAGATCTAAACTAAATTATTCTCATGAAATCACGCGACGGTCGGATTATTTTGTTGTGCTCTGATCAAGATGGGGATAAAGACTTTATACTTTGAGTTCCGACGATACCGCACTTTTGGTTCCGATCGGCTCTGCTTCCTCCCCTCTCCATTATTCACTTCTCCGGTTGAGGAGATAGAAATGAGAGAGGGAAGAATATCACTATGTCGAAGAAGAAAACTAGAAGTGGAAGGAGTGAAATGGAGAGATATGGAGGAGGAAGAAAAGAGCGGCGACAACTGGCTAGGATTTTTTTGTTCCAAAACCAACTCTAATTTAATTTAATGTGGGTGAAATTGTTCGACATCTCATAATTAAAAGTACTGCTGTTGTTCAAATCAGATAAAAAACACATCACATTAAATTGGCTTAATTTCTGCAATGAAGAAGGTAATTAAGAGAAAGCGATACAACACTTATTAGAAAGCAATACATGCTTTATTTGTCTTGGTTTTATCAAATCAATCAAAAAAGGAGTAGATGAAGAATTGAGTGCTGAAACCACAAAGTTATTAAGAGGTGCCGCAACAGCACAACTCACAGGAAGGATTCATTTTATCTGTCTCATTTCTCTGGCATTTTTTTTTCCTGCAGCAACAGCTTCTGGAGAAACTTGATTTGCCAAGTAGGTGCATGGCATTTTGAGTTTTTGACACATGCATTCCGTTCCTTAGATAGCAGCAATAGTTAGATTTTCTCAACCATTTGATGCTGATTAATGGGAACGAATTAGTCGTCATGAAACGCTCAGAGAAAAGGGAGAGGGGGCTGTCCGATGCCCATCGGACTGAGTTGGGTTCGATGAGTGGTTTCCACCGTCCGATCCACTTCAAGATCTATGCATATCACTTTAATATCCGTGCTATGTGCTTTAATATCCATGTGTACAGATTTTGAAGTGAATCAGACGGTGGAAACCACCCATCGAACCCAACGCAGTCCAATGGGCATCGGACAGCCTCCTCTCCATGGTTCCGAAAATCGGCCGATTCCGATTTGAATCGGCCGATTTGAATCGGAATCGGACCCGTCCGAGTCGATTTTTATCCGATTTACTCGGTTGTGCGATTTTCTGAGAGAAATCGGATGAACAGTGACGGAATCGGCCGATTTTCCGATTTTTTTCACCGATTCAAGCCGATTCAAGCCGAGTCAACCCGAGTCCGGCAATTTTTTCAATTTTTCTCAAGAAAAAAGACAAAAGCAATCGGAATCAGAGAAAGAAAGAGAAAAATCAGAGAAAAAAAGAGAGATAACCTAACCCGGATGAAGCCGAGCGGCGTCGTCGTCTCCAGGAAGTGGGGCGTCGTCTCCAGGAAGCCGCGCACAAAGGAACAACAAAAGAGAGTAACGAAAGAGAAGAGGGGCGTCGTCGTCGTCTCCAGGAAGTGGACGGGAGAGTGAATCGGCCGGAAGAGGGGAAGGCGCTTCTCTAGATTGGTTAACGGGTTAGGTTTAGTTGTGGACGGGAAGAGATGAAATGGAGAGTGAAGGGGAAAAATAAAAGGAGCTAAATGGAGAGGGAAGGGGCGAAATGGAGAGGGAGGGGGCGAAATGGAAATGGAGAGAGAAGGGGAAATGACAGAGAATTTTAATTTTCATTCTGGATCCGATACATAGACATGGTACATCTGTTCTAATCTGATACGTAGACATGGTATATAACTCACATTTTTACTCAATATAAATTAAATTTATATTAAATATAATAAAAACTCAAACTAAATATCCCTCTTAGTGATAAAATCAAATTCTCTGTCAACATGGTACATCTGTTCATCTATTCCATACTTGTTCTAATCTGAACGATTATAGTTAAAGTATAAATTTTGTTTTTTTAAAATATAAACTATGTTATCCAGCCAGCTCGGCATAGCTTCTGGCAATAAAGAGTGTGTTTAATTTTTATTTCTTTGTATTACATTATATAATCAGTGAATTATTTGAGTGTAATGTTTTATATTAACATAATTTTATTACAAATAATTTTTATACCAATTATTTCCTATGTTTTTAGGCTTTTGGCTACAAAACATGCTTTCTGCCAAAAAAATCCGATTTTCCGAGTCAAATCGGCCGATTCCGGCCGATTCATCCGATTCCGATTCGATGGTCAAAAATCCGATTCCGATTCCGATTCCGATTCCGATTTTCAGAACCATGCTCCTCTCCCCAGAGAAAAAGCCTTCTAAAATTTCAATTGGCGCCTTAAATTCAGCCTATGGATAATACATCAAAGTTACTGATACTGCATGTCAACTACCGTATAATTGTCTGACACATTTTTTTTTACTACAGGAACTAGTGACCCATCAGTCCATCTGTACTTGTGTCTTTGAAATTTGAATTTTATATTGAGAGAGAGAGAGCACAAATAAGGGAAGGACTTGAGAGAAATACATGTCTGCTTTCATCAATGTATTTAACATTTCATGAATAAAATAAGCTGTTTTGTCTCTGTTTCAAAACAAACTAAGAGGAATAGGGGATGGGAGCCTGGAGCTCACACCTACTTCCCTTGATGAGTTTTTAACTTTTGGTACTATGTTTATATACTGAGTAGGCCCGATTTTTTTTATTAATAAGAAAATAAATAAAAAATAATGATAATGGAGAATGATTTCGGTGAATTTCAAAATCTAAAAAGACCGTTATAGTTTATAACGTCCAGGACACTGTAGCTGGACGTTATAAATCATAACGTCTAGTTAATTTGGCTGAATAATCGCTAATTAATAAAAAAATACTGTAGCGGAACGTTATGGTCCATAACGTCCAGCTACAGTGTTTTTTTTTTCGACTATATTATTATAAAACTGAATTAAGAAAAAACAATATAGCTAGCCGTTATGGACGATAACAGCCAGCTACAGTGTTTTTTGGTTAATTAGCAAATATTCAATTAGATTAACTAGACGTTATAGTTTATAACATTCAGCTATATTGTCCTGGACGTTATAAACCATAACATTCTTCTTAGATTTCGAAATTCATCGAAATCGTACCTCATTGTCATTATTTTCATTTTATTTTTCCTATTAATAAAAAATCGGTATTTTATGTGCTTTTATGAATTATGTAATATTTCGAATGAGGATCCTGTTTCATAATTAAACCCGATAGTTGTTTAAACCCAATTACATCCATCTTTCCAACTTTCGCCCCTTCACCTCCTTGCTCTCTCTCGCGCGCCTCTCGCAAGAACTCGTGGGAGTTCGACAGTTCAAACCCTTGCTTAGCCTGTCTCTCACCTCTCTATACCTTCTCTTATCTGTCACTCTCGTTGGCCTTATCGGAATCATATGCTTATTTGATTTTAATTTTTCAATACGTTTCTCAAGCATTTTCTTCTTATTTTTTGTTTAATCACTTTTATCTAAGTTGTAGCTTGAATTTACTAGACTACTCCCTATATTATATTCAATTATAGTCAACAAATTGTATCCTGTCAAATTTTTGTTTGAAAAGAGACTGTAACAGCCCGTTCATTACCAACTGTCAAGTTAACTTTACTCAATAGATAAAATTATAGCTTTCGTTGAATTTTTTAAATTGCATATTAGCTTTTGTTTAGATGGAATCTTCAATTTATACTAGCACATGTGTGTAGTTCAAGGTGTCCTCATATTTTCAATGTAGAGAGATAGATCCATCAAATGGGCTCCATTCGTCTGATCAATCTCTTCTAACACAGCTCTTTCCGCCTGGGATCCCGCTGTCAGTGCTTTCTATCTGTCATTACTACATCAACTTGAGAGTTGTCATTAGTTTTTAATGTTCTGTCAGCTTCTTTCTCTCCATCTTCGATTCTGACCATTCACAACAACAGTCGCGCTCAAATTTTCTCTTAGAGCTTCTGACATTATATGGTGTGATTTGGTTGTCCAAACCTAGCTGTGTGTCTGTTGTGTATGTTTTGATAAGATCCTCTTATATGCTTCTTGTAACCAATCCAGAATTATGGTTGTGCCAATTAGTGCGCTGGTCTTTTCTAGAGTATGATGGCAAGAAGGATAGTGAAACCTCAAGTAGGTAAACAATAATGTTGCGGTGCTACATTTCTCTTAATCCGTAAATTTGTTTATCTTTTGTTGTGCACATAAGCTGTTTGATGTAATGCTTGTGCGACCAAATAAGAATGCTAAATTAAATATGGATATCAATTAAAAGTAAACCAATCCAGAAACTTTGGAACAATTCGTGGACTTATAAAAGCTCCATTCTTCAAATTATTTGTGAAAAGAAAGAAAATGATTAAAATGATACATCAAAACCATTCCCAAAATATAGCTAAGTTTATCATGCATGCCCATATTATTTAGTCTGGCAATGAACGTTCTCATCCTCATTTGGGATCCACGTGGATAACCCAAATATGGTTGTTCCTTTCCATCCCAATAGAAGCCATTTGTTATCTTCCTCAACAACATACTCCTTGTGGTAAAGCTCTCTCACCGTTCGCTTTAATGTTTTCTTGATTAGTGAATCCACCGGCAACTGCACAAAGCCGGCCCGAAGATTCCTAGCTTGCCACTTCCTATACGTCTCAGGCCTCTCCACTCTCTCAGAACCCTCACAAGCTATTGCATTAATTGCGTTTGGACTTGCAAAATTCCTTTCTATATAGAGCCTCACCTCACTCTCTCGAGGCATATTTGACTCAAAAATATCCAAAACTGTTGAAAACTTGGACAAAACTTCCTTAAATCGAGTTGTAAAGAATGGCGTACTATACGAGGCATTAACAATCCCATGAATAAAGACACGTGGTTTGATCTCCCGTATCATGCTTAGAACTTTATCCCTAGGGCAGCTCATGGAAATTGTCTCATCTGCAAGCTTTTCAAGTTGATAAAAACAATTTACTACTAAAATCTCATCGGTTTCAATCTTAAGATCTTCTATTCTAATGTTCTCCCATTTGGATGTTATACTTTGATACTTGAGACGGATATTAAATCTCTGAGCATATTTTGACAACCGCCTTCCTGTCTCTTCAACTAGTTTGCCTGGGCGGAATCCCTTTTCTGGAAATTCTATTCCAGTTATACGGATTTTAGGCGGTGTATTTCCTAAACTTGAGATACGTTCAAAGAAAGATGGCCACATGAATCCCATGTGGATGCCAAAGTCAATTATATGAACCTTTGTGGCATTTTTTGAGATGTTAAGGATCGTTTGATTAGAAAAGTAATACGATGCCCTAAAAAATGGGCAAATTCCATGATAAACTCGGAATGCCTTCAAAAACTTAGTCACATTTCCTTGACTTGACAATAGTTCACGGTAGATGTCAGTTCCGGTACCAGCCAAGCGTGCCTTGAGTGCATCCACCAAATAATGTGCTAAACGTTGGTCGCAGTCTCCCACAGGGGATGAGTATTTCTCTATTTGCTTGATGAGTTCAGAAGCCTTGTAGTAGTCGTTAGCAGAAATTGCTTCCGAACAATGAATTAGAAGAGAACAAAGATTTACCATGCCATCTTCAGTTTTCTCCTTTCCTAATGCCTTCTTACTCCTTATGTCCACCCGATGCTCGTGTGACTCATTTTTCATTTCTTGTTTCACAATTTCACGTATGGAAATAACCTCTTTCACATATTCCCTACCACGGGAAAGGAGAAATTGATCCAAGTTCTCATTTCTTTCTGGCTCATCAAAGGAAACTGCTTGTTGCTTGCTGGCTCGTACCTCTGATAGATCTGGTTCTCTATCGTTACGAGTACTCTTTTTAGTACATGTCTCGTAACATATGTCTTTGTTCTTGCTGACATAGTTTGCTTGGGGTTCTTCATGAAAGTCCATTGTATCTGGCTCTAAACCATCAAACAACTTTTCAAAAGCCGGAAGAAACGTCCTTGCTTCTTCGGCACCTATTTGGACTTGTGTGGCCGGATACTCCATAAATAGAGCAGATGTACTTTCAGCACTGGTCAAGAGGGGTCTCAAATTACTGGGTGTTGGCATATCATTTTCCAAAACACATTCAATAGTATTACTGAAACCACAACTTGTAATATTATTATTTTGAGGTGGATGGAATTCGATCAAGGTAGGTGAAAGAGGGTACTCTTTTCCAAGGAGATCATAGAACGATTTCTCAGTTTCTCGAATAACTGCCTCTTCATATATATTTATATCATCATTTATATCTTCTTCTAACATAATTTGTCCTATGTAGTTGATTACTGCATTGGATGTGATATGACAAACCTCTTGGCATTCTGGTGTGGTATTTTGGTTTAGGTTGTCACCCGAAAAGGTTGGTGGTATTGTGTGGTAACATTCAAAAACGGCTTGGGGTGCATTCGATGTATCTAGGACAATCCCCCCTTCTTGGGACTTTCCATGGCGAAGCTCTTTTGAAGCCATATGAAACTATGTAGTAGAATTTGTGCTTTCGAGGTTTCAAACAAGTAACTGCAATATGCATCAAATTAATTGTTTAATTTTTTGATAGTTACAAAGGAAATAGTAGAATAAAAAAGGACAAAAAAACAAAGGCTAAGATAAATTAAGATAGGAGATGAGTGAATTGACTATAAAATAACCTTGCCAATTACTTGTTTTCTCTCTTTTACAGTTTACTTGTAACACAATACATGAGAATAACAACCTTTCTAAGCAACTTACTAATTTACCCTAACCTGGAGCTGCTTGACAAGTAGTTTTAAAGGAAACAAAAATGTTGAATTATGCAATTACTTAATTTAACATTATCTATATGACTTGGAATCGCAAATAGACACGGCAGCCTCCAATAAATTATGAATCAGGATTACATTCATTTCAGGTCAGTAGAAGTTCATTGTGATTTGTACCAGTTGGGTTTGGGTTGGAATCTTAGGTTGTTTGCATGAATTTTTACATCAATTTCACATCGTAGTGTTCCAAATAAACTGAACTGAAACTCTAAAATGACAAAACAAAGAGGAAGAAGAAAATTTATTTAATACTTTTCTCTTGCTTCCTTGGATAAGTTGGGATATAAATTATAAATCATGGAGGTCTGGGTCAGGTCTAGATTTGAAGTTTTGGTCAAGGCAAGTATTGGTGTGATTAAAGAATGTGTTGCGTCTTCATTCATTATTGGGCAAAATTGGTTCTGATTATTTGATTGTCTTACCATCTCAAGTTGGTCACGATGATATTTCGACTCACATCAAACTTTTATCATCTTAGAACAGAACAAACTTGCTAGGAATTAGGGCATGTAAATGCCCAAATTTGGAAAGCTCCGTTCTTGTTTTGAGGTTTAAGGGGGTCCAAATTGTAACAAAATAGTTAGTTGTTGCACTGGTTCGGTTTAGTGTTTTTTGTTGTTAAACTGACTATTTTGTGGCCATAAGTACCGGGTTTGGTACTGGCAACTAAGGCTTTTGAGGGGACCGATGAGGGACCGGAGTGTATTGGATAATATTTTCTTTTTGCTTCTTTCATTGCTGTTTGGTTGATGCATATGTAATTGCATAAACTTGTTTGCTCAAAAAGATAAAGAAAACATCTTACTTATACTTTGTTTTTTGTAATTTACCTTGAAAATAATAATGTCCGCAGAACTTCATTACCAGAACAAAACTGTAAAGATGAGGTCCATATATATATAAAGCCGTACCTCTATTTGAAGTCCCTATGCAGCTCTCTGCTTTCTCTCTGTTGTGAATACAGAGAACACTTCCCTGTATGGTAAGACCTCTCTTCTTCTCGTACTTACCTCTCTACTTTCTCTCTGCATCTGCATGTGGTGGGAATGAATTGTAGAAAAATCAACTAAGAATCTTCTAAGATGGAAGGACTGAAGGAGCTTCATAGAGGTAGTCATCATTTATTTACGTTGACAATTCGGAGAAATAGAAATAGGGAACCAACATCAAGTTTGGTATGCATTGCTCTCATTAATCATTATGATGATTGGTGTTGCGGGTTTAACGGAATTATTTAGCCCGTTATGGAATGGAAGAAGATTTCGTGATATGACTATTTAGCACCAAAATAAGTTCAAGGAATAAGATTTGGTCCAAATGGCTTTGGACCGGACACCATCCAAAGCCTCTAAAAATCGTACGATTAAAGTCCAAACAGTCGATCCGAACCGCTCAATATGATTTCCATATTAAAATGTGTTGAGAGATCAAATTTTATATTTTTTGAAAATTGTTTACTATTTTTTTAGATACATACAACGTCACTGTTTCTGAACGGTAAAAAAACAGTGATTTTGTACGTATTTAAAAAAATAGTAAAAAAAATTGAAAAAATATAAAATTTGGTCTCTAAGCACATTTTAATATTGAAATCATGTTAAACGGTTCGGATCGACTCCTCGGACTTTAATCGTACAATTTTTAGAGGCTTTGGACGGTGTCTGGTCCAAAGCCATTTGGACGAAACCTCACAGATGAAAAATTATTTTACGAAAAATCTCTGCACTTATATTTATTTTTTGTGTGGTGTGAAAATATTATGTGTAGGCACATAAATATTTAACAGAAAACACATTAAACGCTTGTAAATAAACTAGTAATAATCTGCAAGTTGTTATATAATAAGTAAATGATCGTCATAAAAATCAAAAATAAGTCATTGGTGAAAATATTATCACCTTATAACTATCTAATTTTATGTACATTATGAATTAAAACTAAAAATAAAGAATGAACAACAATCACTTAATTTATATTAATAAGTCAGTCATGCAATAATCAATAAGTTGTCATAATTAACATATAATCGTATCAGCAACAAAAATTTGGTATAACAACAACAACAACAACAATATAGATGGACTCACAAAGTGCTATCTAGTTGTCATATAGTACTTTTTTTAAAGGTTTAATTGTCATATAGTAACTACAAGTTTTTGAAGATGGCTATTATTAGAAAATGAAAACATAATTGATTATACTATAATTAAATTATCTTTTCTTGTTTCGAACCTGGTATGAGCTAGAGAAGTAAATTAAAATTATACTTTATACACCTTATATACATAAATAATAATAAAATTTATATAAGCTTCACCAATTAATATTTAATGATGTTGGATTGAATATTACACCTATTTATAGAATAAACGATCTCATATATTTTGGTTGGCTGTCATGCGCACTACGTGGTGGGTCCACCAC
Source organism: Carex arenaria (assembly GCA_964058825.1). Lineage (NCBI taxonomy): Eukaryota > Viridiplantae > Streptophyta > Magnoliopsida > Poales > Cyperaceae > Carex > Carex arenaria. The sequence continues at coordinate 189,880 of CAXKVW010000108.1, read as the reverse complement.
CCTGCAAATTGGGATTTGACCTTGGTGTATTGCTCCGAGTCCAGCGACTGATTTTATGCTGATTTTTTTATTAATAAGAAAATAAATAAATAAATAATGATAATGGGGAATGATTTTGGTGAATTTCGAAATCTAAGAAGACCGTTATGATTTATAACATCCAGGACACTGTAGCTGGACGTTATAAACCATAACGTCCAGTTAATCTAATTGGATAATCGCTAATTAACAACAAAATACTGCAGCAGGATGTTATAGTCCATAACGTCTCAGTTACAGTGTTTTTTTCGACCATACCGTTATAGAACTGAAGTAAAAAAAAAAAAAATCGGTTGAGTGCTTTCATCATGCTGAATGCTGGTATGGACCAGTTCCTTTTGGCATTAATAGACATTACAAAAGAAAAAGAAAAAAAAAGTGGATGGAATAGGAACTGACCTCGTTTTTTTTTTTTGTTAAACTGCCTCAACCGCCAGGTTTTCTAGCAGTTCACTTCCGAAGAGAACCGCCATGTTTCCTGGCGGTTTGCTACAGTATTTTTTTTAAAATAAGATGTTTAATATGTATTGAAATGAGATCGGAAAGATATTTAGTATACTCTAGCATTAGTTTTATAGTGCAGATTGTTATGTTTAAACATGTATGGCTATCATCAGTAGCTTTCTAAATGGATTTATGTATGATATACTTATTTAATTTTATTAATTCATATGGGACTTAGATTGTTTTATCCTTTTGAACAGTCTGTCTTTAAAAAATTGTCATGGACAAATGGCTACATGGAATTTCAGTTTCTTTATATTAAAGTGTCAGGCATATTATGAACTATTAACATAAAAATCATAAAAGATTACTGAGGCATGGAACTTAGTCAATTCAGTGCATTTATGGGGCTCATATTTGGTGACAGTGCAGTGCACTATTGTTGTTTTTTGAGAAATATTATGCGGAAACATAATGGGTTTCATTGATTGTATTTCTTTGTATTGATATTGATCTGTTTGATACATAAGTCCTATGCTCTATTTATACTTTACATGGCTCAACTAGCCGTTAGAATATCAAACGGTATTGTTCCCTTATTTGATAACAAAGTACTGTTGCTTTATTTTTATTTCTAAATATACACACAAAATTCCCTTTTTGCCCCTTGATTAAATCCTAGCCTTTGAATCCTTGATCAATGATGAAATATGAATATGAGATCTTGATCTTATTTCTCAACAACTATGCTGTTCTTATTTTTACCAATATGAGATTCAACTAATGATTAAAATCACCTAGAAATTCCTGTAAATAGAAAATCAGGTACAAGGACTCTTTTCATGTTGTTATTTATGTGTTTGTATGATTTGATGGCCATCCATGATGCATATGTTGGAAATAGTAAAGTTAATTAGTTTGGGGTTGTTACACTGTATAAGCAAGTGTGCTAATGACATCTCTTTATACATGATACATGATGACTGGTACGGTACTCAAAGAGTGGTACAGAGCTTGAGAGGTCTTATATATGTTTTTTTACTTTCATGTTATATAAAAAACAAAGTGACTGGTACAGGTACATTAATCTTATGTCTGACAATGTCTCACAACATGAAATCAAGTTCATTTGAGCAGTATTCATTGCTATGTCAGATTTCTGAGATAATGTCCTTTTGCATATGTGACCTTGTATTTATTATTATTTATATATTTTATCCTAATGAGCATGTATTACAAGGATTGATATGCATTTTTCACTGAGGCCCCTGGTTTTCTTTACTATTATTATTTTGGTGTTTTTCCTTTAAAAGTCAGTAACTATGTACAAGCATTCATTAATATATATATATTTTTTTATGATGATGATCATGAGTAACCAGTGAGCTCCATGGCTCTCTAAGAATCAAGCTTTATGCCTGCACACCTTCTCCTCTTATTTTGTAATGAAGTCCTCAGTTTTTATCACTTTTTTTTTTAAATTTGTTAAAAGTAAGGAAAACTTCTTACCATGTGAATTAATAAAATTAAATGAGTATATCATATATAAATGTATTTAGAAAACTACTGATGATAGCCACACATGTTTAAACATGACAATCTACACCATAAAACTGATGCTAGCAGGAGCGGATTTAGGATTTCTGTCAGGGTAGGGCAAAAAAATGGGACGAGCTTGGGTCCGATGCCCATCGGACTCAAACTAGGTCCGATGGGCTCCGTCACCGTCCGATGCGCTCTAAGATTCGTGCGCACGTATGTTAAAGCCACCGCGTGCGGATATTAAAGCGACTAGCACGGATCTTAAAGTATATCGGACGGTGGTTGAGCCAATCGGACCTAAGCTGCAATAATCAACATAAAAAAAACTTCAAATCTAAACATGATATACAAATAAGAAATTCGGTATTAATTTTCGTGAATCTATCACTAAGCTCTTACAATTGTATATTAATAACCGTATTTTAACTCCTAAACTAATAAATATATGTAATAAATTAAATGTAAAAAAGGGAAAATAATTAAAAAACAATTAGCAAATTTGGTAGATTAAGGGAAATGAAGACAGTAAGTAGCTCTGGAAATGGAGAAGAAGAAATAGCAAAAGAATAAAGTGTGGGTCCGCATACACCACGTCTATGTAACTATGTTGAAACAAAGAAATAATTTAATAGCCATAAAGGCATTCATTTCATTTTCTTCAAGGTGCTACGTGTGGTTTATGAAAGCCGAGCAGTGCACTATCTTAGTTCATGTGCTCCATGTCTATACAGATGAAGGGATATCTTCTTCTCCATAAAATCATTAGAAAATCATAGAAAATTACGATAAAATAAAAATGGCAGAGGAGAAAGATGAGAAGGCGAAATTGATTGTCAAAATCTAATTCTTTTTACAGGGAGAATGATAAACAGGGTAGGGCAATAATTTTTTTCAGGGTGGGGCAAGAGTTTAAAACACATACTTTGTAAATTAGTTTTCAAAATTCAGGATAGGGCAATTGCCCACCCCTGGTGTCACGTAGATCCGCCCCTGGATGCTAGAGTATACTAAATATCTTTCCAATCTCATTTCAATACATACTAAACATCTTAAAAAAAAAGAAAAAGTTATTGTAGCAAACCACCAAGAAACCTGACAGTTGGAGCAGTTAAAAAAAAATGAGGGCAATTCTGGAATTTTTTATTTAATTGATGGTATAAAAAGAAATCGACATATCTTGCATGGTTTATTTTTTTGGAGAGCTTGACATGGTTCATTAACAACTCGCTCATTATCGCTCATTAACTTAATAAGCCGAGCATGAGCATACTCCAACTCGCTCATTAAAGAACTGTCACATCTAATCCTGCCACATTTAGTCCCAATTTCTTGAATTAAAATTAAAATTAAATAAATAAAAAATCTCCTAATCTAAACTTACGCTCTGGACTTAGTTCAAAAATTAAAATTGATGAATGACGCTCCAGTGCTCCACTACTCCAACCTAAAGTGCTCCATCCTAAATTAAAATTGATAAATTTGCTTATGGACATTTTTATGTTAAATTATGTAATGTTTTATTATATTGGATGATAAATTCTATAAATGAAAATTAGTTTTTGATTTCTTAGCTTGCTCATAATTTGTGACTCGCTTAGTTGCTCATAACTCGCTCATTAACTAAATGAGCTGAGCATAAGCATACCCCAACTCGCTCATACTCGCTTATTATTCAGCCCTAGGCATGGACCATATCTTGCATGGTGGAATGGTACATAATTACATATGATCATAAGAAGTACATCTCGAATGGTGGGCTTTTGAGCCCATTCGGCCCACCTCAATTTTATTTTTCATACAATGAATGCAGTACGCAATTCCTACTTAAAAGGCCTGAAATTAAATGAACTTTGTCTGACCAATAATAAATATGTGCAGAAAAGTCCTTGTAATTTAGACAATTTCTAAATCACTAAAGGTGAGCACAATCGTTACTTGTGAATTACCCAAAAGGAAATTTAAAAGGGGCAAAGTGAATAATAAGAATGTTGGTGTTAATTAGTTGTTATTTGAATATGTAATGCAAAAAGGAGAAAAGAATTGCAATTACGTGATGTATTTCTGTCACGAGTGGAATGTCTAATGTGCTACTCATCTGCTTTGCATCTCTGTCCATTGTTATTGGAATGCAGTTATGCTTCTTTTGTTAATCTTAATCAATTGACACTTCAGAACAATGGAAATAAATCTGCTGCGATTCCAAAGGATCGCAGGATTCCTGCAATTCAAATCCTAACCGTTCATGTGTTTTGATATTCGTGCACATAAATTAACTTTTTTTGATATTCTTGCATTTCAATAAATGAACGGTTGGATTTAAATCACAGAGATTCTGCAATCCTTTGAAATCGCAGCAGATTTATTTTCGAGAACAATAGTCGAACTTGTGTAATGATATCATTCACACTGATTATCTTTTAAATGAAAAATGATACCCCATGTCCCCATACCTATGTAGAAAATACGACGGATGGATGAAAACATTCAGTTTTGCTACGTCCATTTTATAATTCGAGATTTTCGAAAAAATATTATAAGTTTAATTTTTTGTTTTTTATTATTTAGATAAAAATACAAAAAAAATAGTTAGTTCTAGGATCAAATTAAAGCGTGTCACGTGTGTAATATCCTAAGCCGGTCTGAGGTACATAGGCCGGAATTAAATCTACTGAAATCCGAGATTCCAGCTGATCAACTTTTTCGTGCACGCATCTCAAAACATTTGATTTTTCTGAGTACACATCTCAGAACAATTTAACAGCTGGACTTGAATTGCAGGAATTTTAGAAATATCGGATTTCAACATATTCGAATCCTGTAGCCTGTAGGCCGTGTCACTGCTACGTATGCTTAGCTCTCAGGTCCCAAGTTTGTTTTCATTTAATCCTACATATCCGTGGATCCATATCTTCTACAGTACCGTAGACAATTTTCCTCAATTTTAAAGTATGAGATTAAATCTCGTCTGCTTTTAGATTCGGGCTAACGCAAGGGGCAGTATCACTGGGCTTTGAGATTCGTGTCAAATTTAGAAGATTCCCTTTGGATAACAGAGATGTGAATTCCATCTGTTCGGGAATAGGATCATATCTTTTGATTCCATGTGATTCGAAGTTTCGAACTCCGCTTTTCTTGAATTCGCATACTCTGACATATCTCAAACTTTGCGTGACTTTAGGGAAAATCTTAACCGTTTAAATAGTTTACACGAATCTCAAAGTAAAAATAATACCGACCCCCTGCGCTATCCCCGAATAGGCACCGAACACGTCGGTCACGCAAAAATTGAGATATCTTAGAGGATACGTAATCGCTTTTCTGACCCTCATGTCACAGAAAATCCAAACGGGAGAACTCTCTTTGGATTCCTTATTTCCTTACCGAGCAAACGCCTTCAAAGTTCAAACTCCAAAGTCTCCAACCTACGCAACCAACGACCAACGAACGAACCCATTCATTCCCTGTGGTCTCTATCTTTAGAGATCTCAGCCTGATCTCAATTTTCGAAAATGGGGGTGCCTCGAACAATGGAGAATCTTACGGCGAGAGCCAACCTCTTGCGAGAATCTCTCCTGAAAAGTAAAGTCAACACAGAGAGCATGGTCGACATCCTCGGCTCCTTTGACCACCGCCTCTCAGCTCTGGAGGCCGCCATGCGCCCCACCCAGGTGTGCCTCCCTCTCCCTTTGATCTGATTTGACGGTCGAACTGGCTTAGATTTTTTTTTTTTTTTTGAATTTTTGAAATTTACTTGTAGCTGAGAACGCATGCGATCAGAATGGCGCACGAGAACATTGATCGGACGCTGAAAGCTTCTGATGTCATCCTGTTGCAATTTGATATTGCTCGCCAGGTTCGCTGTTCAATGTTCATTGATATATATTATGTTTATCCGTTTTTGTTATATAAAATGTTGTGGGGTTGTACTGTTGTAGTACAGAAAAATGTGATATTGTAATTGGAGAATTAATTGTTGTCATTTCACCTACGCTTTGAGAGTCGAATTGACTTTTGGAGCTCCTAGTTCTGACCTGTTTCAGGACACCTTACATTGTTTTCTTATGTTGATAACAACCATTTTTTTTTTAAATGTTTACATCGAATTTTCATTTAAAAAAAATGTTGTGATGGCAAACTAATAAGTCTGAACAAACTGATAGTTGTATAGTTATTTTTATGTAGTTGACCATCAGAATTTTAGGAAATATTCCCATCTTTTATGCCAATGCATCTATTTTGTCTCATCTTTTTACTTACTGAAGAACTGACTAATCTGTTTTATTTAGGCTGAGGCTACAATATTGAGGGGACCCCATGAGGATTTGGAGAGCTACTTAGAGGCAGTGGATTTGCTGAAAGGCATTGTTAAATTTTTCACTTCGAAAAAAAATTTTAAGAGCAGTGATGCGGTTCTAACCAATGTACATAATCTACTGGCTAAATCTGTCTCCAAGTTAGAGGAGGAATTCCGGCAACTCATGACCACTTACAGGTGACTGAGGTTTGATACATGGATTTGATATAAAGTAAATGAATTTCTACATAGAAGCAATGTAGTTAATTAATGCTAAATAATATCAATTTTCGTAAAATTGACCACAGAAGGTGGTGAATTATTTTACATATGGTCACCTAGTGCAGTTATATTTCAGAATCAAAGTGACTTGCATGAATTGCAAATGTGGAAATATATTTACTTTAATCAGAAAATAGTTTAGTTCACTAAATGTGAAGGATTTCTGTAATTATTAGTTTCTGTAAGAATCAATTGCAACTTTATTTTTCTTTAATTTGGTTTCCCCTCCCTTGTTGCTCTTTGTAACTTAATAGGGGCTATCACAGAGTTCAATTGTTGCTTAAACATGAAGATATGTCAAAAAGATAAAAAGAAAAGCAAATGCATACCAAAATCTTGTGTGAGGTCATTTCATAAGTGAAGCACTTGGAAATATTGCTTTATTCAATTCCTTGCTTCAACTTTACTGATTTATGATTTATCTTTTCTCATTTTATTGTTTTGCAGCAAACCAATAGAGCCTGATAGGCTCTTTGACTGCCTTCCAAAATCACTCAGGCCATCTAGTGGCGGTGAAGAGAACATGAACAACTCAAAGCATGAAAACCAGGCAAAAAGTCTAGAGGCTGCTGTTTACAAACCACCCGCATTAATCCCACCAAGGGTTTTGCCGTTACTACATGACCTGGCACAACAGCTTGTGCAAGCTGGACACCAGCAACAATGCTTCAAAATTTACAGGTCGGAGCAAGAAAAACATGATCAGACACCTCTGACCTGACTTACCCACTTTTATTTGGCAAATTCCGAACCAGGTTTTGGTTTCAAAATTTGCTGATGTGCAATACATGATAATGGGTTAGAAATCAGAATCAAACCTGCAACGAAACAGATAGGGAAAGTTCCTTAGAAAATATCATAGCAGGACTGAAAGGTTCATGGTCCTTTTGACTAAAAAATTACATTAAAATATTAATGGTATTACAATTGGTAAAATATTGTTTTAGGTTATGTTCAAGTTATTCTATTGTTTGCCGACAATTATAATTTGCTTGGATGGTGATATGAATTATGAAGTACAATCTTGAAACCTATGAAATTACAAGGACTAACCTACAGAACCCCCAAAATTATGTGACAAAATATGCCTTAGTACTCTCTGAATTTGTTGTTGTCTTTGTTTTTAATTCAGAGAATGCCGTAGCTCTGCACTAGAGTCAAGCTTACGGAAGCTTGGAGTGGAAAAGCTTAGTAAAGAAGATGTACAAAAGATGCAATGGGAAACACTCGAGGCCAAGATTGCCAATTGGATCCACTTCATGCGCATTGCCGTACAAATTTATCTCTAGCTCTTTTGCGAGCAGTACTTTGATTATTTCTGTTTAGACTCCAAATTAGAGAAGCATAATTAGCATTTAGGATGCAAAATTGCTTGTATAGTAATAGTTCCCCATCTCAATTTACTATTATTATATGGGTCACTTGTCTAAGGTGTGTTGATTCAGAAAAAAATGGGCTCATTCCAATTTTATAAACTCTAAAGTACACTATGTCATGAATTGATTGCTCAATTATCAACCAATCAAAATGCAGACAAAATGAAACCTTTTCTGTCTCTCTCTATTATCTCCTATCACACCTCTTTCTCTTCTCTTTCATCCACTGGAATGGAGGTGTGGAAAGGAGAAAGAGAAAGATGTGGGGGCTAATGGAGAAGTGTGAAATAGGCTCAAATCGAGAGGGATGATCCCCAATTTTTTTTTACTGGGAAGGAAAAACAGAGTAATATGATCAAGTAAAAATAATTTTAGCGGTTCCTATGGGATGAAGCAAAGTTGAGTGCTTTCTTCCAAAGGACAAAAAATAAAGGTTGAGTAACCAATTCATGAAAAGCAGTATAGTTTCAAGAAATTTAGCCATAGCATATTAGTAGCCAAGGATTGCAATACCAATTCGGCCACTGTTTTGTTTTCTTAAAGTTTCTTTTGGTGTTTTCGTATGTACACCATTCTTTTGTCCTCCTCATTACTTGTGAATACCCACCGGTCTTGCCTCCATACGATATGCTAATACTTGGAGAGTCATTTGAGGAGTTAGCTACTTGAGATGCTGTGCCATTTGCCTTTATAAGTACGTAACTGGACTGGGTTTGAGGCTAAATTGGTGGAAAGGAAAATTGAACCTTGGTTAACATCAAGTAGGGTATGACATGAAATTGGATTGGTCTTGATTGCACAATTGATGTAATGAAGCCAGTTCGTTACATCCTGGCATCATTTCATAAAACCCTGCAGCCAAGTACAGCTAAAATATTGGCTTACTGGTTGAAATTTCTATCCTTGCTTGAGCATAACTAAGTTCCAACAAGATCCAGGCCATATTTCTAATAGTTCTTTGTGATTATAATTTCTGTGAACCTTTTGTGAAATTGGATCCAAAATTTCTCATGTTCTGTTGTACAACTGAACCGTGACTTAATATTCCGAATTAATTAAAATTTCTTCCTTAAAACAGGTTAAACTATTATTTGCTGGCGAGAAAAAGATATGTGATCAGATGTTGGACGGCATAAGCTTTCCTAAGGATCAGTGCTTTGCTGATGTTACAACTAACAGTGTAGCTACGCTTCTGAGTTTTGGTGACACAGTTGCCAGAAGCAAGAGGTCACCTGAAAAGTTGTTTGTGTTGCTTGACATGTATGAGATCATGCGCGAGCTTCACCCTGAGGTAGAAAACAAAAGCTCTCTCTCTCTCTCTCCCTCCTCCCCCTCTCTGTCTCACACACACACACACACATATGATATACCTAAGAACAAAATTATGTTATTTGTTTGTTCAGTTCGAGACAATATTTGAAGGGAAAGCATGTGCAGAGATGAGGGACTGTGCACTGAATCTGATGAAACGGCTGGCACAAACAGCGCAAGAGACTTTCGGTGATTTTGAGGAGCTGGTTGAGAAGGACCCATCAAAGACCACTGTACTTGATGGCACTGTCCATCCTCTCACTAGCTATGTCATCAACTACGTCAAGTTCCTCTTCGAGTACCTCTCTCTCTCTCTCTCAAATACTCATTAGGTGATTAGGTGATATTAACTAGATCCGGCATTGCTTCTAATATACCGCACACTATTTTTGTCCTTGGTTCATCTCATACCAGAAAGTGTCGCCCATCTCATACTAGTTAAATTCAACTGCCAATTCCTTCCATACCATAAGCAAGACCAAATAACTAAATACAACAACAACAACAACAAAGCCTTTAGTCCCAAACAAGAAAAAATAACTACAAAAAAAAATGCTACAGTAAGTGATGATGTATTTTGCACTTGGAATTTAATATCTAGTATACCGTTTTGCTCATATTAGACAATTTTTGTTGATAGCTAATCACTTATATTTCATATTATTAGTTTTTTATCCAATGAATTGTTTATTGGTTTTACAACATCACATTATAAAAAAAGATGGTTCTACAACATTCCTATGTTATTGGGCCATATCAGGTCTCTGACATATTCCACCATTACTGTCATATTACACTATTACTCTTTATAGAGCATAATCTAACAATTCTATCTTACATCCTTTTTGTTTTTTTTTAAATTTAAAAAATTTGTAGTTACCAGTCCACCTTGAAGCAATTATTCCAGGAATTCGAGACAGGAGTTGAAAATGAATCTCAGCTAGCTATAGTGACAAATCGCATTATGCAAGCTCTTCAAAGTAATTTAGATGGAAAATCCAAGCAATACAAAGACTCAGCCTTGACATACCTGTTTCTCATGAACAACATACATTACATGGTTAGATCTGTGCGCAGGTACTGAAACCTCCCTTACACAATGTCCATACCTTTTTTTACTCGTTCCACATTTTAAGCCAACTTAGGCCTCACTAAAGACTAGTTCCATTCCACATTAAATATCAAGTTAAACATAAATTAGTCCTTAATTTGTAAGACCTTGTATAGTTTCTAACACTGTTAGCTTCAAAATCCAAATTACTATGAATTTACCTAACTTTCCAAATTAAGCTCCTCCCATCCTTCATGTTTCTGGACACAACCTTCAAATGGATATTTAAAAATCTAAAAAAAAAATGCCGCCCATATATGAAATTCTGTCAAATTCTCTGTTACTTTAAAGATGTCAAAGTGGACACTAAACTTGAATGTACTTTTTTGAATTTTAGGTCAGAAGCAAAGGATATTCTTGGTGATGACTGGATTCAAAGACATAGAAGGATTGTCCAACAAAATGCGAACCAATACAAGAGAGTTGCTTGGGCTAAGGTTTTGTTATCTCTCCTTTTTATTTACTTTGTAGAGAAGGTTTCTTTTAGTTAGTTGATGGTAATTAAGTATGCATCTATAAAGAAGATGCATCTGATTTATAATTCAATTTGCAAGAATTCTTCTGCTGTGGTCAGAATGAGTTGGCTTTCTTATAGGTTGTTCATATTTAATTGGTTGGATACTTGATGCTGTTCTAATTTTAGACCAAGCGAACTTCACATTGTCAGTTAAAACTGCAAACTATAAGTTTTACTAATAATCTTATTTAGAATATTCAATTTTCCATCTGCTGTCCAAATGCAGTACTGAGGCGAATTGAAGATTCTTGAATAAGATTATGCTGGTAAGAATGCAACTACCAAAACTAAAAAAAGCTGGTTCGTCTGTAACTCTCAACATGGAAATTTTGTTTTTCAAGATTTTGAAGATCTGTTACTTGTTTCAATAGCTGTTATTGATTTAATAAAAAATTGAAAAAGTTCTGCTTTATCTAGTAATTCTGGTACTTCACTTTTGGGCAGTGCAAGTATGGTGTATTTTTACATTTGTGTAATTTGAAACTAAATGGATCTTTCTTTCTGAAACTTATGTTGTGCAGATATTGCAAACACTTTCAGTGCAAGGTATGAGCAGTGGTTCATCTCTGGGGAATGACAGCAGCAGCGGGGTTTCTAGAGCTATGATCAAAGAAAGGTAATCATATTTTGACTAACGAATTCTTACCCAAACCTGCACCCATAAAGTTAGCTCATTATTCACACAGAAAGCTGTTTTCTTCCGTCCTATATTCTAGCCATATCTTGAGGCTTGGACTGCTGCTAGGACCTGATCCTTACATCACAACTAGACAAAACAAAATAGAAGCTAAGAAAATCCATAAAAAATGAAAAGGAATTTGAAGCCAGTATGACACTGTCACTCTGGTGAAGAACGTGACAGCATACTTTTCTGTACCTCAACTCCGAATTGTTGTTATTTCTATGAACTAGTGCCTTAATTAGAGAAAAAATTAGAAGTTGAAAGATTGAGAATATTCTAAAAACGATGGTGGCTTTTCTGGCTTTCTTTTGCTAGGATTGGTCCCCAAAACTATTTACTTTTTGGCAAGTTAACTAAAATTGTAAGAAATGAAAATTACAAAAGTGCTGCTAGTTACCTGTTGAACCAGAAGTCAACTTTGTTAATCATGAGTCGAGCATGAAGGTTCCTGGACTACAAGCATAAGCTCAGTGAAATAAATTTTGGGAGTGTGACTTGTTACTGGGCTCAGTGACTGAGGTGGGTGGTGATTAATGTCTTATGTTGTTCTTGTGTAACACATAATTAATGGCTTGATTGACTGGTCATGTCATTGTTCAGGTTCAAGTCATTTAATATGCAATTTGAAGAGTTGCACATAAAGCAATCTCAGTGGACAGTGCCAGATCCTGAGTTGCGGGAGTCTCTTAGGCTTGCTGTTGCTGAAGTTTTGTTGCCTGCTTACAGGTCTTTTGCCAAACGCTTTGGGTAAGTAACCAAGTAGGATACCACTCTTTTCCTTTCACTGATATGTTTACCAGGAAGGGTGATGTCGCTGAGAATGAATAATGGTAGCATCTTTGTACCAAAAGAGTTGACTAACAATTTTTTATGGGGCAATTGATTGGATAAAGAATTATTGATTAACCTTGGTAGGGAGGGAACAGAAAACTGGGTTTGCATTTTCGTGTCCAGCAAAAGAAGGGTCTGAACTGCATTGTGTTAAGGTCAGGTTAGGTTCAGCAACAGATGAGCATCTCACATTAGCAAATGTAATACACGAGTAGTGGATTTCTGCATGATTACTCAATAAGATAATTTAAACTATGTTTGAATCGGTGTGGGGTAACATTTTCCAAGATTACAAATAGCACTGGGATGGTCATTTTCACGACTATAAACAGCACTAGGATGGTAGCTATCAGTGAATATCTCCTGTTCTGGGCTAGATCAGAAAATGCAAAACAAGTACTATCAACACAGTTGAATTGAATTTTTTTTTTTTTTTTGGTATTACAGGCCACTAGTTGAGAATGGAAAGAACCCCCAGAAGTACATCAAATACTCCCCTGAAGAGCTTGATCGTCTTCTGGGAGAACTCTTCGAGGGGAAGCAGTACGTTGAACCAAAGCGCTAAGGTCTTATTTTTAATTTGATTATACCTTCATCCTGCATATATGTAAAATTTTCTTCTTGTAGGTAGAATCTTTTGAGAATTTAACTATACCTTCATCCTAATTTTACTAATTCTTGTATTTTTATTTTTATTTTTTTTAATATGTTCGGAATTATCTTGATTAACATTGAGATTTAATATATATGTTAATTTGGAAGTATGGCTGTCATTTTAGGAGTGTTTCAAATCAATGCAAGTATCTCAACTCTCAAGAGCTACCCAGAGAGAGAGAGATCTCTTAAACCTGACATCATCTGTCAAGGATTTTCCCAAAAAAAAAAACTGAGATAGAGAGAGTAAGTGAGAGATCTTAATACAATCCTTAGCAGCTTGGCAACCCTTGCTATGAACTTTCACAAAAAAAAAGAAAAAAAAAGAGACAGATACCTCAAGGAGCGAGGGTTAAGGTTAAGAATAATTATTTCAATCCCCTACTCCAGTACCTGCATCATATCTGCAGCAACAATAGAGAAAAGTTGTACTATGGTTCTCACTCTTAGTTCCCGCACTTGTCTACATGTCAACCTTCATAAGTACAAATACTTGGAACATAAGATATTAATACTTGCATGCGTAACATGATATGATCATCTCATTTTCTAGTTTTTCAATCATCCTTGCATCAAACTTCCTCTAATGTAGTAGGGACCCTATATTCTCACATCAACATTTTCCAATCGTTTTCACGTCAACTTTTTTTTAACAAAAATAGTTGACTACATAAGTATAAATACTTCAATAGATAGATATGAATACTTGTAGTACTTGATATTAATACTTTTATACGCCATCCAGTGCCATATGTAAAAAATACTTTCAAGTATAGATATAAATAATTGCACGACGAGATATAAATATTTATGTTATGACAAGTTCAAAAGTACGTTATTATGAATCTCATTTGAATGAGAAAATTATGTAGAAGACGTTCATAATTTTATATTTGCAAAATTTCTCACAAATCGTCATAAATATGGATGAGATTGAACGGAGAAAAATAATCACCTTTAAAAACGTGTATGTCCCCATGTAGTTTGAGTGGTCCCTCACAGGTTTTATGATACGGGTATGTTTTGAGAGATTTGATCGAGGAGACAATTATTTAGGTAAAAAGTATTCACTTCACAAGTATCAATAATTTTTGTGCATTGGTGTATATACTTCCATACATAGGTATGAATATTTTAGAAAAAAAAATTCAAATGTTACAGTTTTTGTGATCCCTCCAAATAGTTATAGCAATTAAGATGCGAGTACGATACAAGCACTAAGGTGCGGCTACTCATGTGAGCTTAGATTAATTGGTTCCAAATCTCACAACGGTCGGTCGGGACATCGTCCTGATTTCAACTGAACCTTTTTTTCCCCAAGTTTCCCATGATTAATCAACTAGGATATGCTTAGTTCCAGAGGAAGTGAAAAAACTATTGACTGATATTTTTGACACATGAATATGACCGGTTGAGGTCATAATAATCATAATTTTGATGTGCATAGGAGCTGTAACGACATATTAAGACATTTAGGGTGGATTCTGATTCTTTGATGCATCAAAATTTGACTAGAAATTTAAATTTAGGGCTTATCACCCAAGACATTCAAGACGGATTCTGGTTCTTTGATGCGTCAAAATTTGACTAGAAATGCAATTTGTACAAATTTAAATTTATAGATAAAGAAAAAAAAAAAAACAGGTTGCATTACCATACTTGTCAATTTTGCATAATTTTAAAGTTAAACATGGTTACTTAATAAAAGTTGTACATAATTTATACTTTCAATATTGTACCCTATCAAATGTGAATCCTGAACGGATGTAATTATGTACGAACACGGAACATTCCATATTGCGCTCTCTCTCATACTAATTAGTTTTTTTTTTTTTGGGGGCTATTTTCGATTTTATATGAATGCAAAAGTTGTGCGAGTCACTTGTGTTGTCCATATCATTTGGCTGGTCATTTCGAAAACGACCTAACTTTATCGCTAGCATTGATGATATATTGTCGAACAAATGAAGGAATATGAGAGCACCAACTTATTAATGTCAATAATATAAACCAACTAATTTGGATGAATAATTATTAGTACTATTTGAATCCTAATAATGCTAACTTAAACTATAGAAATGTAACATGTTGAATCCTAAAGTGTAACCAGCTCGAAATTTCAAATTTAATGAGTAACGAAAATGATTTGGGAAGTGATATTTAAGGATGAAGATTCATTGTGATACTTTTGTTTGTAGTTGTTTAATGAGAGAGTAAACAAGTTGAAGAGTGCTTGTTGTATTGTTATACTTTCATGACAGAGGAGTTGAAAGTTAGAATAAGAAAGACACATGACAAAAAATTTGGACTTTAAAAATTGATAAAACGACTTAGTTACACGGTACTTCAGAAATAACCGATTTGATATTAGCCAACATCTATATATATAGAGAGAGAGAGGGGTTGGCTAATATACAATCGATGTTTCTGAGCTCCCGTGCAACTAAGTCATTTTTCGATTTTCAAAGTCCAAACAGTCGATCTAAACCGTTAGATGTGATCTCTATATTAAAATGTGCTTGGAGACCAAATTTTATATTTTTTGGAATATTTTTTCTATTTATTAAGTCACTTTGAAAATCTCTGATCCAACGATGGCTTCTGTTTTTACTGTTTGGTTAAGCCACCGTTTGATCAATGATTTTCAAATTGGCTTAATAAATAGTAAAAAGATTAAAAAAAAATATAAAATTAGGTCTCCAAGCACATTTCAATATGGAGAACATGTTGAAAGATTCGAATCAGCTATTTGAACTTTGGAAATAAAGATATAACGTGGAGTACAAACGTGTTTTACTCCACGTCTCACCCTAGTCAACCTCTCTCTCTCTCTCTCTCTCTATATATATATATTAAAAAAATATATCAAAATATTTATCTAATTATAAAAATGAATAACATAATTTTTTTTATAATATATATACTATTCATATATAAATAATTAAAATTTAAAATTATATCTGCATCTCCACATATTTTTAAATAGATAATATCTGATCCGTTAGTACACCCAGGCGAGATATCAGAAAATATAATTGTTTTTTTAGTTGTGACAAATATAAATCTTATCTAAAATATAGATTTTAAATTTAGAATTCATCTTAATTTAATGACGTGGTAAGTACACTCTGGTCATGATCGCCATCGTCTGCCTCCATACCATGGGCGCCGCCACCTTCATCACCTGGCTCGTGCTCCGGCCCCGACTCTAATTCTTATTCGCTTAATTTTTAATACTATTTTAATTAAATGCTAATGTGGCAATTAAAAAATTCTAATTTTAATTTCAGAGATGTAGAGATCTTGAAATTCAGAGAGTCTGAAATTTTTAAAATTTTGTTAATAGTTATTTAGAAACTCTGAAAGTTTCAGAAACACAGATGCTCTAAATCTCACAACGGTCGGTCGGGACATCGTCCTGATTTCAACTGTACCTTTTTTTTCTCCAAGTTTCCCATGATTAATCAACTAGGATATGCTTAGTCCCAGAGGAAGTGCAAAAACTATTGACTGATATTTTTGACACATGCATATGACCGGTTGAGGTCATAATAATCATATATAATTTTTTTAGGGTTTATCGCCCAAGACATTCATGGCGGATTCAGGTTCTTTGATGCGTCAAAATTTGACTAGAAATGCAATTTGTAGAAATTTAAATTTATAGAATCTATATTTAATAGAAAAAAAAACAGGTTACATTACAATACGGGTCAATTATGTTCGAATGTGTTTTGTCAATTTTGCATAATTTTAAAGTTAAACATGGTTACTTAATAAAAGTTGTATAGAATTTATACTTTCAATGTACCCTATCAAATGTGAATCCTGAACGGATGTAATTATTATTATTTTTTTGATAAAAAGACACTGAAGCCAATTTTATTAAGCCAATTTCATTAGTATGAAATCAAAGTTACACAAAACAATTTTGTCAACCTATCTTACGTACGAACATCCCATATTGCGTGCTCTCTCTCTCATACTAATTAGTTTTTTTGGGGTTATTTTCGATTTTATATGAATGCAAAATTTGTGCGAGTCACTTGTGTTGTCCATATCATTTGGCTGGTCATTTCGAAAACGACCTAACTTTATCGCTAGCATTGATGATATATTGTCGAACAAATGAAGGAATATGAAAGCACCAACTTATTAATGTCAATAATATAAACCAACTAATTTGGATGAATAATTAAGAATACTTGTCGATAATATAAACCAACTAATGCCAATAATATGAATAATTAAGAATTCAATGAGTAAAGAAAATGATTTGGGAAGTGATATTTAAGGATGTAGATTCATTGCGATACTTGTGTTTGTAGTTGTTTAATGAGAGTAAACAAGTTATTAAAGAGTGCTTGTTGTATTGTTATACTTCCATGACAGAGGAGTTGAAAGTTGGAATAAGAAAGACACATTAAAAAAAAATTGGACTTTAAAATTGAAAAACAACTTAGTTGCACAAGATATCAGAAACAATCGATTTAATATTAGCCAACTCCTCTCTCTCTCTCTTGTGTGTGTATATATATATATAGCTGGGCTACGGTTCTTCATGGAGTAAAACAAGTTTTTACTCCATGGCACTATATTTCCATTTCAAAAATCCAAATAACTGATCCGAACCGTTCAACATGATCTCCATATTGAAATGTGCTTGGAGACCAAATTTTACATTTTTTTTATTTTTTTTACTATTTATTAAGCCACTTTGAAAATCGTTGATCCGATAATCCAGAAATTTTTACTGTTCACAGTGGATCAGCGATTTTCAAAGTGTCTTAATAAATAGTAAAAAGATTCAAAAAAATGTAAAATTTGGTCTCCAAGCACATTTCAATATGGAGAACATGTTGAAATATTCGAATATGCTATTTGAACTTTGAAAATGAAGATATAGCATGAAGTACAAACGTGTTTTACTCCACGTCTTACCCTAATCAACCCCCCCTCTCTCTATATATATATATTAAAAAATATATCAAAATATTTATCTAATTATAAAAATGAATAACATTATTTTTTTATAATATATATATATACTATTCATATATGAATAATTAAAAATTAAAATTATATCTATATCTACATCCCCATATATATTTAAATAGATAATATCTGATCCGTTAGTACACCCAGGCGAGATATCAGAAAATGTAATTGTTTTTTTTTAGGTGTGACAAATATAAATCTTATCTAAATATAGATTTTAATTTATAATTCATCTTAATTGACGTGGTAAGAATAGATCATCCAACTTACGAACGCGTATCCTCGGCATTAACTTAAAAAAGAATTTTTTGAGTTAATGAATCTAACTGTTTGATTTTAAACGGAGCCAATCCGGATCCGGCCTATGACATAGAGGTTTTTCAATATTAGTGCGGATTTAGTTTACACGAATTTTGAAACAAATCAAACGGTTGAGATTTATTAACTCAAAAGATTATAAAGTTAATGCAGAGGATACGCGTTCCCAACTTACAGATCTTACTAAACATAACATTTTAATATTAGAATATAATTCTTCTGTAACATTACGAACACTCCAGATTGCGTGGTGGGTCGGCAACGAATTCGGCATTTCGGCTTGCCATAGCCCGTAAACATAAAATTGGAAGCCCCGACATGAAAGGATTGCTACAGGAAAATAAAGTTTGAAGTCACCACAAAGGATCTAGATTCCAAAAATGTTAACCTTATGTTTGAGAATTGAGAGTCCGTATCCTCTGAGATATCTCAATTTTTGCGTGACCAACGTGTCCGGTGCCTATTCGGGGGAACGTAGGGGGCCAGTATTATTTGTGCTTTGAGATTCGTGCAGAACGTATTTGAACACTTAAGATATTCCAAAAAGTCAAGCAAAGTTTGAGATATCTCAGAGGATGCAAATTCTATGTTTGAAGACTTGAATGCTGGCACATCGCCGTGTGGGCCCACCCAGACACGGTTTCCCCAGTGGTTTGACGAATCAGAGTAGGTCCGATGCCCATCGGACCTACTTTGGTCCGATGGTGTAGTGACTATTCGATTTACCTCAAGATTTGTGCGAACCAATTAAAATCGGTGCACGTCCGTTTCATTTTACGTGCGCACAAGTCTTAGTGCTAAATGTACGGTGATAGATCTAATTGTACCTAAAAGTAGGTCCGATGCCCCTCGGACCTACTCCTATCTCTGGTTAGACAACATCGGACCGCAATTAGACTCCAGATTCGTCAATCACCACCGTCCATTAAAAAAAAAAAATCTAAAAAGACTCTTCCTTTCTCCCACTAAAAATACATTACTCGGTTGGTCGCTCTTTCCTTCCATGGATCTTTGATCGGTTAATTCTATAGAGGAACCTGGAACCCCCTCTATTCTTCTCACCTCTAGTAGCATCGCTTACAAGTTATCTGTCACCTTCATCTTCCATTTCTCAATCAATTGCATTAACACCTCTTGTTTTGGTTTTCGATCTCGTCGGTTTCCGGGATGAGTACATCTACAAACAACGAACGGAAGCCTCCAGTGATGGGTTATCCAGCACCTCCAGCCTCAGCCGCAGCTGCCACGCCGGCTGCCTCCGCCTACCCTTACCCAGCACCACCTCCCCAGGCCATGCCATACTACTATGGAAACCCGAATCCATCTTACCCCGCCTACCCAAACCCTAACCCTAATTACAACCCTGGTTTGTACTCTCAACCTTCCCGCAACGCTTTATGCCTTCGCCGTCTGGTCATGATCGCCATCGTCTGCCTCCTAGCCATGGGTGCCGCCACCTTCATCACCTGGCTCGTGCTCCGTCCCCGACTTCCCGCCTTCTCGGTTTCCTCTGCCTCCGTCTCTTCTTTTAACGTCTCCACCTCCACCTCCGTCTCTCTTGACATCTCCCTAACCTTTACCGTTCAAAACCCTAACCACAAGCTCAGCGTCACTTATTCTGACATCTCTACTGACATCAGTTACCACGGCGAAACCCTAGCTGACACCCATCTCTCTCCTTTCTATCAACAGAAGGAAAATACAACACAATTCAGTGCACATCTGGTGGCAATAGGCCAGTATGTCAGCGGTGATGTCACAAAGGGAATTCAATTGGAAAGAGGGAAGGATAATGGAGGTGTGCATTTTCAGGTTAGGATCTTTTCCTGGGCAGTTTTTAACTCGGGTGGATGGCGAACTAGAAGGCATGTGATGAGGGTTTATTGTGACGATGTGGTTATTGGTATCAGTGGGAGCAACAGCTCGACTACAACTTCAGGGAAACTTTTGGGTGCCCCGAAACAATGCACAGTTAGTATATGACTGGTAAGTTTGTATATTGGTTTTGAAATAAATTTTAGATTAGTCGAGTGTTTTAGTAAATTACGAAATCATAAGAGTATAAATCGGCTGTGATTGACTAGATTAAGTATTTGTAGCAGTATCAACAATTCAGTCACCTTATATCATTGTAAGCCATAATATTTTTTTAGTAAAAATGTCATTGAGATGTTTGATGTGATGTTGTTAATTCCTTTTTGAGGCATTAATTTTGAGCTCGTTTGGTTGTTGGCTGGACTATTTTATTTGTAAGTCGGTGCTTCATTGGAAAATATTAACAGTACATTTTCTAATAGTAGTTTTTGTTGGGGTCAATTTAAAAAATAAATAGCACATTAGGAAAGTGAGAGGTGTAAGGCTTTTGTTATAGACTTGTTTTTTATAATTAGTTGACTTTTTTGCTTAAAGAAAAATCTTTTCTTTCTAATAGAAATAACATGATGGGGGTTCTAATGCAAACTAGGATGTTTTTATGCTGGGATTCCAATTTTACAACCGTTGATATCTACAGCAGAAGATGGTAATATGTCACACAAGGACGTGGTGATTGTGCACAAAATGCTCGAGAGCGCAACTGTGCTTCACAACCAAAAATAAAATAAAAAATAAGGTGCGGATCCAAATGTCTAGCACAAGATGTATAGGACAAGGAAAAGTAGTATTTGCAAATAGCGGTTAAATTTGCTAATGACTATTATTCAGTAATACTGACTATAAATTTGCTAATGACTATTATTCAGTAATACTTACTATTTTCAGCTTTCTAAAAGCTATGGATGTCATTATCTGTGCTTTGTATTATGTGTCCTGCTAAGCTTTTGGCAATTTTTGGGATAATCGGAATTTCACTTTTTATGGAAGTTAATTAGTTGCTTTTAGTATAGGTGGTAATGGAATGGGTTTGGGCCAGGTCAACCTCATCTATTCCTCCTTTTATGTGCAAACCTGACCTGTAATAAGTTCAGTACTTACCGTCAACCTGACCTGGCCTGACCTGACCTGTAATAAGTTCAGTACTCACCGTTTGTTTAGCTGTTGGTTAGTCTAAGAATTTCAGTAGCTGAGTTGGTTAGTCTGCTGGAAGGAGCAGGGGTCCTAGGTATGAAGTTTGAACCGCTGTCCTGTAGTTATTTATTCTCTAGCTTTTTACAAGCTCTGTACATTCCAGGTACATTCTGTAATAAAAATAATTATAAAGATCCTCAATTCTGTTGTATCATTACCTGCAGGCGGCATAGGAATGCTTGCCCCAGTGTAGACCCATTTAACCCATCAGGTCAGGCAAGGTCACAAGGATTATGAGCCCTCAGTATAACCATTATTACTATAAAGTTCATAATGCATATAGAGCATTGTCTTTTGCCACCTTTTTTAGCACTGGGGTTATGCTGTCGAACTTGTCTTTTCAAGCCCAATTTCAGATTGAACCAGCTGGTAGCTTAAATTGGTTGTTTTCACTATTGGTTTTTTGGAGAGAATCATTCCTACTTCATCAAACTCAACTGGAGTTGCTTGACATGGCTATGAATGCAAAAGTTTCAGATGAATCCTTGAGATATTAAGTTGTGGTGCATATAATCCTCAATCTGTCCATCTCTCCATGGGAATTTCTGTTTGTCACTTTTGCTTTTTTGGAGAAGAAATTATGATACAGTGTTTGCGACTTGATGAACCTTCAGTCTGGTGTCGCACCCTATGCAGCTTTGCGCAGCACAGTGTGATATTGGCCGAAGTTTATTCAATTTTTACTAGGATACAATTGTCGGTGTCATATCAAACACTTCCATGATACGAGACCGACATTAGTGAATCAAATGATCTGTTTGATTCATGATTCAAATATCCTTGCCCACGGGGGACCTTGTTTTGAAATTCCATAAATTAGAAAAATTCTCTAGCTGTCCTAGGACATGCTAATAACTGCATGGCTTCATTGACTTGTTCATTTTGGCCATGCTGCCATGGTCACTCTCAGTAGATTGTATACGTGTAAGTGCACCTGCTCAAATGAAAAAAAAAAAAAAAAACATTACAGGATCATTTTCTTCGTATATGACTAATTGACATTAGGGCCAGTTAATTGTCTATAGAGACTATACTATTTGAGTCTCAGTTTTAGTTTGAAGGGCCACAATTTATAATTTAACTTAGTATTTAAATCATAGGAGAACAAAAGAGGGCATAAATTTCAAGTTATTTTCTCTATTCACAAGTAAAAAGAAAAAAAAATAGTAGACTGGGTTTTACAGATGGATATATATACGGAATTCTTTCGGCTCTTTTTTATAAAAGAAAAGGGAGGGTTCGTGATAGGCTTGGCGAGCCATCGATAAAAAAACAGTCTCTTTATGAAAATAAAACCCTCACGAATTGAGCAGGAGTAGTACTAGAATGGGTGACTTTTTGGGAATTTCCTGTGTTGCTGATTTCGGTTGGATTTCATTTCTAGTTTACTCCAACTTGTTTGGAAATAAAGACTTTAAAGAAGAAGATGAAGATTTCTTTCAAATTGGAGCTTTGGACAAGTGAAAACAACATTGTGGACACTGAAATTCTGACAGTAACGTATGGTTGTCCGGAGGCCCATGTCTTTTATCTCTATTTCTCTCAATTGGGTTTTGTAGAGGGCTTAAAATGTATAAATTTTCTAATTTGGTTTGGGACTGAAAGAAGGGATTCATCATTCATCATTCATTTCACTTAACCCTCCTAGACCCACCTTCAGATAGTATGTTGACTTTTGTTGACCCTACTGCTCTTGTGCTGGTTCTCTCCTTTCCTTGTTAGTATTTCTTTAGAAAGTTACACTAAGATCTTCACTCTGTTAAGGATTGCTTAAGCCTTGTTAAGACCTCAGAATTTTCTTGCCTTCTGAAAATAATAACAGGTTTTGGAAGGAATCAGTTCATCTCGCTACGTAAATTCTCTACCGGTCCAATTTTGATGAGAGAAGGCTTTTCTTTGGTACATAATTTAAATGAGAATAGGAATTGTTGTAAAGATCAGAAACTAGATTGGATAGGTTATGGGTATAATAATAGGTACCCAATACATGTTAGGTATTTCAGCTTCTAGATCGGTGAAGTCAGCATGCAGTCTGATAGTGAACCCTCTAATTCGACCCAGCTTCGATATTCAAGAAGCTGCTTTGGGAAAAATTTGATAGAATTGATGATACACAATCTAAATAGAAACTACTCTCATGTTTATGGAACTTTACTATGAAAATACTGGTATTGAGATCCTTGTAATTTAGTAAAGCTGGTAAGAAACAATTCCTTTGCCATCTCTTTATACCAGTAATTAGACAACTATTGGCGGTTGCTGCAGGAGCAGATATTTATGTTTGAAAAAGGAAAAATTATTTTGACTTGTTTAAGAGTAAAGTCCAAAAAACAAAAAGTTAAAGCCACTAACCTTAAAAAAAAAAAAAAAACATATTATTATTACCAGACAGTTGAGTACTGGTATGGTAAGATCAATTTATCTCCCCAGCTTGAGATGTGAGGATTTAGGTAGGATTTCAGGTTAATTGGGGAATAAAGAAGAAAAAAAAAATTAAAAACTGGGCCAAACTCCGATTACTGACTATTGGCACTGTTATGGTTGGTGCCTTATCAGATTTAGTACCAGTAAGTACTAAATGAAATGCAGTATACTTTTCAGATGCAAGGTGGCAGTATAATTTGGCATGTTCTGATTTTCGTTGACTGCATTTCTTAAAATCAGCTATTGCAGAAAAAATTTGGAACTTAATTTCGAATTTCATGAGATCTTCTGTGAATGAATATGATTAAAGATCATGCAATGTAGATATTTGTTATATTTAGTTCATTGATTTTGTATTAGCATCGTGCAATATATTGATCTAACTGTCTTATTAAGATGGAATAAGGACTGATACATTTATGAAGGTTATTTCTGGATGAATTCCTTGGTAACAGAAAGAGGATTTATTTCTTAAAATTACTTGTATTATTAGAAACTTGTATAATTAGATTGGACTAATATTAGGGCTTTGTACATAGACATTTATTTATGCCAACCATAAAAATAAAAAATGGAATAAGGAATTGAATCTCTCCTAGTATCTCATTCACTAGGACAACACTCAAACCGTCTTTTTTTTTTTTAAATTTTAAACATTATCAGCTTTTCTAGAAAAATCTTGGAGCATTTACGTCCCAACAACTCAAATGAGTTTATAAATAACTGATAATCATTTTGTAAAAACTAAGTTTATAACTCTCACATCTCTGAAATTAATTTTAAATTTTATATTAAGCCATGTCGACAATAAATTATAAAAAAGAAATAATTAGAGTTTATAAACAATTTCTTGATAAGGAACTTTTCTGCATAGTTTTTAAATAAGAAACTCTCCTACATATCTGAAACTGAATTAAAAACTATCACATCATATTAGAAATTCTTATAATATCAGAGACGTAAATGTTATTGTTTGTACATCGATTGGATCGTTTAGATCTCCCTCAAAATGTGAAATAAAGTACATAAGAAGATAAGTTTGCCAAGTACACGGGCAACGTTTGTTTGTTTTGGGCACGTTCGGCGTGCACATGGGATTGGACTTGGACATGAGTTTTGAACAAAAAAATATTGTTCACTTGGAAAAAAAAATTCAGTTCAATTAGAAATTAACTGAGTATTCACGCCGAATAGGCCCTTATGAGCTAGTATATATGAGTCGATGATTAACTGAGTATCAATTAGAAATTAATCGCACTTTTTGTGTCGAAGTCACGCGGGATTTCACACATTGGCGAATCATGATAAAAAGCATATCATGTGCATATAATTTGTTGGTATTATAAAAACTAAGCTGGAGATTGCAATAATAAATAGTTAATAATGCAATATGTATAATTGGAGTTGTGGTTGTGTTCATGGTATAATTTAAGACGCAACCTTTTGTCAGTTATCACACTTTTTTTATTTTATATTAAAAGCAACCGGGCCCAGAAGAAGCTTCCTCTTATCCGCGTTTTCCGTTTACTTAAGTTGACGAGCGTTGATCCCTATATAATTACATTTTCGGTGCATATTAAGTTCGGATTAGTTAAAGAAACTATTATTAATATTATTATTTTATTTAGTATCCAGTTATCATTAGAGGTGTTGATCGGTTCAGTCGATCCAAACTGATTTAGCATTGCAACCGAACTGAATCGAATCAAAGTTATTTCGGTTTGTTCGGTTCAAACTGAAATATAATAATTTTTATTTAAAACAATTATTTTGTAATAACCGAAGCATATTAAGAAATAAACTGGGATATTAAGAAATAAACCAAAGTATTTAAAGCAAGCGATTAAAAAATAAATCGGAGCGGTCCGGACCAAATTCATAATATATAAAAGATTGGTCGGTTCGGTTATTTTAATTTTAATAATTTCCAAACCAAACTAAACCGTTTAGTCCAAACTAATTAGGTTCGGTTCAAAACCGATTAAACCGGACCGAATGATCATTAGATAATGAATTTGAATTCAATTAAATAAATTTCAACCTGATAAACCATTTGAATCTTATTCTTGCCACACTCTGGTAAAAAACTTGAATCCTCCTTTGGTCTGTTCAAACCTCAAAATTGAAAAATAAGAATGGGTTGGCTTACAAAAAAATGTCAACTAACCTTTAAAATTTCTATTCAAATTTCTATTTTGCCTTCTTTTTTTTTTCATATTTGTGTACTTGTGTTATCTATTACGAAAAGTAAAAAAAAAAAAAAATTATGAAAGAAGAACTTTTATGACTTCGTTATCTATTTTTTTTAAGATTTATCCTGTGAAAATTAAAAATGAGAAGGATCTAATTACACCATTTTATGGTGACACATTTTGACACCATAAGTTTATCAGTTATTTTTGCAATTTCAAAGACCAAATAGTTGATTCAAACTTTGCAACATCATCTCCATATTAAAATGTACTTGAAAACCAAATTTTACATTTTTTTTAATTTGTTTAGTATTTATTAAGATTTAAGATATTTATAAAATTATTGTTTTCAGACAATTCTGGACTATTAAAAAACAGTAATTTAAAAAAATTCTAAACAAATAGTAAACAATTTCAACAAATGTAAAATTATTTCTACAAGCACATATTAATATGGAGATCATGTTGAATGGTTCGGATCGATTGTTTGAATATTAAAATCGCAAAAATAACTTATAAATATATGATATCAAGATGTGTCACCATAAAATGATGTAATTGAATCCCTCCTCATTAAAAAATATTGGGTTTTTACATAGAGATGACCATATATATTATGCTTACATTTTTATTATGAATAGTCAATTTTTTTATATGGAACTTTGTCATTTGTTGTAATATAAAAGCTATTATGTTACTTCTTAAAACAGTGTTATTTTTCAATTAAAATTTTGACCTTTAGAATCATCAAGTGAAATGCAAACGATAAATTTACACACTCTAATTTTATATATATATATTGAACTTCTTTGTAACAAAGTATGTGAAAAAGCAATTTCCTAATTATAAATTTGGCTTTAAAAACTAGTTAACTTTATGAACTGCTACAATTAAGCCTTAAATATATGGGGGAATTTCATGTATACCCCTCAAAATCTTCAAAATTACGTATTTCCCCCTCTAAATTTTAAAATTACATATTCCCCCCTCTAAACTTCAAAAATTTACATATTTACCCATTTTATTATATTTTATATTAAAACACATTCTAAATTAATAAAATACCCATTTTACCCTTTCATAAAACTATAAAATGCCCCATCGAATTGAAATTTAAATTTGAAGGGTTCCTCTACCGTCCGGTTTGTTCGCATCGCAATAAGATATGTTCGTGTTCGCTTTAAGATTCGTGCTGATGTAGTGCGCACGTATCTTAAAGCGGTTTTGATATGCATGCATTGCATCAATATCTGTGCACGTTGCTTCAATATTCGTGCGTGCTCGCTTCAAGATTCATGTTGACGTAGCACACACGGATCTTAATGCAATTCGGACATTAGAGGAACTTTTTAGATTCAAATTTGAGTCAGATGGATGTTTTATGATTTTTAATAAAGGGTAAAATGGGTATTTTATGAATTTAGAATGTGTTTTAATATAAAATATAATAAAATGGGTAAATATGTGAGTTTTTTAAGTTTAGAAGGAAAAATATGTAATTTTAAAATTTAGAGGGGAAAATATGTAATTTTGAAGTTTTTGAGGGGTATACATGAAATTCCCCCTAAATATATCAATAACCAAACCAAGCTTCCCATTTGTCCCATATATTTGGTCTAAGGTCTATACCTACAAATTCTAAAAATTGAAGCAAAGTGGAATAGTAGTTCCAACACTTTCCCAAGTCTAATCATTTCAAGGCAACCATTAATTCTGCCCCATGCCTATCTCTAATAGTCACCTAAACACCTACTATCAAGCTAGCGTTTGTTAAACCTAATAACCTAAGCATAATTCCTCCACTTTCTAGCTATAGTTTTGATCTTTAAAACCACAAACCAATATCTAATAATTCGTAGCATGCAACGGAAATATTTTATCTATAGTAATTGAGACGAACAGAAATAGAAAGAGTATTTCGTTTCTAATAAATATAGAAAGATCTGACTCAATGGTTCAAATCCACTGTTATTTTTTTTTTAATTAGACACTAATGGGAAAATCTAAAATATGGTTGTCACAAAAAATCAGGTGAGAATTGGATCTATCTTATTGGGTTCAATCCAAGTTGGTTTTTAATTCCACAAAACAGTGGAAATGACCGAATTTTTAAAAAAAAATTGGAATGAGTCCGATCCACTTATGACTTGATTAAATGTGGCACCCATATTCTCCTTTTCCGTTGTTTAAAGAAAAGAAAATAATAGTAGACCTGGACCATTGAGTCCAGTCCGAATTTTAGACCGGACTCAATGAATCAGATCTTTCTATATTCGTTAGAAACAAAATACTATTTCTATTTTCATACGTCTCAATTTAATAATTTCTATAGAAATAAAAAAATTCCTCATGCAACAGACAAATTGGTGACAAAGTTGTGGGTGGTCATAAAAGAAATGATGTGTGTGTGTGTGTTCAATAACGAAAGACAATAAATACATATAAGATTATATTATATATGAATTGAAATAAAGATAATTCAATAGTGGAGGGAGATAAGACTATAAGAGTATATGATATGGGGGCAGTGGGGCTCTTACAATGGGACAAATGCTGGTTGTTGGTGAGTCAATGTGGATACATTGGACGGTTTTAGAAGATTACTTTGGGTACTTTCTTTTCGTTTCCAACTTGATCACATCAAGTCGCTAAAAGGACTACCTACCCTTTCTACTACGGCTAAGGTCACCCTAAAGGTTAGAGGGACCCTTTACCAACCGCATTTTTTTGTTTATTATTGTAATTATAATATTGAGAATGGAATGGCCAATTGCTATTTTATGTGACATAAAGCTAGATTTTTATTAGGAACAGAAGCGGAGTTAGACATTTAAGATATGAGAATCAAATATGATTGAAGATTAATTATATAAAATATTTTATATTCTGAATGTGATCAATTTTATTAGTTTGTATTATTTTACTCAAAATTATATGAAAATAGTATACAAGTATAATTTTTTTTATAATTAATGGAGGTCAATTGAGTCCATACTGCCCTCCGCCCCTAATTAGAGATGGTAATTGGCTTTAATTGAAAGTTGTTTTACAAAAAAAATAAAAAAATAGAGTATTTTTAGGATATTTAATTTGCATCTCTATTTAGAATACATCATTGATATCTTTATAAAATTGTCCAACTCAAAAAATTAGAATTGTTGTTGTAACAATATCATTCAATTAAGTAGAGTATATCATTAAATTAAGTAGAGGATATTCATATTTGAAAATTACTGGTCAATTCTTTAATATAAAAATGGTTCAAGTTTAACGGATCCTTCATGAATGACTAAAACAAATAGGAGATTTCTCACTTTCTTGAAGGAAATGGAGAGTTGCTAGGAATCTTGGAATTGCCGAGTCCATCCATTTTATCAGGTTGTTTCGTCTAAATTGACACGATGAATTTAAAAAGACATGCCATGAAATTCATTTATAAGTGGAGCTCATGAGTCATGACCCAGTTTGAAAAATGAGTCCCCTAATTTAAATGGATTCAGAGCGGACCTACTTTGGTTCGATGGGTAAAATGATCATTTGATTGCATCAAAATCCGTGCTAAGGCATTAACATCCGTGTTGTTCTGTTTCAATTTCCGTGCGCACGAATCTTAATGATAATCATACGGTATTAGAGCTACTTGAACCTACCCCATCGGACCTACTCCTATCTCAATTTAAATTGATATATGTTTTCATGCTTAATTGTGATACTTTCTCATAATTTAATTAACTCAGTATTTGAAATCCCAATTAGACAACATCATTTTGAGTAATTGTGTACTAGACTATATTTTGACAATATACACCACATCAAAGATAAATTGAAAATATGGCTTCGTTTTGCAATTTGTATATTGTGCTAGAATATTCAAGAATATAAATAGATGATCTCAATTTATTTTTCAAACGGCCTCTCCATTTAATTAGTAGAAGTCGGTAGAACAACCAAATTGGCTTTACATGTGTTGGTAAGGGATGAAGGGAGGAGGTTTCATAACAAGGACACATGTCATGTTCTTAATAAAAAAAAACACAAAAAATACATAATACAAATTAGTAGGTATATCTTAGAGGTTTGGTACTTTTGGTTTGTGTAATGGGTTTAAACTTTAAACCACCTACTCATGAACCTAATAACCTCAGCTATCTATAATGAGTCTCATAAAAGCCTGGTCCACTTGAACAGGTCAGATCAGGTCAGAATCTATCAGATTGAACCTGGTTTGTCTATAGCAAGTCATGTTGATGCCTATAGTTTACCTTCTGAGACACTATTTAATTTATTAATCATTTTTTTAGATGGCATATATATCATGTTAAATTTATTGGTACGAATATAAAATGTGACAAACGTTGGTCCTACTGTGGACGGTTCAAATTGAGGTGTTCATTGGTAAATAAAATAGGCAAGTTAGATTTTTATTTGATTTTTAAGAATACAATCACACCAACTGAAATAACCTTATCAATAAAATTAAAACCGAAAAATATAAACCGAACTAAATTGTAACATTACCGAAAATTCATTAGAATAAAAACTTATCAACCAAAAATTCATCAGTTCGGTTCGGTTAAAATTTCGGTTTGTTCGATTGAACCGAACTAAATTTTGATTTGTTCCATTGAACCGAACTAAGAAGATTTGTTCGGTTATTTTTTTGTTATTGCATGGTTCAGTTTGGTCTAATCAGTTATAAACCGAACCATACAATATACATTATGTCATAATTTATGATTTTTTTTAATGTTTGGTTTGAACGGGAGACAAGTTTTAAAATTTATGTCAATTCAATATAACCGGGTTTAAAATTTCTAAACTGAATCCAACCAAACTATTGAATCAGTTAAAAAATAAACCAAACCAATATATTTAACCGAAAAAATTGAACTGTTTAAACATAACTCTCTTGATTCGGTTTAAAACCGACTAAACCGGACCCAATGAACACCCTTAGGTGCAAAGGAGAGAATAATATAATTCGTGACTCGAGACATGCTTATATATTTTAGCTTTTTACAATAGGTTATGTTAACAATAAGTTTATTTGGAAATAAACCTCTTATCTCAAGAAAGAAAGAAATAAACATTCAAATAGCAAAAGCACTTAATATATTCAATTTGGCTAGAAATTGTTATTTTTTATTCAAATAAAGAAAGTGTCTAATTCAATATTTAAACCACTCAATCATATGAAATTAATTATGAATACTAGGGTGCATTTCTTTCAGGTTATATCTATATTATAATTTTTTTTTTCTTTTAACATCGTTGAAACTTCCTAGAGAAGATTCCTTCATGTTTGTTTCATGTGTATTTTAGGTCGATTTAATATACATTTTTCGTCTATAAATAAACTGCAAAGTCAATTGCTAAAAAAATTGATTATTAGTTTGCCCAGATTTGATATATCTTATTTTAAGAGTAGAACTAGGATGCTCTTAAGTTTACCAAGTCTTTTTGTGAACTCAACTCTAAAATATATTAGATTGATTTTAAATGACAAATCCGAACCGTTCAAGCTCTTCTATCTTATGAGTGATGCATCTACATGCAAAAAAATTAAACTTTCGAATTAATTTAATATTAAGTCAAGCGGTCAAAAGTAGAAGGTTTATAAATTAATTTTAATGCATTCATTTTTTGAACACTTTTTGGTCACTTGACTCTGTACATAATTAATTTTAAATTTTAAATTTTTTGCATGTAGATGCACCACTTGTAAGGTATAAGAGTTTCAACGATTTGGATTCGTCATTTGAAGTCAATCCGATATATTTTAGAGTTAAATTCACAAAGAGTTTTGGTGAACTTAAGAGCACTCTAGTTTTACTCCTTATTTAAAAAATAAAAATGCATTTATAATTTAATAATTAGTTAATTTGAATTATATTCCTAAAGGCAACCATGTATGACACTAAATACAAATGTTAGGAAGAAATGCTTTATTAAATGCAAATGTCTCTTTTTAAAAAAATCAACTTTATCGCCTTTAATTTGGCTGTTTCTTTGTCAATATCCTCCAACCGTGTAGATAATATGATGCATATATATATATATCGCTAAATTGCTGTTTTCGTCCTTTAGTAAGCAAAAAATTAGGTCTAATGAGACCATAAATTGATGTGGCATAGTTAGAATTAGAGTCAGGAATAGACAGAAATCGGATTCAGATTTTACCTCTAATGCTGATTTGAATTTACTAGGCAAATCGGATTTGCGTTGGTTTTTTTTTTTTTTTCTAAACGGATTTGTATTCGAAACGTCTCTATAACTCTCTTTCCGCATCTGCCTTCGCCTTAGATGCATACCGAATCGTGTCTCCTTTTCCGCCTCTGCCTCTGTTTGAGCTGTTTTTTTTTTAAATTAGAATTTTACTTCTTTGAAATCGCTCTCTCTGTTCTTTTTTCTTCTAACAAATAAAATCTAATGAGATTTTTTTTCGAATCGCGCTATGCGCACAAATCGGATTCGGATTCGGATTCATATTTTTATTTTTAAACGGACTGCTGCAGAATTGAGTTACGAAACAAACTACCTGCTCCTGCCTATAATGCATAATTTTTTTTAATATTTGTATGGATTTAAATCGGACTATCCGAATTCAAACTCAAAGTTTGAGTTAACTCAGAGGATACGAATTTGAAATTTTTATTTTTTGTCTCAAGCATACTACTATAGACCGTCCATTCAAGACTAAATGGTCAAGAACTCAAGATTCAGTTTTGACATGATGTTATTTTCTTACTAATCCGAGAGTATTATTGTATTGTATACTTGTTCTTAAAATAGAAAAGATAAAATTATATGGACGGTCTTACCCTGAAATCCGTATCCCCACTGGTACCTACTCAGGACCAGTATCTTCTGCAGAGTTTTTACCTGCGGAGCTGTGAGGAACTGATCGGACGGTCCAGATTTATTCTCAGCCGATGAGTGCTCGGATGATGGAGAGGGCAGTATTAATTTTGTTTTAAGATTCATGCTAAAATCTTATTTGGTCCGTCCGATCAAAACGAACGGACTAGATTAAAAGCACCGCACAGCTCCGCAGGTAAAAACTCCGCAGAGGATGTGAATTCACCTGACTCAGGCAAATTACAAACGGGCGCTCTAGATTAATTCTAGTCAAGCCATTCGGTACCTACAGAAACTATAGGAGTTCGTTTTGAGATTCGTACCAAGTTAAAAGAAACTAATTTGGGCCATCCGTCTTCTAGGAGAGAGATAGACACGAAATGAGGAGAACGGAGTGGGTTCGATGTTTAACGGATCTACTTTTAGGTTTAACAAGTTTCACAACCGTTTAATTCATCTTAAGATCTATGCAGACGAAAATTGAAACAAATCCGCACGAAATTTAAAGTATTACACACGAATCTCAAAGCAGATTTGAAACCTGTCGAACCAAAGTAAGTCCGATGGACATCAAATCTACTATCAAGCTCAAAATGAGAAGAGGGTTCTCCTATTCTATAATAATAGAAGCAGATTTGAATTCTCTGCATTAACTCAAAAGATAATCTTTTGAGCTAATGAATTTCAATCATACGGTATGCTTTAAGATCCGTGCAAACTAAATCTGCACTGATATTAAAAAACTCATGTGTTAAAATTAGATCACCATATTGACTCCGTTTAAAATCAGACAATTGTGATACATCAACTCAAAAGATTCTTTTTTGAGTTAATTAATGCAGAGAATACGTGTGCCAAATACCTGGGGGTGATCAGAATTCCTTAATAATCCGTATCCTGTGCGATGCGTCACATTCCTATAGGAGCCAAACTTGTTCTAAAGTGGAGCCTTTGCGCCCTTACCACAAGTTCTTTTTCCACATTTTTTATTTATATTTCAATTTTTTTAATTTAAATGTGAAATTCAAACCATTGCAACTTACAACAGATTTTTTTTTTTAATTGTTAAGATTTTGAAGTATATTTTCTGCTCAATTAAATGGTCAATAAATTAATGAATTTACATTGATATATGAATCTACTTACTTACCTATTTTGGGTTGTATTCTTGTCAGTTTAGTCCATTTTATGTTGTTATGTGTTAGTCTCTTTGTAGTTATATGTTGTTTAGTTTGTTTCAGAGCATCTAAATCAGATCTCTGCTTTTGTAACCAAATACATTTTAAGTTTCATTAATGAAACTAGTGGGTCTCCCACTTTTGTCAAAAAAAAAAAAAAAATTTGATATATGAATTATTTAATTTTTTTTTTAAGTCTTGATCTAGTAAAAGTCTTCAATCAACTAACTTTCTTAATTATATGTATACAAATTGGCGAAAATATAAAATAATCAACAAATTTTCTTTCACTCGATCACATAACAATTAATAATATAGTTCATCGGTAATTTTACTACACCTGTTTTTCCTGTCAAATCTTATCCGTTTGATGTGATCGATATTTGTGCTGGTAAAGGGCTACTGTCAGTCTAACCAGTGAATTTGTGCTAGCTTTCAAACATTTGACATTTTAAAAGAAACAAGGAAACGAAATGGTGATAAAGACCTAGGCAGATAGTTCCGATGGAGGCAGTTGTCCTGGATTTTGAGTTTTATAGAGGTCTATCGGTTCTGACTGATTTTATTTTTTTTTAGAAAAAAAATTACCGCTTTCTTGATGTTTGATTTGTAATTCGGTTAAATTTCGAGTTAAAATTGAAATAAATTTGTTGAATTTTGATTGATAATTAGAATTATAAATTAAAGCATCAGAAATTACAAATCAAAATATCAGAAAGTATAAGTTAAAATACTATTTTTTATTAAATATCTAATTAGTTAATAGATTTAAACAGATTTGATATTTTTTTTGCTCTCCCGACGAAAATCCTGAATCCACCCCAGTCAAATATAATTGAAATGTAAGTTCGACTATATAATTATTTCATCGACATGTTAATTTCTTTTCTTGAATTATTTTGGTTTGTAATAAATTCACATCTCTCGCTTAGCCACTAACCATAATGTTTGAAATTTGAATGTGTGTTTTGTCAGAAAAATATATATATATATATATTCTAGCCCTCCATTTTCACAAAATCTTGATGATATTAAAATATTAAATACGTCTCTGATCAGTCAACGGTGAAATTGAAAGTGTTGATTTAGAATTAGAATATTAATTTAGTTAGTGATTTCGCCAAATAAAGCATTTCTTTCAAAATTATTATCATGACTGAGCAATCAAAAATTTAATTATCCTTGGAAGCGTCACAATCTGAAGGCATGAACAGATGAACACTATGATTATATATTTATTCACCTCCACAAAATCCCTACTGCGCTCACTCAAGTCTGTTCTCCACTCACACATCCTTATTCCTTCTCAGTTCATCTCTTATCTATATATATAAACCAAACTCAAGAAAATTTTACTTATATACAACCACATTAAAAAAAAACTAAAGAGAACATTTATTATTTATTTGAAAGAAAGAAAAAGCCTCAACCATGACCAAAGATGACTGTAGTCATCGATGTAAGAAAGACTGCCAATGCAAGAGAGATTGCGGTAAACATGGCGATGACGACTGCGACCAGCGCCGGGTGTACAAGCAGCTGTGCGTATGCATTCTCAGCATCATCATCCTTATTTTGTTTGTTATTCTAATAGTGTGGCTTGTGCTCCGCCCGACGAAGCCCCGGTTCTATCTCAAATCCACGTCGGTAAGCCAGTTGAATGTCACGCCTTCTTTCGATTGTATCACTACTGTAATTCAGGTATGTTCTTCAAGCTACAGCAATTTCAACATATTTTTATGTGCCAGTAGTTTACATAATCTATGAGTAAGAATTCAAGTATAGGTGTTGCTTGAATTGCATCATAGAATTCATTTCCATGGATCAGTGCATTTCAGTTGAGTTATTGGATATATTACCAGTTCCATAATTCCTTTCCATGACTAAAACTTAATTTTGTTTGATTTCTTCAGCTTTTCTGACAAAAAATGAAATTCTACTGCATAACACAGGTAACAATAGCATCACACAACCCGAACGACCATGTAGGTATTCTCTACGACCGCACAGTCGTCTACTCCTCGTACAAATTCCAACAAATTACAGTGCCAACACAGCTGCCGCCGGTGTATCAACGCCGCAATGAACTAGCGTTGTGGTCGCCATTCTTGTGCGGTTTTAATGTGCCAATTACTCCATACCTGGGCAATGCTATTGTGCAGGATTGCAACGCCGGGTACATACTGCTACATGTGAAGATCGATGGTCGAATTCGGTGGAAGGTCGGGAGCTGGATATCGGACCACTACCATCTCTCGGTCAGTTGCCCGGCGGTTTTGGTTACACAAGGAGGTGAACCTTTTCGCTTTCAACAGATTACTTCTTGTAGTGTCGAGGTCTAAGTAAGTGAATTTGGTTTAATTTGTAACAACTAAAAGTTTCGTATTTTCTGTCATGAGGTTTGAAGGACACTGAGGAAGAAAATGCGAGATTGTGTGTGTATTTATGTTAACTTTTCTTTGTAAATTAAAATTTCGCAATTGGGTTCATAAGTGAGGAAAACTTGAAATTAAAATAAGGGGGCGAATAATATATTTGGATAAATAACAAATAAAATATGGTCGGAGAAAAGGTTACCAGGTCCTTTGGAATTGGGGGAATTTCTCGTGTACCCCTCAAAAACTTCAAAATTACGTATTTCCCTCTCTAAAGTTTGAAATTACGTATTTCCCTCTCTAAACTTCAAAAACTCACAAATTTATTCATTTGATTGTCTTTTATATTAAAACTCACTATAAATTTATAAAATACCCATTTTACCCTTTATCAAAAGCATATAAATTCCATCGGACTCAAATTTGAATATGAACGGTTCTTCTATCGTCCAAACTGCTTTTAGATTTGTGCACACAATATCAGCACGAATCTTGATGCAAAATGCACGCATATTCAACTGACATGCACAGATCTTAATGCGATACGTGCTGATCGGAATTGCTTTAAGATCCGTGCACGTTAAATCAATACTAATATTGAAGCGATGCGCACAAATCTTAATACAATGTGCACGGATTAGACGGTAGAGGAACCCTTCAGATTCAAATTTGAGTCCGATTTGCTTTATATGTCTTTAATAAAGGGTAAAATGGGTATTTTAAAATTTTAAAATGAGTTTTAATATAAAAAATAATAAAATGGATAAATTTGTGAGTTTTTAAAGTTTAGAGGGAAAAATACGTAATTTCATACTTTAGATGGAGAAATACATAATTTTGAAGCTTTTGAGGGGTATACGTGAAATTCCTCCTTTGGAATTAGATTTAGTCATAATAATTTCTATGCCTTTTTTTTACTTGTTTAAAGTTGCCTGTGACGGTCGTTGGAACTTAAATCTCTGCTTTGAGATACAGATATTTACTTTTTAAAATTTTGCAAGTTGCTTATGATTTTTAAGTAATTCAAGTTTTTTTTTTTGCAATTTTTATTGAACGAATATTTACTGCAGTAAATTTTTAATTATAAAGAATATCAAAGAATATTTGTTTTTGAGAAAAATATATGATCTTAAAATAAGAACAAGTTCTCAATTCAAAGGGAGACTATGCCCGCAAATTTTGTTATTTAATAATGATAAGATTTAGAGTCAAATTCTTGGAAATTAATCATGAGATATTCAAAAAATAGGAAGAATACAGGCAACGATAAAAGGTAATATTATCATAAACCTCTAATTGGTGTTTATATCCTATGAGGTAACAAAATATTTGAGTTTAGATTTAGTCCGTCCGATCAAAATTCGGATTAATCCAACCCAAGATGAAATGCACGAAGTCTTTTATTATTCATGCATCATGCCAAAGTAGATCGAATGGTCCAGATCTAAACTCAAAATTTCTATTACCTCATTTAATATGAATTCCCTGTAATTGTAGAGAATTTTGTATCTATAGAAATTAGTAAAAAAAAAATAAGAATGAGAAATAAAAAAAATTATTCTAGTTGTCACATTCATAGAAAGATCGGAGACATTGATTCCGATCCAAAATTTGAATAGGAATCAATGAAAACGATCCAAAAAAATTATTTTTTTACTTCTCCATTTCAAGACACTTTGTTGCATTATTTTTTACTTCATTTTTTGAATTGTTATTATTGATTCCGATTCAAACTTTGAATCAGAATCAATGTCTCGAATCTTTTTATGAATGTAACAGATAGGATATTGTTTTTATTTCTCTTTCTTATTTTTTTTTACTCATTTCTATAGATAAAATATTCTCGTAATTGTATATAACAGGAAATTCAATTTTTTTTTTTTTTTTACGAGAGGAGATTCAGTTATTGCAGTGCTAAAATTTTTCTGAAGGAGCCAGTACAGTCCTTTTCTAGGTCACAGGTTTAAAAAGGTTAAATAAAATCTGGCGTAAAAGTACGGATTCTACTTTTGGTAAAGCTAAATTATCTTTCTAAACTTTTTCAGTGACGATATTAATGGTCCTTTTCCTTTCAATAATGCTACTGTTACTGAAGTTTACCTTGCTATCATAATTGCTCTGTATCAGGGTTGGCACCGACTGTGTCATCCGTCTCAATTTGAGTTACAACATGTTATCGTTATCGTGCCTATGGTACTATTCACATGGAAATAAATCTGCTGCGATCCGAAGCTTAGGAATAGTGTTTCTACAATTCCTGTTTTTTTAAATTCGTCCATCCAATATTTTCTATGTGTGTATCTCGAAACAACTGATTTTTCTGTGCACAAATTTTAAAACAATTCAACAATTAGATTTGGAAAAGCAGGAATTTTAGAGTACTGTTTACAGGTGAAGAATCACAGCAGATTCGGACCCCTATTCATATCACATGATGGTCCGTAATACAATAATATTTTTGTAAAGTTCAAGCTATCGATCTAACATGATCTCTGGACGCAAATATAGTTACGGATTATATTTTATATTTATTTTAGAATTTTTATACTATTTTTTTTACATATGTAAGAAATCCTTTAGATCGATTCTAAGCCATTCAAAAACAGTTTTTTTTCCCTACCTATCTAAATAAATAGTAAGAAAAATCTAAAATATATAAAATTTGATCTAAACATATATTTTTATATGAAAATCATATTGAATGGTTTAAATCAGCTAGTTGGCATTTTTTGAAAATATTATTATGTAGTACAGATCAATCTGTACTATGTATATTATCATTGCCTCAATCTATACATGTATATATGTTAAAGTACGGTATCATATTTTATTTGTTTTCTATGGTTTGTTTGTAATTATAGTTAATGTTAATTTTTAAGACATTATTTGTTAAGTATAACAAATCAATAATTCGATTTGTTTCCCTTAGAAAAACAATAGTTTGATTTTATCATATAAATTTCCAAACTGAATCAACACTAAAATAAAATGAGGAGGTTCAAATGTCTCCATTTTTTGTATCTCTATTGTGCTTTTATTTTTTTTAAACTTTAATTAACTCAAAATTTAAACTTAAAAGTCAAAATAAAACCGTTAGATATGATATGCATCATTTTATCTATGAACGTGTACAAAATTATGATATTTCAACTTTGTTGGGTTTGTCATTGAGAACTTATAAAAAAATATACTTATGTAGATAATTTTTAGACGTTCATTTTTCAACTTATTGATTCACATAAAAATAAAATCGAAATGTGATATTTTTTTATAAGCATGTAGTGATAATCATATAAATCATATCTAACAGTTTAATTTTGATATTTATATTTTAAATTTTGAATTATTAATATTTTTGAAATAAAGATACGATGAAAACAAAAAATGAAGACAGTTGAATTCTCCTTAAATAAAATTAGGAATAACAAAACCTAGTAAACGTAGACATCCGTACCCTTTATTTTCCTTGTCATCAAAAGATTCCATAAAAAGATGCGTCACGGGGTAGTACGTATACTAGTCACGTGTTGGATTCTGATCTCATTTAAGAGCTTATTTATAAATTATGTTAGTTTTGTAATATTGGACTTTTCTTTGAACCTCCTCGTTATTTTGTGTAGATCAAATAAATTTTATGAAATTTACTTTTGAATTAAGAAAGAAAGCAGAAAATTGGCTTAGGTCTCCAATCTGTGTTCCTCTTTCTTATGTTGTGTTTTTTGTGGTGCTCAAATTCTAACATTATATATTATAACTTGTGTATTCCGTATCGTGATTATTCGCATGGTGTGACTATCTTTAAGAAACTTGGTATGATCATGTAAGTCACACGTGATTAGAACTTTTAGATCTCGATCGAATAGTGAATCTTGAATAAATTAAATCAGGGTGAGGCTATGGTACTATGCATAGTGCATATTGACCCGCACTATGAACTCAAATCTTTGGTTTGAAAGTTCTAGCAATTGATCTAAACTGTTAAACACAGTC
Organism: Carex arenaria; assembly: GCA_964058825.1. NCBI lineage: Eukaryota > Viridiplantae > Streptophyta > Magnoliopsida > Poales > Cyperaceae > Carex > Carex arenaria. Next base: position 149,398 of record CAXKVW010000108.1, on the reverse strand, counting down.
TCTATATATGAATATGTAATTGCAACTACATCTTACATTTTTTATTTTTTTCTTACTATTTTTTTATGGGTAGAAAATCTGTTGATCTAAAAATTCTAATCATCCAAAAAACATTGATTTTCTATCCATCTAAAAAATATAAAAAAAAATTCTAAAAAATATAAATTTTAGTTTACATTTACATATTCATACGAAGACCTTGTTAAACGTATCAGATCGACCGTTACGATTTTAAAATAAAAAAAATATTGATCCATGACAATTGTTGTCACCACAAATGCTATAATTATTTTTCTAATTTTAGTCATGACACACTACATAAATTTATCATAGCACGACATGGTACATGATGTGTCATTCAAATTACGACATAACTAGTCACGGCTAGGGCTGCAAACGAACCAAACCAAATCGAACCTGGGTAGGTTCGAATTCAAATTCGTTAAAGTTCAAATCGAACTGGTTCGCTTCGAAGACCCTGTTTCGAACTATAGACTCAGGTTCGAATTTGATTCGTTTAAATTCGAACCAGTTCGATTGGTTCGTTAATAGTTCGAAATTGAGACAAAGAAGCGGAGGTGAGCGCAGAGAGCGGAGGTGAGAGTGGAGAGCGAGATGGCTGGGTGTGAGGAGGCAAGGCGAGAGCGAAACAGTGAGAGCAAGACAGCTTATCCATAGCGGAGGAAGACTTAAGGAAGAAGATAAGAGGGAGACCGAAGACAGAGGAAGCCATAAAGTTGATAATAAATTAAAAGAGAGAGTGGGCCCCAGTTGAGATATTTCAAACTTTTTGCTGTTTAGTGTGACTTTTTGGATATATATTAATATATTATACATGTTTTGTGTCGCGGTCGTAACTTTTCCACCGTTGCACGGATTAATATCGGAGATTCTATGGTCTGGATTAATATCGCAGATTCTATGGTCTGAATTAATATCGGAGTTTCGAATCAGATATATTCGCGAACCCTTATCGAACGAACCAGCATAGGTTCGAATTTGGTTCGAAATTAATTCGAATCGAACTGGTTTGAATTGATTTCGAATCGAATTTTTGCCGAATCGAATTTTTCTCGAATTTTTCCGAATCAAACTCGAATCAAATTACGAACTACGAATTTTTTGTGCAGCCCTAGTCACGGCAGACTTGTATTCACATATCTAATAATATTTGAGGAAAAAGAAAATTGAGTTTCAAAATGCCAATTTATGATCCGCCACATACTGACCGCAAAGAAAAAAAAAATAACTCACATGTCCAATGTCATACAGTCATACTCCACAATTCATTCTCCCGCTGCTCTTTAGGCCCTGTTCAACCAACCAAGAGAAATGAGTGTGAGGTTAGATTTTGAACAGAATTTTATTGTTCACGTGGGAAAAAAAATTCAGTCAAAAATTCAGTTGATTGGATTTTTTTCCTCACGTGAACAGTATATATGCCGAACAGAGCCTTAGTATATTACGAAATGATAAACAGAGGATCCGTCCTATTTGTTTATTCAATTGTCTATTTAATAAGAGTTACTTATATGTAATATGATAAAAATGTATGCATAAAATATGTTATTTATATATATAAACATAATACAATATAAATATTTAATAAGAGTTACATGTCAAATATAATACTTGTATATTTATCGATGTAGCACAGTGTAAAACAAAGATTCTTGAAATCATGTTTTCTTTTTTATTAGAATTATTTTTTCGAACTTTATCTAAAAATAATTATATGTACTGAAAAAGGAATTTAATTTTTAGATTAAAATAAATACTATCAAATATAATATAACATAAAATAATATTTTTTGATAAATGAACCATATAATAAAGTAAATAAATTTGTAATCGAATTAGGTATATCAAAAATTGAGAATATTATGTTAAAAATAAAATTATTTTTAAGTCATATGATTAAAATTGGCAATATATAACTAATGATTGCTCCATTAATTGAAATTATTAAATGACTTGGCATGTCTTCCTGTCTTAAGGGCCTTACAACTCAATCATTTTTTAATGAAGAATTAATTTTGGTTTTCAGTTTATTCAATTTAATTATTTTGTTCTATAGTTCTATTATAATTCGTGTTGTTATATGAGTCTACAGTACTATGCATATTACGGGTTGATTTATAATACGGGTCAATATTTCCATTTTCAAAATTTTAATGGTCGATCTGAACCGTTCAACATAATTTCCATATGAATATCTACTTACAGACTGAATTATATATATTTTAGATTATTTTACTATTTTTTAAGATAGATAGAAAATCACTTGATCTGAAAATTTTGAATCATACAAAACAGTGATTTTCTACTTATCTTAAAAAATAGTAAAAAAATTTAAAAAATATAAAATTTGATCTATAAGTACATATTCAACTGAAAATTAAAATTATTTTAACTGTCTATCATGTGGCTTGTTAGCCTTTTTCGAGGCTGAAGTGTATATATAATAACCTTATTTCCAAATAGTCAATCACATGCCCACGGGCTACGGTCAGTTTGCCATAATACCATAATATATACATAAATAAATAAATTAGTCAATCACCGGCTCCGCAAGTTAAGACCTTGTACGTAGACTTCTATTCGTATAATCGTTTTATCTTAATCATTCCCTTATTATTGATATTTTTTTCGCTTCAAGACGTCTCTCCCAGACAGTGTAATAAAATGCGGTCTATGCGGCCAGTCTGTGTAATAAAATGCAGTCTATGCGGTTACAATCCATATAGAACTCTGTATGCGGTCAATATATGCGGTTCCGCATATGCGGCCGCATATTACTACCGTATATTCGGCCGCATATTTTATACTGCATATTCAGCCGCATAATATCGCATATTCTGCCGCATAATACCGCATATTACCACATATCACCGCATACTGGTTTATATATATATGAATTCTTATTTTAAAATCCGCATATATAAATTAGCATAAAAATCCGCATATGCGGTCGCATACTGTATATGTAGAATGCGGTATGCGGTGACCTTCCGCATACCGCATAGAAACCGCATTTTATAACATTGCTCCCAGTGTTGTAAAAATGTTCGTTTAGACTGATTAATCGGCCGATTAGTCGTTGACGATGACGAAACTGTCACGGAATTTTTCGACTAATCGATCAATTATTTCTGATTAATCGTTTAGCGGCACCCTATCCGTCTGACAGCCGCATACCGTTATTTACAACACTAGTCTCTCCTAATAATTGCATTGTTTGCTGTAAAATATATTGCACTCGGATAGTTCGGCAACAAAGAGACTAAGAGTGGAGGATATATTAAGAGTTTAAGGAACGCTAAGGAACTGATGTTCAGTTGTCTTAATCTGTAGGTGAAAGTTAAGGAATCTAAAGAAAGAAGTAGATGTGCCTTATGGTATGGACAAAGGAGATTCGAGCAAAAGGAGGTGATCTTAATCCACGCTAAGGAACTAGTGTTTAGCAGGATTAAGCGACTATCGAAGTTAAAAGAAGCGGATTAAGCCTCAATCTGTTGTTGCAAATAGCTCCACTTTTTTAGTGTTATATTTATTAATTACTTTTTCAAAATAAAAAATCAGTCTTTAATCTTGTGATAAGATAATATTACTCATGTACAGAGGCAGAGTTATATACACATAACGGGGTCATTCACCTCCATTTTTTTATTTCAAAAACTAATGATTATATAAGTTTTTTTTATATATTTTATAAGAAAATGCTACATATACCGAAAAATAACCTCCATATTTTATATGAATTTTTATATTGTTGACCCTCATTATTTATTTAAAAAAAAATTATTGTTGTAGATGGTGTATAATGTGGAGAACTTTAACATTTCATATTATTTTTTCCAAAAAATTAGAAGCTTACACATGACTCTCTCTTTATCCCACTTTCAATATCTCTCTCCCCAAAACACATAATTACACAAAATATTGACCTCCATTAATTAAATGGCTGGCTCAGAAAATTACATATAAGAAATCGAAATAAATTCTTTACGGACATTAAAATATAACAAACTAGACATCCATCTTTCTCTAAAAAATATTACTCGTTCAAAATGAAAATTCATTCTTCGTTCTCCATTATTTGTTCAATTAAGTTCACGTAAATACACTCCTTCCTCTGGCAAATAAAAAAATAAATACAGTCCTTCCTTTTTTGTTGATGCAGATTTTGAGATAGAAGCCATCGAATTTGAGTATGAATTGATAGTAATAAGTAATAATGTATGTCTTCTACTATAACGGTTTAAATTTCAGGCAAACGGAATTGAAAAAAAAAATAGAAATAATAGTGCCTACAGACTCATAATAAAAAAAATTGAAAGAAACAAAATTAAGGATCCACTTACACCATTTGTGACACCGGATTATAACCTATATTTTCAAAGTTTAAATAAGCGATCCAAACTGTTCAACATGATGGATATATTAAAATGTTCTTGCAGATCAAATTTTACATTTTTTTTTTATTTTTTTTACTAAGATAGGAGTAGGTCCGATGGGCATCGGACCTACTTTTAGGTTCAATTAGCTCTATAACTGTACGATTAACATTAATATTAGTGCTCACGGAAATTAAAACAGAATTGCACGGATTTTAATGTACTTAGCAAAGATCTTGATGCAATCAAATGGTCATTTCACTCATCGAAAAAAGTAGGTCCGATGCCCATCGGACCTACTCTGAATTCTTTTTTACTGTTTATTAAGATAGGTACAAAAATTCAGTGGTATGAAAATAACGATTTTGTAAAATACTTAATAAATGGTAAAAAAAATTCAAAATATGTAAAATTTGGTCTCCAAACACATTTAAGTATGGAGATCATATTGAACGGTTTTGATTGACTGTTTAGACTTTGAAAACTTTGAAAATGTAGGGTGTAATTTGGTGTCACCAAAAAATAGTGTAGGTAAGTGGATCTCTCCTCAAATTACTATTTTTGTTAGGGACAAAAATAAGCCAATAGCAAATGTCTAGCTTTGCCCTGATAAGCCTTTTTTCCTTTCTAGATTTGAAATATGAAAGTTGACCACTGAAATTTAATGATAACAGTAGAAGTGCTAACAACTATATATAATATGGTGAATTGCTAATTTTAAGTAAACAAGTTGATTGATACAGTTTCATTACAATGGACAAGCAATTAATCTTATGAATAAATTTATTAATGTGAAAACATACTGCACAACCACCTAAATGATTGATGCAAAAAACAATGAAAATCTAAGGCATTTTCATAGGTTAACAGTGTCAAGACTCAAGACAAACTACCTTGAGTAATAAATATTTGAGGAGGATCCACTTATCTTTTGATACCGGATCACATCTTACATTTTTAAAATTTTTAAAGTTCAAACAGTCGATTCAAACCATTCAACATGATAGATATATTAAAATACTCGTGCATATCAAAATTTTCATTTTTTTGTTTTTTTTACTATTTATTAAGTATTTCACAAAATTGTTGTTTTCAGACCATTGAATTTTTGTACCTATTTTAATAAATAGTATATATATATATATTTGATATGGAAACACATTTTAATATATCTATCATGTTGAACAGTTTGGATCGACTGTTTTGATTTTAAAATATAGAGTGTAATTCGGTGTTACAAAAAAAGAGTGTAAGTGGATCCGATCCCTCCTCTAAATATTTATGCATTTCAATAATTAAAGTGGAAATAATACTAAACATGAACAATAGAAATAATATTGCTATTATTTTTAGAAAAGAAAAATATATTGTTGCTTGTTTCTCAACTTTCAATCATAATAAAAAAAAATCGATAAGACAAATATGTGTCTAACTAGCACTTGCTGCCTATTACTGAATAATAAAAGAATATAACCACTGCAATTCTGCAAACTAATTTGGATAAATATATTAACAAAACTATTTTGACTTCACGTAGTGCACGGTCTGTAAAGACAAAATACATAGGTAAACTTCTGATGCCCTGAATGAAACAAAAATTGCTCTATTAATATTTTAACCCACTAATTTCTGATGTTTCCTGTGTTTCATATAATTGATCTGCTTGAGTTCAACAAATAAGTAATAAATAACCAACAGTGGGTATGGGTAGATCTATATGTATGTCAAGGGTGCTAAGTCACCTCAATAATTTTTTTTTTTAATTATGTATATTAAAATTTAATTAATTTTTTATGTTTTTACATAATCTAGCCTCTCTTATTAAATGATAAATATTTGTAAGATCATGAATTCAATTCCCACTAATTATATATTTGTTTTGTCCTTTTTACATATGGAAAAAAGAGTTGATCTTAGTGAGAATTTTTTATTTATAAAAATATTATAAAAAAATAGAAAAATTGGAGAAGAGTGTCATGGAATTTCCAATCATAGATAGATTGAAGAAACTTTTTCCAATATGAACTTTGGACCGCCTTCTGATTCAAAGAAATTTTATTGGTTGCCTTAGATTCACAGGGTGGAGGCCACAGAAGATTTCATTTTTATGCAATTTAGAGACAACTTTTATGTAATTCATAAAGTAGTTTAATTGAAAATGAGATTTTCTGTGACATCTCTCATGTGAACTTGTGTCAATCAGTAAAAAAAACCCTTGAATCCGGAGAAATATTTTTTGGTTCGAAGTTCATATCATGATTTTTTTTTCCGATCCATCTATAATATGATGGTATTCTTTCTCTTTTGCACTATTATTTAGAACATTTTCTATAAATAAAAAATTATCAATTTTTTATTGAAAAGATTATCGATCTTAGTTGAAATCTATTAGGATATTACTAGTGTTGTAAAAAACATCCGTTTAGACTGATTAATCGTTGGTAGTCATCAAACTGTCATGGATTTTTCTAATTAATCGACCGATTATTTCTGATTATGGCCGATTATTTCTGGTCATTTCTGATTAATCACTTAGCGGTACTCTGTCCGTCTGACGAGCGCATACTGTTATATACAACACTGGCTATTACTGGTCAGTGAAGCCTTTTTTTTTTATGTACCACGTCTGATCTGCGGCTGAGATTATTATTATATCATCCTCTCAGACAGGGTTGTAAGTCTCCATCATTAGTGACATTTTTGCTTTTTATTATTTAAAATTATAAAGTCGCCACTTATGGTTTCGTAGTGGCGAAGCACGAGAGCACAGATATGTGAAATGATAATACAAATAGCCAAATAGGAAAGAATGATAGAAATATTATGCAGCACAAGTAATTGACCAATTTTACATAATATGAAATTACTTCTCCACCAGAACTCAATTATTGCAACAAAATAGATCAAAGGGCAATAATTCATTCTATTTGAAATTTTTTGTATTAGGTTCTAACTTCATCCTTTTTTATGGGTAATTCTGCCTCTCTCTCTTTTTTTATTAATTCACGGACAAAGGCAAGAAATTTTCTTAGAGAAGGAATCCACTTACAATATTTGTAAGTTACAACATCTTATAATAATTTGCTTCTGTGATTTTCAAAGCTCAAACAGTTAATCTAAATTGTTCAATATAATCTCCATATTAAAATGTGCTTCAAAATCAATTTTTACTTCTTTTTTTTTACTATGTATTAAGTATTTTACAAAACTACTGTTTTTTAGTCTAAAAATAGTAATTTTGTAAAATACTTAATATATAGTAAAAAAAGGAAGAAGTAAAATTTGATCTCCAAGCACACTTTAATATGGAGATAATATTGAACGATTTAGATCGACAATTTGAACTATAAAAATTATAAAGCCAAATTATTATAAAATATTGTAAGTGATCCTTCCTCATTTCGTTATCACCTCCTATTAGGGCTGCAAATGAATTGAACCGAATCGAACTTATCCCAGTTTGAGTTTGGTTTGAATTAATTTCGAACTAAGTTTGAATTGAATTAATTTTGAATCAATTTTTTTTACAAACTCAATTTTGAATCTTTTACAAACTTTTTTAGAACAAGAAAGAATGATCGTAGTCGCCGAGAGCGAGAGATAAAAATCATCTAGGGTTTCAGAACTGAGAGCAAGAGTTATGACTTATGGTCGGACGGCATTATGTTCTAACTTTTAAGTCATCAACGAACATAAATCATCAGTGGAAATCAACGGTTCACATTACTTTGAGATTCGAACTAGAATAGTTCGCGAATCTATTTCGAACGAACCAGGTCCAGTTGAATTTGGTTTGAATTAATTTCGAACTATTTTGAATCGAATTTTTTTACGATTTTTGTGTGCAGCCCTCTCTCCTATCCAGGTAAATTCTATCGCATATTCAAAATGTTTCATACGGCAAAAATTTTTTTGTTGTAAATCTTAAAAACATCATTTCTTTGTTGTATGTCTGTCTGGATGAACGGATGTTTTCTGACATGTCTTCCAAATTTTCTCTGAATTTACACAAAGTTTGACACCGACTTTCCATCTATTGTTGTTTGTGTGTCATTCTCTTTGTGACTACAGCGTGGCGGGTCAATTACAATATTGGTATATATCACATTAATTTCATTTGATACTTGTAACGATTCGTTAACAATGCGATAAATAAAACATAGAAAAATTCATGTGGTGTCAGCAGGGGAGGCACACAAAAAAAAAGCGCTATTGCGAATAATTATAAAACAAGCATAACGAGTTAATGTTGAATATGTTTCAAAATCATGCTAATTATTTAATTTTTAGAAATTTGCCCAACAAGAGTTGACGAAGGATAAGTTGAGATGGAATTAAATGAATGGATAACTTCATCATCAATTAAGAGTGGGAATAAAAATTGTGGTTTTAAGCTATCAAATTTGATAGGAGAATAAAAAACTATAGATAATCTGATAACTCTTTATCTCTTGTGAAAATAGTCATGTATATGAAAATAGGGGCGAACTCACATGGTTCCAGAAAGTAGCTGCTCTTTTTCGAATTTTGAGTTTTAGTGGAGATCTATAGGTTCTGATTGACTTTGTCCTTGACTGAAATTTTATTTGCCCTCTCTGAATGTTTGATTTGTAATTTGGGTTAAATTTAGGATTAAACTTGAAATAAATTTGTTGAATTTTAATCAGCAATTAGATTTATTAGTTACAGTATCATAAATTATAAGTTAAAGTATATAAAAGTAGAAGTTAAAACATTATTTTTTATTGAATACTCAATTATAATGAATTTAATCCTGATTCAATATTTTTTTTGCCCTCATGAAAATTCTGAATCCGTCGCGAAAATCAAGTTATAAGAAGATAATTTTATCTGTCTTTAATTGATCATGAAATAACGGTCATGTGTTTGTGAGCCGAAATTTTTATTAATATCCAAAAAATAAATTAACAATTTGTCCAACCTCCGAGAAGAATTCGAAATTTGTCCAAACCAATCACAAATCCATCAGTTTTATTGCCTAAAACCGCTCACAAAACCATCAGTCTGGAGCCCTCCAGAACCGATAACAAAATTAGTAGTCTTAGAACTAATAGACAAATATAATTTGGAACTGATGGAAAAATAATCAGTTCTAAAACTGATCACATAGTCATCGATTCTCGGATGGTGTCCAACTTGAAATCAGAAAGTCTGATGTTTTATATTATTTAACAAAATATGCATGACAATGGTGAAAAGTCAACGATACCCGAGTACCTCTCCGATGAGTTCAAAAGACTATATGATGAAAATAAATAATTATATAGTTCAACATTCCTCAAACTGTGTAATATAATAACGTAAACTTTACTCATTGTCTTTACATAATAAGATAAATAATCTATTTTATTAGGAGTAACGTATCAAAGTTTGTATCGTGGTGTGTAATTTCTGGGACTCCAGAGAATTTTACTTTCTTAGAATTCAAAAGAAAAAAAAGTGCAAAATAAATAAATTGCCGAAATTTTTATAACCAATGATTTTGGGATTGGTTTTAGAACCGATTATTTTTCAATTGATTTCAGATTAAATAACCATTCATTTCTCCATCAGTTCTAGAAGTGCTAATTTTGTTATCGGTTTTGGAGGGTTCCAGATCAAGGACTTTGTGAGCAGTTTTAGGCAGCAAAACCGATGAATTTGTGATCAGTTTGGGCAGATTTCAAACTCTGAGTAAATTGTTAATTTTTTTTTTTTTGGATATTAATAAAAATTTTGGGTTTGTGAAGGGTTTTGTATTTTGGTAAAGGCGTGTGATAACTTCTACGATCCATTAATTCTCTTTCCAAACACAACTTTAAATATTTTTGATAATGAGACAAAATAATGGGATGAATGTTTATCTTCACTTATTTTATCTCAGGTTTTTATTCTTCAATGAAATGAAATGTGGTTGTACTTTAATCTGAGTAGAACTAGGCTGCTCCTAGGAGTACCAAGCTCCTTTATACTCTTAACTCTAAAATATATCGGATTAACTTCGAACAACGAATTCAAATTGTTAAAATCTTTCTATCTTACGAGTGATGCGTCTACATGTGAAAATTTTAAAGTTTCGAATTAATTTAGTATAAAGTCAAGTGGTCAAAATTAGAAGGTTTCTAAATTAATTTTAATGCATTCATTTTTTGGGAGACTTTTGACCACTTCACTTTTTACTAAATTAATTCGAAACATTAAAATTTTCACGTAGACGCATCACTCGTAAGATAAAAGGATTTCAACGGTTTGGATTCGTCATTCGAAGTTTATCCATTACTCCTTTAGGACCTGTTCGGCGGGCTATTGGAAATGGGTATGGACACGGAAATTGAACTAAAAATTACTGTTCACGTGAGAAAAAAAATTCAGTTCATCCGTAGAAACAGTGTAGCGGTCGAACACGTCCTTAATCTTATCCCACTCTCAAAATAGTAAAATAGTAAAAATTCAACTTTACTGTTTGTTTTATTTGGGTTTTCTACTTGTTATGTACTAACTTGTACTACAGCAGTTTCTCAAAGCAAGCAATTAATATTGCATAAATGGGATGGACGGAGTTACTTTATTTTAGGGTAATTAGGCATCAATTTTAAAGTTCAAATAGCTCAACCTGATTTTAATATTAAAATGTACTTACAGATTAAATTTTATATTTTTTTGAATTTTTTTACTACATTTGTAGATTTTTTAAACATTATTGTTTTTTAATAATTCAAAATATTCTAAAAAACATTGATTTTCAAATATTAAAAAATAGTATTTTTTTTAAATGTACAATTTGGTCTCTAAACACATTTTCATATGGGGATTATGTTGAGTGGTTTGGAATTCAGAATTTTCTAAAAAAAATGGTGATTTTCAAATATTAAAAAAATAGTAATTTTATTAATATTTGCAAAATTTGGTCTCAAAATACATTTTAATATGGAGATTATATTTAGCAGTTGAGATGAATTATTTGAACTTTGATACCCGAAATAAGAACATAAAACATAAAATAATCTATGCTTTATAAAACACCTTAGCAATCCCTGCATAAATTGTGTGGAATGGAATGATGGAATCTCACTAACACAATATGTACAAGTATTCAGTCTAATATAATTTTTCCGATAAATACTGAAAATTTTGTGCATTTGGAAAACAAATTTCGCCAAAACTATTTGAAAAATATTGTTTTTGTTTTTTTAGTAAAGTTGGAGGTCAAGACGTCCAACTATTTATTACTCTTATTACAACAAATAATTTTTTTCAATCTTATTTTCAAACCCATAAACTATTTAAAAATATATTTTTTAGTAAAGTTGGAGTTCAAACCACCCAACTTTTTATTACTATTGTCATTACAACAAAATATTTTTCCAATCTGAGTCTGAAACCCATAACTTTTCATATAGAGACTGTGTACTTTTGCCATTAGATCAAATACTAGTTTTTTGAAATTTTCATGAACTATTGTAGTAATGTAGATTTTAAAAAGGACCCTAACAAATGACACTTTACGTTTAAAATCTAATATTGATAAATTATCGAAATTAAGCAAGTCAAAAAAATTGGTTGATGTCATGATGTGCCTATCTAGTATTTTTTTTTTTAGATAGGGGAAAGGAAAAAAATTAAAATAAAATTGACCGTTTTTTTGCTCTGAATGAATCACAAGTTCACAACCAGGACGAGTATTGTCAGAGAGATTCTCAGAAAAGAAAAAAAAAAAAGAATATTGTCAGAGAGAGAGAGAGAGTACCACGTTAAGCAATTAATACCCCGCGGAGCAACCTACCTCTGAACTATTATTTATTCTTCCTGCACAAAGCCATCCCTCATTTACTCTCCTTCCCCACCACTGCTCTGATCTTCAAATCCTCATTCACCTCAATCCAACAAAGCTTCTTTCTTCTTTCTAAACCAAAACCAACTTGGACACCAAAAGAGGAGAACACAAAAGAAGAAATTAGAAAGTCTCCACAATTAACCATGGTTGTCAAAAATTGTGGCAATCACGGAGAATGCGAGCGGCGGCGCCAGTATAAACGCCTCTGTGCTTGCTTTTTGGCCCTTATCATCATTGTTTTGTTCATCATATTGATCGTGTGGCTTGCGCTTCGCCCCACCAAGCCCCGGTTCTACATCCAAGATGCGTCAGTTCGTGAGTTGAATGTATCTTCCTCTGCTGACATGCTCTCTACCACTATTCAGGTTTGTTATTTGATCCAATTGTTGATTCTTTTATTCCAATTCAACGCTCAGGTTTCTTATTGATTCTTCCTTCTTTGAGGACTATGTCACTATTGCTCACTAAATTAGTGTGCTCTACAAATTTTCTGATTAGATCATTAGATTATAAATTGCCTTTTCTATTAGTTTTGGTAATAAATTAAATTTTTGTTGAAGAATTATCTATTTGATCAAACAGGTTACAATTGCTACCCGTAACCCGAACGACCGTATCGGGATCTACTATGACAGAATAGACGTATACGCAACGTACAAATACCAACAGATCAGTATCCCAGCGCAGCTGCCGCCGGTATACCAAGGCCACAACGACGTAGATATATGGTCCCCGTACTTGTACGGTGCCGATGTGCCGATTGCTCCGTACCTAGGCAATTCTATCTTGCAGGATTGCCAAGCCGGGTTCATACTGATACATGTGAAGATCGACGGTCGAATCCGGTGGAAAGTCGGGAGCTGGATATCGGGCCACTACCACCTGTTTGTCACATGCCCGGCGTTCTTGGTTACCCAAGGGAATACTCAATCGTTTCGCTTTCAACAAATGGCGTCGTGTACCGTGGAAGTCTAAATTAAGTTGTTAATTGATTCTCGAGTAAGTGCTTTTGGTGATAGCTCTGTTTATTTTTTAGTTAAATATCTTTTGAGGTGACTATAGAAAGGTAGGTGGCCAGGTGGGGATGTTTGACAAAACAATAAAGGATACTGGTAATCATTAAGGTGGTGGTGTATAGTTGCTTCTGGAAATTAAAAGGTGTATTAGTGTTAAACTTTTGTGTTTAATTTGTTCATTAGAATATATAATATACCCAATAATATTAGCGACAATAAGTTGAAGCTGAGCTGTCATGATAACAATGGCTCATTGAAATTTATTAGTTTTCTTTTAGGCCTCAAAATTCATGTGATTTGAGAACTTAGAGATCCGAGATTGACTCTTCAACCAAGGAGAAATCTTCCTTGTAATCTTCTAAAAGGAGAAGAAAAGGAATTCATGGGGACAGGTCGGCTGTTGTATCCTCTCAATTTGTACCAAAATCACTGGACCGTGCAATGGAGAGTTTGTAGACCGTAAAAAGGTCCAGATCATTTTAACAAACATTGATTTTTATATTCAGAGAACTTGTGGCCTTAGCCGTTTAGTAAATGCGCTTATTTTGAAAAGTCTAGGCAAACTATATTTCTTCTAACATTGCTGGTAAAATATTTTTTGGGTCCATTAACTCAATATTTTGTAGGGTGCAAACGGATCAAATAATATCCAACCGTATTTGGATCCGTATCCGAAAATTTGTTACGGATATCCGATATTTAAATATTCGTGCGGATAGGAATACGAATACGATTTTGTATTTGGATTATCCTTAAGAATAGTAGATATATACCATATAGTTTAATATATATTATGAAAATATTTATGTATATATCTACAGATATCCGATATCCTATCTGTATTGGTCTAATATCCGATTCGTATCCGTATCCGAAAAATAAAAACAGATACAGATATAGTTTTACCACTATCCGATCCGTATCCGATCAGTTTGCACCCCTAATATTTTGCCTCTTTCTTTTCTCTTCTTTTTCTTCTACAATTTTAATTATATTAATTTTGATAATTGATATTTAACCATTTTTATATTGTTCAATTTTGTAGAATTTTTTTTATTATTCAGCTTTCATATTTAAAATTTTGAATAATTTAATTTAATTTACTGCAAATTAAATCTCAAAGCTGATACTAAATTCTAAAGATTTGAGCCATTTAATTAGCAACCGGACTCTCCATTAATTTTATTATTATTCAACTTCATATACCCATTAACTGTGGCATCTGCAGTAGATCCCATTATATATAGTTGCTAATTAAATCCCCAATAAAACATTCCTTTAAAATAAAATTCTTTTCATTGGATTGTTAAGCGCAGTTTCAACTTTCAAGGGACTAAACTGAAAAAATAAAAGCTAAATGGGTCAACAATAAGCCAGCTCAACATATACATACAAAACCACGTTAATAATCCATAAGACTAAAAATAGATCGATACGCAAACAAAACAAAACAAACTTGACAAGTTGAATAATAATAAAATATTTACATAATTAGAGTTGTTACATGTACATCCCAGCTATACATTCCATCTAATAATAAACACAACAAAGCAAACCTAATGAAATATATATATACATAGGATGTGCAATTGTGCATGACGCGTATACTTGAGAAGACCATGTGCCAACCAAACCTTTGTTTCCTTTTCATATGTTTTTTTTCTTAAATTAATTTCTCGTGGCAAAATTTGATTCCAGACATAAAAAGGTGCTTTATAATTCTGTGGTCTATCGACTATATTTCTAGCACCAACTAAAAAATGGGACCCACTCTGACAGCGACAGTGTGACACTAACCCAGTTTGAGTCGTTGTTGACCTGAAAAGCGTACATGAAGTAGCGTAGCCGTTAAAATAGGAGCTGCTTGCTACCTTTCAGTTCAAGAAACTTCTAATTTTCGTTTCCGGTTATTCTCTCTTTTGCTTTAAGGTGTTAAACCTATTTATATATTGCATTTGTTCATCGAGAAACAAACTCAAATGTCAAAATAAAATTACAGATATATATATATGTTTACTGAAATAAATATTAGAAATATTGATCAAGTTTATTTTGATAGCTATTACAATATATGACACTCGTGTGCTCTGTTGCAAAACATGTGCAGTGGTGTAATCATGTAAACTATTTCTTATTTCTTGTTACTTTAAAAATTGAAAATTAGAGAGACTATTTTGGTTGGAGAGCATATGATTATAGGAAAGGGGCATTATAGGTAGGGGTGTTCAATTGGTCGGTTCGATCCAAACTGAACTAAAATAATCAAACCAAATTTTTTTTTTGGTTTTTGAAAATCAAACCGAACCGACCGAACTAAAATAACAAACCGAATTAAAACCGAACCGATTAAACCGATTAAAACTTCGGTTTGTTCGGTTGAACCGAATAGAGAAATAAATAAATGGTTTGGTTGAACCGAAAATAAATGGCCTCAAACTATTAATAAATGGTTTGTTCGGTTGAACCGAATATATGAATTCAATCTCAAAAAATCAAAACACGTAGATTTAAAATCGAAAATGAACCAAAATAATACACGAAGTCTCAAACTATTAATAAAATAGGTCGATTCGGTTTATTCGGTTTTGAAAACTCAAAACCGAACCGAACCATTTAAACCGAAATATTTCATAAAATTAGCCGAACCGAACCGAACCATTTAAACTGAAATTTTCCGGTTCAGTTTAAAACCAAATAAACCGAACCATTTGAACACCCCTAATTATAGGCCAGGGGGTCTTTTTGTGCCCTTTTGGCGGCAATTAGGGCTAACTAGTTTCCATCATATTTTCAGAACCGTGTTGGCTATCTGGATTGATTTGGTTTCTCACTAGTTTGTATATCTCTTTTATGAGTAAAACTAGGGTGCTCCATAAGTCATCAAGCTCTTTGTAAACTTAACTTTAAAATTTATCGGACTGAATTTAAATGACGAATCCAAACCGTTGAAACCCTTATACCATCCGAGTGATGCGTCTACATGCAACAATTTTAAAATTTTGAATTAATTATATATAGAGTCAAGTGGCAAAAATTGTTCAAAAAATGAATGCATTAAAATTAATTTATAAACCTTCTACTTTTGACCGCTTGACTTAATACTAAATTAATTCGAAAGTTTAAATTTTTTGCATGTAGATGCATCACTCATAAGGTAGAAGAGGTTCAACGGTTTAGATTCGTCATTTAAAGTCAATCCGATAGAATTTAGAGTTGGGTTCATAAAGAGTCTCGGTGAACTTAAGAGCATCCTAGTTCTACTCCTCTTTTATTAATATCAATTCAAACATTGACGGCACTTCGCTGCCAACCTTCAAATTTTTTTTTGAAAATTAGAGAGGCGTTAAACAAAAAAGTTTCAGATAAGCTAACCATCAGCATATCAGAATAAAAACAAATATTTTTTTCACTGATATTTGATCAATGCAATAGTTAATCACTAGTGTGAAATGACTTGTGATAATTACTTTTTCTTTCCGAGCTAGTGGGTGTCAATTTCATAGTGATTTGTTAAGTCTCTTTCATGTGTTAATGGAAAAAGATTGATTCCATACTCCCCCGCTGAGGGGATTCAATTTGGTTTATTTCAAAAACACAAGCATTATGATTATGATAAAGCCTTCTTCTTGGGTATCCTTAGTAAAGTGTGGTTAGAGGTCACTTTCTCTCATTAGTTCTCTCCAATAACTATAAATAAGAGACCATATGTCCTGAAAAAAGGGGAAATATTTTATTTTTTGTAATATATTCAGAATAACTTATTCGATATTTGGTTGTATTAGAATAGTTAGAATAGTGAATCCAAATTTTTGTCTTATTATAATAGATTATTTCTAAAGATTTGCGTTTGGATGAATCAAGAATAGTGCAAGGATAGTAGCTATTTTAATTTTGAGAATAGTAGTTATTCCAATATTTTGTATGATTAGTAGAATAGTGAGCAATCTCATGAAAGACAAACAAAGAATAGTTGCTATTCGCTAATCCAAACACACACAAACGTAGATTAGTAGCTCAAAATAGTGCTAATCCAGAATAGTAGCTATTCTTCACCCACCCAAACACACTTTCGAGATTTTGATGTTCTAATAAAACAAACAATAGTTATTCTTGATTTGACTATTCTAGCTATTCTTGTTTTGCAACCAAACATACCATTATATGTTTTCATTGTACAAGCAACCTAATTTGAATAGCTGTTATTAGTTTTTTTTTTTTTTTTTCTTTGAAAGTATTTCCGAATAGGGTGTTTTAATTTTCATATATAATCCTTAAGAGATCATATTTGGTTGTGAAGAGGTGAAAAACAATAGAAGTAAGATTGATGAATTAAATGTGGGGTAAGTTAAATTATTTTTCTAGACAGATTAACTTATTGACATTCGTTTTGTCTGTAAGATCTACTATCATAAATAAATGTTCATTTTATAGTATCTTATTCTTCCAAACAAATTAATTAACACACACTTAAAACTATCAAACAAGTATAAAATAAAAAAAGTTAGCATGATGCATTGTGGACTTTAATGGCATGTGCCCATAGGAATAGGGTTGGGTTAAAATCAAACCAACAAACTAGGGATATGGTAATGGAATCAATAGGGTGGGTTAGTGACAACTGACAAGTCTGAAATTTAGTTGTGCCAAATTTTAAGGCCTATTGTCAAAAACATACATTCATTTCTCAATTTCTCTTTCTGATTTAAATAACAAGTTTCAAACAAATAAGAATAATTGAAATCATGACTTAAAATAACAAGTTTGAATTAAGCAAGAATAACTAAAGTCACCTTAACTTTTGGAGCATTAGAGATTTAATATTTCTCAATTTTAATTTTATGTAGCAACCAAATATGCGTTATGTGATTAATTATGCACTTAATTGTTTACCATTTCCAAGCTGGACTGCAATTTGAAACTCAAATAATATATTTGTTTACAAGGATAAAAAAAAAAAAGAGGATTTCAATATCTCATGCTTTTTAAACGACATGATAAAAAAGTAGGGTTTCAATATCTCCTGTCTTTTATATCTCCTTATAATATTTAAACAACATGATAAAAAAAATAGGGTTTCAATATCTAATGCCTTTTATACCTCCTTATACTTCATATTTTATATTTTTGTTTTCAAAGTTCAAACTGTCGATCCGAACTGTTTAACATGATATTCATACTAAAATATATTTGGAGATGAAATTTAATAATTTAAAAAAATTACTACTTTTTAGATAGATAGAAAATCACTGTTTTTTGAACGGTACAAAAACAATGATTTTGTATCTATTTTAAAAAATAGTAAAAAAAATTTCAAAAATTATAAAATTTCATTCCCAACTATATTTTAGCTTGAATATCATATTAAACAGTTTGAATTGACAATTTAGACTTTAAAAACAAATATATAAAATATGAAATACGATAAGATATGAATATTAGAACCCTCGTTATAAAAAACAATGACTCGCTATCATTATCAAACTCCATGTATGTAAAGATTGAGAAGTACCCCATCTTTCCATAAAAAAAAAGAAGTGGCACTATCTTCACTAGCCTAATGGCAGATAAAGCTGGAATATGCAAAGGAGGATGTGCATCCAATCGCCTCATATCTCAAGGTAAAGAGGTAATGATTAACGAATATCCAGGATCATAAAAAGATTGAATTTCTGTATCAGAATATTTGGGAAAGACAATCAGATATCTGCTCCTATAATGGAGAAAAATTGGTAGCCTGATCGCACAGTTTGCAATGAAATTCCAATGATACAGCAGAGATTATTCTTTTTAAAGAATCAAATTTAATATTTTTTAATGAAATAAACATCATTGAGGAATCTATAAAAAACAATTAGACTGATCGGTGGAGGCACAAAGATGTTTGCTCCACCGATCTGTTAAATTGGTGGAACCATTTTATGACTTATCTATACAATCTAACTACATAAATCAATAGTAAATAGCTCTACCGATTCTGCAGATCGGTGGAACTGTTTTTTTTTTTTTTATATAACTAAATTAACCGTGCTTGTTCTGTTAAAATATTTAAAATTGGTTCTATATAAAAAAAAAAAAAAAATCTACAACGGATGTGGGTATGAATTACGAAAACTAATTAAAAGGTACTTCTTTTCTTTGCTTAACTAAATGAGAGAGAGAGAAAAGCAGCCAATAACGTATGGATTTTTTTGCTTTCAAAAAAAAAAGTTTGAATCTTGGACCACCTTCACTTTCAAATTCAATCCTATTCAAGAAATCAATTTTCTGAACTGATTGTTTGCTGTCTTATTAAATCTTCACCGACTTTATCTAAAAAATGGTTTCGAAATTTGAAGTTTTGTATTTTTCTAACTTTTTTTGGGTAACGCGATGGCTATTTTTTAATTCGTTGCGCTCGTTTTCCAGGACACAATTCTCATTGATTTATGTGCATTTCCTCGCTTCATTTCTGCCAAAAAATGAAGAAGAAAATATTAAATTTGCTCTTTACTCCTGAGTCATGAAAAGGAAAGATTAAATTCTAATTATTTTTACAGATAATCATGAAGGAATATGTCTGTAAGACTGAATTTTCAAAATTCAATCAAATAACTCTTAACAAAAATATTATTGTAGTAAACACTTAGCTAGTTTTATTTTTAACCATTTTTAATTCATTTTAACACATATAATTATAATTTTCAAGGCACATCCAGTGATGATACGGAAGCCACATTGTATATATACAAATTTCAAACCGAACAAAAAATGTTAAAAAAATAACTAAGTGTTAACAAAAAATTAAAAGTATTAGAAGTAATTAATTTCGTATTAAAAATACACAGTCAATTGGTTATTTTTTGTTATTATATATTAAAAACATCTACCTTATTGTTAAATTAGACAACTACTTAAATACATACATACACAAATTATGTGTGCATGTTAATTTTGAAATTCAAATTTCATCCGAAATTACTTTTACCAGATTATTTCGGCTGTTAATACGTTATAATTATGAGTCATTTTTAAATAAATAATTAGCATGTTCGGCCCAGCTATATGAAACATTTCATAAAGAATTTAAAAGTAACTAGTAGTGGCCCAAAATCATTCGGCCCAAAGAAACTTGGTTGAATTGTCATAAAGAAACACATCTAGTGTCCGCCTGTCCGGTATAAATGCAGCTCTGTAGTCCCACAACTCAAAATCAAAATAACAATTGTCGCTGGAGAACTTATAAAAGAAACCAGATCCGCCGGAGAACTTACAACTCAACTGGACAAATAGTTCGGATGGCCACTTATGAAAAACGATATCAATTCGTTTCACTTATTTTTCGGAGAGATGATAATGACACTTTAGAACATTGATTATTCTCAAGTGTCACTGTCATTTCACCGAATGGTAAGTGAAACGACACCCATTGCTTTATTAGTCTCCCAATAAGAGATGTTTTGATGATGCCACTTCCACGATTTCCATCAGATTCAAACTGAGTTCGATGGGTTCCATAATCGTCTGATCTGCTTTAAGATCTGTGCGCGATGCTTTAAGATATGTGCGTGATTGTTTTAATATTCGTGTGCCCATATCTTAAAACAGGTTGGATAGTTATGGAACCCATCAGACACAAATTTGAGTATGATGGACATCAGACCCAAACTGCTCTCTATTATATAACCTTAGATTGACGAGATACAGGTCCATCAGGTCGTAGTACCTCATTTGAATAGTCTGATGGTGGACATCCAAAAGGGTCATGTCCTGTGTTAAAAAAAACTAGAGGCAAGCCTCGCGTTGCTTCGGCAAAATAAAGCAAAATAAATCGGAAGTTAAGCAAGCCTTTCAATTTTCAAATTCACACAACAACTGTCACAGACTCATTGTCTTCGTATTGAGCTTGAAATATTGCATGGTTTTTTTTTTATGGTTATCCAGTCAAACATGAACAAATCCATATGCGGAAGATGCAAGATTTCACAAATCTTATTACACAATCAATAGAAGGAATTGCATATCTTAGAGATAATAAGAGTTAATTAAATCCATTTTCAGCACTACATATTAAAAAACTCCAAACACAAATCCAAACAAAGAATCAAAACATAATCCAACCATTTTTCCAAAAAAAATCAGCAGCTGAACAGTACCCAAATTATCCAACTCAAGTTGACATGCAATCAGATCTAAACAAAAAGCAACCCAAGTTGGTTTTATGAACATCAAAGGCCACAAAAAGAAGCAATCAAAGTTTTAAGAATTATTTAGAGAGGGAGGGAGGGAGAGGGAGAGAATTGGTATGAAGCAAGAGAAACATAATAGATATTTTCTTTATGTCAGCTGCAATTCCATGTAAATTTCACCTTTCTGTCCCAAAACCAATTTGTCAAAATTAATTCAAATAAGTAAAATCAAATTCATTATACAAAGATCAATGAAAATAAAATAAGAAAAATTATAATTCTTAACTCTTTTAAATTTGGTAGTATAGTCTCATGTGAAAATGTGATGTGCAATAACGGTGAAATTAATAAGGCATTGGATTTCGACAGTGAAACAAAAGTCCTAACTGACCTGGATTGGATGCATTTAGTATTAGTTAAAGTAAACAATACATCAATTTTTCTTATATAATTCTTACTATACTTTGCTTGATGATTTAATATTTATTTACCACAGAAAATATTTAAAACAGACCAAATTCTCGCTTCTTAAGATTTGAAGTATAAATAAAATATTTTCAGAAAGTGATAGAGAAATTTTTTTCGACGTAGTTACATATGTTGATCATTCATCGACAAAAAAAACACCTCAAATTCCTACTCATGGTATTAAAAACAGGTCAAATAATCACTTCAAAAAAAACATAAATGACAGAAATTAACTGGGATATGTTTTTACTGTTTATAAGTAAAAATCTTATCACATCAATTATAACTTAACTAATGGAAATAAGAAAGGGAAGCAGCTAAATCTTGTTCTGAGCACTGGTACCGACTGGTACCAGTTTCCTACATGTATTGGTATGGGGACTTAAACCACCAGGAAATTGATTATAAAGCAAATAAGAAATAAAATGTTTAATTGTGCAAAATTACTATGAATTGGTAAAATAAATTATTAATAAAGAATCAATTTACCATGAAACACGTAACAAACCATAAAAATGTGCATACCAGAAAATCTCTCTCAGAATCAGCAAGGTGTATCTCAGGTTCTAGAGCTGAACCTTTAGCTTCTAAGTCTCAAAAAAGGAGATATCTCATGCACAGATCGTCTCACTCATCTCAACTTAATAGCTTTACATGATATCTAGTCTTCTCATACGGTGGCCGATACTTTGTCATCCTTGTCATGTTGTGAATGCCCGTTGTTATGGATAGATAGGTAGAGGTGTAGATAATGTAAATGTAATATATATTGTGAGCACCTGTTATGTTGTTACATGTGTTGATTTAGCCTCATGCATACCCTTATCTGATAATTAACTCAAATGTTATAGCGGTTTAGTAAATACTTATCTATTTATGTGAGTTGTTATTATATATAAAAACTATCATGCCATAATTAATGAACAAAATTAAAGTAATATGCAAAATTATAAAACATTTCAAAAGCATTTACTAATGATCGTCAGCTACACACGATAACATTTTCTGAAGATCCTCCTTTAATGAGCTGAGCATCCACAACTTTCAAACTGACAAAAAAAAGCAAAAGTGGTATAAACCAGACACCTGCAGAAAGACTTGTAATCATTTACTTAACAATAATGATAATTTTTAAATTCATTTTTATTAGTAGCATCATGTTGGTCCAAAAATTTTGGGTGTTGTTTTGCAAAGGCACCCCTAAAGATAAATTGCCAAATACCAATTATCAACCAAGAGATAAAATCCAAAAAATTACCTTAGTGACCATCAATTGCCATAGATGAGAGGACTGGTATCCTCATCAACCAGCCACGGTCGATGGTCAACCAAAAAATACTTTTGGAGGCTCGGTGTCAAGAAAATAATCAGTCTCAAGAGGTATAACTGTAAATCCCTGCAAAAAGAAAATAAAAGGAATCTTCATCAATGTCATGCCCCTTGAACTCAAGTATCAAATTAGCTTCCATCAACTGTTGTATAAGAATATAAATCAAGTTGAGATATCATCCCAAAAGGATATTGGTATCTATTCCACTATTGGGTTTTTTCAATCAAAGAGGACAATTACCAGAGGGTAAATGTGAAAAATACAGATGCAACATCATTCATCTTCTCCATTTTTAAGTTACTTCATCTAGTCTAATTTAGGACGTGAAATATATGCAATAGAATCCATTGGATGAACCCCAAAAGAAAAATACTTTGACATAATGAAGTCAATACTCTTACAAATATATCCAGAAGAATTTCCCAAAACCCTTCTTTACCTATCAATTTGTAGAACTTGAAGTATTCATTGAGTATCCAAGCCATTGTCTACTTCAAAAATGGAATATCAATAAAAGTGACCAATAAGATACAGAGATATATACAGAAAATAAAATATTATGTAATATTCTCTTGTTATAAAAAAACATGTTGTCAGTATCATAGTATTGTTCAATTATAAACATTTTACTTTGCCAAAAGGAGTTGAAATACAATGAACTATTCTCTATTCTCTATTTCACATTGTCGCCAAGCATCTAAAGAGTAACTAAAAATGAACTATTAGAAGCATTGGACATCTACTTACGTATAACATAAATATAATCTTCCGACAGCATCATTCTTAGTTCATAAATATAATGAACTCGTGATGATGGATCTCCATTGATTATCTGACAAAATTACAAAGGCACACAATAAACATGGCGATATCAAGGAATGATATATACCTTTCAAAATTTGAGAGCTAGGTAACAAATATCCTTACCAAAATTAATATGCTTCCTGGTTTAAGCAGCCTAAAATTAGAGAAAAATAAATCCCGTCACTATAGTAAAATATCTCAAATATTCTGATCTTACAGCCCCAAAAATATCTCAAATATTCATGTAGTACAGAAAGAACGAATTGGGGGAGGGGTAGAGCCAAAAAATTTCTAAATAGAGGTCAAGCACAATATCAAATATTGACATCAATGGAATGGTCACATAAATTATTGGATTACAACAATGGAACAATTTTCACATTTTTGATACTTTCTTCAAAGGACTTGCTGGACTCCTGAGGTTGTATAACGAAATGTCTCCTAAATCGAGTGATTATGTAGAAGTTATAAATAAATTAACCTGCATGTTCACTTGTTGTATCATTTAAGCACCACTGAGAGGAGCATCTAGGCACTACTACACACAACATAAAATTTAATTAAATAATGGAAAATTTAAAAGTAAATTATAGGAATGCTAACAGACTCAAACTTTAACTTACCATCAGAGGATCCAGCATCCCTAAGAAAATAATAAGATAAATATTAGTCAACATATAAAAATAGTGAGATTGATTATAGAGCATTTTGTACCAGTACTTCATGACATGGTCTCTTTGAAAGAAAACTCCTAATTTTGGTTCTATTGTTATTTCCAATAAAACTACTTATTTTAATTGACATCAAAATGTTTTTAATTCATTGATTGCTTCCTAAATATTTTCAAATTTGCGATGAACGTATGGTCAGATTTGAATAATGTAAGGTGCAAAATGCCAATTTTGGCTTTTCTCTTGTCCTCGATCTAATAGAATGTCAAAATGAAATCAACAAGCAATTGAAATATAGAATCTCTACCTTTTTATCACTAATTATCTCTGTTTGCTGAACTTCTTATCCAGTCTCTATTTGTTTTCCCAAGCTATGCTCGTAAGAGTTCATGCATGTAACTTTTTGCTTACGATGTTTCTTGGCTGAAAAATAGAATAATCAAAATTATAATAACTTCATCTAGTCTCTAAGAAATTTGTCTAATACTAACATAATTCTACCTTTCCGGTCTATTCGAATTTGAAAAGGTGGGAAACTAAGATAAACTTCTTAAGCTAATTTGAGCACACAAACAAAGAATCAGAGAGAGAGATAGATACCTTGAGAAGAGAGAGATAGATAACTTCATCTAATCAGAGAGAGATAGATACCTTTGAGAAGATTTCAAAAAAGAAATAAAGAAACCTTGAGACCTTGAGCAGCGGAGACTTTGAGACGTTGAGAGCGGCGTGGATAGGCAGAGAAAAGCAGAGAAAAGAGGTGGAGAGAAAGGCGAAGAAAAGAGGTGGAGAGAAAGGCGAAGAAAGATAGACGGAAAAGGGCGGAGAAAGGGAGTGGGATTGGTTTCTCTCGCTCTCTTTTCCGTTTATCTCTGTTGAGTGCCTAAACCAAAACCCTAGGGTTTTGTGTACTTGTGCTTGTGATTTGGTTTCTCTGTTGCCTCCTCTTGGTTCTGGATGGTGCTACCTTGGTGCTTGCCGGTGCTGTTTCGATTGGTGCTATTGAGACGGTCATGAGGCGAGGAGATCCTCGGTACCGGCCGTTTTGTGTGCCCCCTTTTCGCGATTTGAGCTCTCACGGGTAATCTTTAAAACCCCTTTTCCATATTGCTGCAGAGAAGGAGAGAAGAAGGCTGAATGAAGAAACACGTGTCTCATGCGTGTCAACAATAGAGATTCAGATTGATTGGAGCAACGTTGGATACAGATCAGATGGTCCGAAAAGAGCCAGCATTGCAATGAACAGTGCAAAACCCTTCCAACATTATATATATAAAATAGATATCCACATCATATTACAGTGATAAAGCAAAATTTAAACTTTCAAATTAGACCAATAAAGTAATGTACATCGCAAGAAGCTATTGACTCTCGGTGCTCGCGATGGGGATCCATATAAGAGTACTGAAATGCTCCGTGCTATCAGCTGCAATTAGATCATCAATAATTGGTACCAACTGACGTCAAGTCCTAGGCAGTCCTCCAGCCATTCTAATTAGATACAAATTAATGATAAATCTAAATTGAGTCTTATGCTACTTATACTAAATTTATTCTAAAATATGCTAATTATACTAAAATAAACTAAATTATGTTAATTATACTAAATTATGATAATTGTACTAAAATATACTAAATTTGATTAATTATCCAAAAATAAACTAAATTATGCTAAATTATACTAAAATATACTAAATTATGCTAAAACATGTTAATTATGCTAAAATATAAAAAAATTATGATAATTGTACTAAAATATACTAAAATATGCTAAAATAAACAAAATTATGCTAATTATTCTAAAATAAACTAAATTTGGCTAAATTACACTAAATTATACTAAAATTTACTAAATTATGCTAAAATTAATAAAATTATGCTAATTATACTAAAATAAACTCAATTATGCTAAATTATACTAAAATATACTAAATTATGCTAAAATATGCTAATTATAATAAAATATAATAAATTATGATAATTGTACTAAAATATACTAAATTATGTTAAAAATAAACAAAATTATTACGCTAGTTATCCTAAAATAAACTAAAATATTCTAAATTATACTAAAATATACTAAATTATGCTAATTATACTAAATTATGTTAAAATATGCTATTATACTAAAATATAATAAATTATGATAATTGTACTCAAATATACCAAAATAAACAAAATTACGATAATTATACTAAAATATACTAAATTATGCTAATTATACTAAATTATACTAAATTATGCTAATTATACTAAATTATGTTATATTATACTAAAATAAACTAAAGTATGCTAATTATACTAAAATATACTAAATTATGCTAAAATATGGGGGACATACAAAATTATGCTAAATTATACTAAAATAAACCAAACTATACTAACTACAATAAATTATGCTCAAATAGACTAAATTATGCTAATTATACTAAATTATACTAAA
This sequence comes from Carex arenaria, assembly GCA_964058825.1. Classification (NCBI taxonomy): domain Eukaryota; kingdom Viridiplantae; phylum Streptophyta; class Magnoliopsida; order Poales; family Cyperaceae; genus Carex; species Carex arenaria. The sequence goes on along the minus strand of CAXKVW010000108.1, from coordinate 122,270 downwards.
ATAAACTGAACTATACTAATTACAATAAATTATGCTCAAATAAACTAAAATAAACTAATTTTGGTACATTTCTAACAAAATTTAACAATTTATAACCATTTTGGACTTAAAATAAATTTTAAAAATATAGAAGGACTTATTTGTAAATGTGGAAAGAGAACGAGAAATAGAGGAAGTGAGGAGAAAGAATGAATTTTTGCAGAAAGAGAAGGAGAAAGAGAAAAAAGTGATGAGAGAGTGTGAAATTTGATAGAATAAATCAACAATTATGGATACTTCAGTTATTTTGTATTTAATTTTGAATGTTGAAACGAAATCGGTATTATTTGGGTTTATTATGTGTGCTTACTTTAAGAAGCTAATATTATACCAGCAATAACAACGGACGAATCGCATTGGGCCTGGTTTTGTATATCTTCATCCGGGTAGAGAAGGGGAAATAATGGATAAAAAAAAAAAAAAATTCATAAACAAAATGAAGAAATCAAACTCATGAGCTCTCGGAATAATGTGACGCATCGGGTCCATGGGTTTTCTTATGCCTTCTCATAACTAGATAAAGAAACATGACCAAATGATTGACTGGGTTGGGTTGAGTTGGGCTGGGCTTATCTCTCCTGATCTACACTCTTTTAGATGTATCGGGTTGGACCCGTAGTTGCATCTCATGTCAAGTTCAGGAGAACGGAGTAGGTCTGATGCTTATCAGATCAATTTCTGGTTCCAATGAGGTTCATGACCATTCGATCCATCTTAAGTCTGTGTGTACGAAAATCGAAACATACATGTATGAAATTTAAAGCATTGCACACGAATTTTAAAGCAAATTAGACAGTGATTGAACCCAACAAACTAAAGTAGGTCCGATGGACATTGAAACTGCTCCAAAATCTAAATTCAGAATCCATTTTTTCATCTGATAAACTTTTAAGATGGTGAATAGAATAACCCCCCTCCTTTTTTTTTGTTAAAAAAAAAAACAGAGATACTAAGATGCACTGGAAAGTTGCTTCGAGGTTTATATTAAACCGGAAACAAATCGGCTGTATTAATGGAATAACAAGACTTGTTATTCCAATGTTTGCTGTTCAACTTTGTTGAAATTTGTATATGAAAAAGTGTCTTTGTCGTGATTCGCGCACAAAAAAAATCTGAACGATTGCCATTAGAAAAACTGGGTAGGAAAAAGAGGCGATTTTTTTCTTATTAAACTATATATATGTCATGTTTTCCAGCATGTTTTACAATGCGAAGACAAAATTCAAGAAACGCCAAAGAAAAATATAAGAAATATTCATCACATAAATTCTCAACTGTACTCTGCATTTCCTTACCAACACCTGGTTTCTGGAAATAAATCTGTTGTTATTCCAATGGGATAACAGATTCTGTTATTCTGATTCCAACCATTTAAAGTTTTTCATGTGTGAATCTCAATAGACAAACTTTTTCATACACCAATCTCAATGAAGTTGAATGGTTGGAATCAGAATAATAGGAACCTGTTATTCCATTGGAATAACAGTAAATATATTTCCATGCTTTCTACAGCAGTCATCTCCTCTTTATTAAGACAATTGCAGTGATAATGAATATTCAAAGTAATTTCTGCTAAAATCCTATTAATATTTGGCTCATTGAATAATGAAGTTTTCAAGCTTTCTCATCTTTACCTTACTCGATTAAAATACCAATATTAGTTTCTTATCTAACATTTTAATATTTATAATTTGAACTAAACCTGGTTATATTTCATTGTAACTCACAGTGTATTTTGTGGTTAATGACATAATGTTCATGCCTAATTGATTTCTTTGAGAGTAGGTCCCATGCCCATCGGACCTACCTTTTTCGATGGGTGAAAAGACCATCAGATCTGAATCAAGATTTCGTGTGAACTCATTAAAATCCGTGCAAGTATTTTTCAGTTTCCATGCGCACAAATCTCAATGATAATCGTACGGTATTAAAACTGATTGAACCTAAAAATAGGTCCGATGTCTATCGGACCTACTCCTATCTCTTGGGCATCGGACCTACTCCTATCTCTTCTCAAAATAGAGACAAGACCCTGATTGATTTCTCAAAAAAATAAAAAATAAAATAAATAATGTTCATGCCCACGGGTTTTTCCCTCAAAAAATGTGACAGAAGGAAGACATTAAATAGCCCGTTAAAACTCCAGCCCAATATCATCTGGCGACTGAATTGGTTTATATGGAAAAAAGGATAAAAATAATAATAATTGACATATACTGACATTAAAGTGCTCGAACACAAACCCATCATGATTCACCAATCAGCTTAAAGTTTTTAGTGGCTTAACATGTGCACGAGGAGGCTGTCGATTATTGTCGGAAACATGATGCCATCAATGGAGATATCCCGTAAAGCGGTGGAGAAAGAAGTACTGAATTTTCTATTTTTAGAAATGTTTTAATTGTATTGTAAAGAATCATGAACCACGCTGAGTGCAGTGTAGGGGTGAAAAAGAATCAGATATTATCCGACTGCATTCAGAAGATACGGATATTCGATATCCGAATATCCGTACAAATACGGATACAGATATAATTTAAATTTTAATTAGTTGTATCTGAATAGTAATTATATAATATATAGTTTAATATATATTATGAAAAAAATTATATTATTCGTTATTATAAAAAACATATATCTGTAAAAAATCCAATCCATATCCGTATCTGTATCCATATCCGAAAAATAAAAACGGACACGGATATAGTTTTATCACTATTCGATACGTATCTGATCCGTTTGCACCCCCAGTGCAGTGGTACGAACATATATGTTTTTTTCAAAGAGACACATTCAATTGGCGAAAATAGTATCTAAAAGATTTTAAAATATACCGAGTAATTTAATAAAAATATATTTTGTAAATATTTAGAAAGGCTATTTTTTCCGGACACTATAAAAGGAACTCTATCAATGATATAGTTCTTTAGGTACTTTTTAGAAAACTATAGTGTTGATTTCTTAGCACATAGATCACTAATATTATTCCTTATGAGTTAATTCTTGGAGAAAATTAAAATATTTAAAATACAAAATAAATTAATTTGTTGATCATTAATTCAAACTTTAAATTAATTTGTTGAATATTAATTTATTTTGTTCACAAAGAACTTGCATAATCTTTGAAAAACATTCACAAATGTTCACCAGTAATATTCTCCATCCCAACAAAAATATCACTCCGATCTTCAAAAATAATACAATAGTTCAAGCACTCAACACATAATTCAGATCTAGTGAAGTAACCCAAAAATTGAGTTTTAGATCATGACCGTCCGATTCGAATCCGAGACCATCTATTCGGAAGTGGAGCGTACACATCTCGAGAGGCAAATTCAAATTCCGAGACGATCCCCAACGACGAATTCAAATCGGATAGTCCTGATCCAAAACTCAAAAGTTGAATTACTTTAGGGGATCCGGACCCCTTAACACAGAGCTTATTACATGCAGTTGAACAGAGCTTCATACTTTTATAGTTCAAGAATTTTTTTTAGTACAATAAGAACATATTTTGCTCAATTGTTCTTTCCGAAAAAATAGCATGTAATAAAAGCAAGTTTGGAATAGTGATGGAGTTTTCTTCACCTTGCTTGTTTGGAGAAAGTGAGAGATACCTCCTGCTGGTGGCTACAAGTGAGAGGGCAAGTTTGGAATAAATAGGAAAGAAAGATCCACCCTCTCTGTTTTTTTTTTCTCCCTTAATATTTATATATTTTTTGTTTGAATTTGAAGAGAGAGATCCGATTTTTTTTGTTTATAGTATTAAAAAAATGTTGCATATTTTTGCAAAGTATTCATAACTAGTAATTCATTGCGATGAACCGTAAAAAAATGTTGTGGTCGAAAGACAGCAGAATTTAACGGCCACAATCTAGAATTCAATTATACTGACTTGTATTTTGATCCAAAATAGTGAATCGTAGTGAATATTGATTTTGAATATTTTTACAAAAATAATGTGAAGGATTAAATTTTTTTTTTTTTACTGCAACGAATGAAAATATCGGAAGAAGATATTGAGAGACCACCTGCTTCAAAGTTTGTGTCATTGTGTGCACATGTGAATTGTGAAAGACGAGTAGAACTAGGGTGTTCATTAAGTCTCTATATGAACTCTGCTCTAAAATCGATTAAATTAGTTTCAAACGATGAATTCAAACCGTTTAAATCTTTCTACATTATGAGTGATGCGTTTACGTGTGAAAATTTTAAAGTTTCAAATTAATTTAGTATAAAATCAAGTAGTCAAAATTAAAAAGTTTATAAATTAATTTTAATTCATTAATTTTTTTGATGCCTTTTGACCACTTGACTCTATATATAATTAATTTAAAATTTTAAAAATTTCGCATGTAGACGCATCACTCGTAAGGAAGAAATATTTTAACGTTTGAATTCATTGTTTAAAGCCAATCCGATAGATTTTAAAATTGAGTTCACGAAAAGACTTGATGAACTTAGGAACACCCTGTTCTACTTGTGAAAGACACCTAGAATTCAAATAAATATGAATTAAAATAAGACATCACATGGGTCTTTTAATAGAAGTTGGCCCAGTATCTAGAAAAAGAAAAACATGACACGCCGTGACGTGACGTGATCAATTATTTTTTTCACGTGACGTGACCAAAATAGCGGCAGGCGATAACGTCACGCGAATGGTCACGTCATTCGTAGTCACGCCGTGATCACACGTGACGTGACATAACGTGAATTAGTCACGTCAAACATTTTTTTATATTTTAATTTATATTGTTAAAAATTAAAAAAATTATAAAATATGAAAAATTCTAAAAATCTAAAACGAGTAAATAATGTTGTTAAAAATTCAAATTATAAATATTCATTAAGCTAAATTAATAATTCCAATTCTGATTGTACATATTGTACCGCCGTGACGTGACGTGACATATAATTTTCATAGAATACAGTCACGTCAAGCGAATAATTACGTCACACGACACACGAGTCACGTCACGTAATCGATATACGTGACATAACATGTACATAATGTCACTCGTCACGCCGTAACAAATTTTCTTCTGTGTCAATATCATATAATTAAATTGGTGTACGAACAAAAACAAGTATTAGAAAAAGACGAGGTTTATTCAAACACCACCAATCAGGCAATCATGACTCATGCACCAACTTGGGTTTTCTTTGTCTTTTCCTATCTATCACAGCTCTAAAGCAGAATAATAAAATGGGGAAGAAAATAACGAGACTGTAGGAGTAGCTGTCGAGGAGGGTAACAGGAGCCTTCCTGAGTGGCTTCCTCTGAATGAGCTAGCGTTGACTCTGAACAAGTCAATTATCAGCAAATTGCAAATATACGCGTTGGATCCAAAGAAATCTAAACCGTCCACTTCTATCGAACGGTTCGAAACAGTCCTGACAATACAGTTATCCTGACAATGATGACCGTCGATTTCAAATGAACGGTTAAGATTAAGATCTGCTTGACTTGACCAATGAATTCCGTACTAGTGAAGAGAAACCCAATACACAGACACGAGATGAGTTTGGGCCCGTTTGAGTCCGATGGGATCCATAGCCGTCCGATCGGCTTTAAAATTAGTGTTCAGCGCCTTAATATCTGTGTGCACGACGTTTAAAGCATATCGGACTGTTTTGGAACCATCGGATGCAAATTTAAGTCCGATGGGTATCGGACCGAAATTTAAGTCTACAGACACCATTTCTTCTCAGTTTCCTTAACCTCTCTCTGCTTCTTCCTTTCTTCTTCTTCTTCTTTACACGGTCGTCTTTTTCACTCCAACTAAATAACTTCACCATTTTCTCTTTCCATTCCCGAAACCAACAAAAAATTCCCCACGCACTAATCAAATGTCATCCAGCACTAACCAGCAGGGCTGCTGCGCGCGTTGCTGCTCTCTTCTGGTCAGTCTCGGCTTCGTGGTTTTAGTCTACTGGTTGATCTTTCAACCTCATCAGATCCGTGCCTACGTAGACACTGCCACGCTCTCAAACTTCTCACTCTCCAACACCACATCGGCTCCTTCGCTCACCTACAACCTCAATCTGACCCTCTCGCTCCGCAACCCCAATCGCCGGATCGGGATCTACTTCGATCGCCTCTCCGCAGCTGCTTTCTACGACGGGTCACAGCTGGGCCCCACGGAGTCTGATTTTGACTCTTCCTTCCAGAAAACGAAAACCACCAAAGTGGTGTACCCGGCGTTTGCGGGGAATGAGAGCAATTTGGGAGGAGGGGTGAGAGATGCTTTTAGCAAGGATCAAAAGGAAGGAGCGTATAATGTTCTCGTAAAGTTACGTTCGAAATTGAGGTATAAATTATGGTTTGTGAAGGTGCATTTTAAACCCAAAATCGATTGCTGGTTAAGATTTCCATTAATGGCAAATGGGAACGTTTTGGTGGCTGCATTCACCAAGTGTCACGTCGACTATTGATATGCGAAATTCCATTTGTTATTTTATTTATTGATGTTGATATTTCTCTGATTGCCCCCGCGTTTAGAGTGAGGATTGTGATTTAATTTGGATTTTGAAATTACATTTTCGAGCTATATTGATCTTTATCAGATTGTATTCCATTTCAATTTAAACTGTAAGTTCATTGATTGACCTTCTAGTTTCATTTAGTTTTTAGAAGGCCTTGATTTAACTAATTTTGGGGATTGGTTTCCAACAACAGGGGGACTGGGGGGTTGACTTGACTTGAACAAATTAAGTAATTGGAGGCAAAAATGGGAACTTCAAAGAAAGTATGATGGAATTGGAAACTTGACACGGTGGAGCTGGTTTTGTTACGGAACGGCACGAAATGTGTAATAGTTATGTGTTGTGATTCGCGTATCGCGTGCTGTAATCATTCACGTGATCTAACTATCTTTTAAAAATTTGACACAGCATGTTACGCGAAAGATTTAGTTACGATACGACATGGTACATAGTTACGCGAGTCATGTGTAATTTAGAGTTTTAGATCTTGATCAAATGGTGAATCTTAAATAAACTAACTTAAATTATGAAAAAATAGTTAAACGTAATCAAACGTGACCAATCAAATTTGAACACGTCACGTTTAGGCACGGCACGTTTGGCCATGGCGTGCTTCGGTGTGCAGTGACTACCGTTGATATTTTAGTCACGACATAGTATGGCATGATACGACATGTGTGACTGTATACTTGATCATGGTACGAGACCTAAGTCATGATATATTAGTTATTACATGACATGACTCGGGACGTTTTTACGACTCTAAATGTGGAATTAACTTTGAACAAATTAAGTAATTGAAGGCAAAAATGGGAACTTCAAAGAAAGCATAATGGAATTCGAAAATGCGTGCAGGCGGGGGTGTGGGGAGTTCTAATTAATATCCAGTTAACCTAAAAAAATTATAAATTTTAAGATAAGTGTTAATTTGATATAAACAGCCAGAATACCTCATGAAGTAACTAAAAAATTAAGTTAAACATACGAATTTGAATATGCTTGTCAGACGCACAAACGAATAAATTAGGAGGTTATTAGAAATCAGTGTTGCAAAATACGTCCGTTTAGACCGATTAATCGGCTGATTAGTTGTTAGCGGTGATCAAACCGTTACGGATTTTTTCGACTAATTGACCGATTATTCCCAGTTAATTATTTGGTGGTACTATATCAGTCCGATAACCGCATATCGTTATTTACAACACTGCTAGAAATTGATACCTCATGAATCTTGATGCAATCGGACAGTCGGGACTCGAGAGCCGACCAGCACCAATGCTGCGAGGATTTGAAATCAGAAAGAGGGACGGGTGTAACTACAAATTACCAATAGGCCAACCGGGTTGGAGTGAGAAATATAGCATAATGGAGTCGGCTCTATCACATAATGACACAGTTATAACATGAAACGACATGACACGCATGTCGGTTACGTGCCGTGACTCGCGTGTCTGATCATTCGCATGCCATGACCATCTTTAAAAAATTCAGAATGTATGGAACGATATATCACGCGAAAGATTTAATCACAGTACGTCACGACACGTGGTCACACAAGTCGCGTATAATTAGAACTGTTATATCTTAATTAAATGATGCTAAGGTACAATAGAAAAATTATTTTTTATCTTCTTTTATAATTTTTCTCTTTTTATCTTAATTCTCTTCTTAAAGTGTTTAATATCTCACTAAATTAAACGAAATCTGCAGTAGTTAATATTAATTTGGACTCTCGGTGTCTAATCCTGAAGAAGGGACCCACAATGAATTGTTTTGGGCCTGCATCGACCTAAATTATTAACGATGCAGGCCCGTAGCCCGTGTTAGTGCAAGGCCTGTATCTCATGCAAAACCCGGTGTCAATTTTTATTTAATTTGGTTAATTGGGACCATTGGATTGGTTAATTGGGACCCTGTATCTCATGCAAAACCCGGTGACAATTCGCCTTATGGCAGAAAAACAATATGAGACATATAACAGTGGTTGACCTACTGTTGAGAGTAACAACAACGAAATCTTTCTTTTTCTTTATAGAGTTTATTTTTGTCTATTTCTATCTTTACGATTGTACGTAAATATTTATGTTTTCTTTATCTTTGTTTATTTTTTATCGTTACAATTGTATGTAAATATTTATGTTTTTTTAAGGATTTTTTTATTATTTTCACGTAAATATTGAAATTTTTTTTAAGGATTTTTTTTATTTTCACGTAAATTCGTAAGATAACACCTTACCACCTTACTCTAAAAAAAATTATTTAAAATTTAAACTAAGGTTCTTATTTTAATGTTCTGAATAGACTAATAAACTGTTCTTTTAACTTAATTAACATGTCAGGATTTTTTTTGTGTTAGCCTATGGGGACATAACACCAAGATATATTGGGAGAAGTTATCAAAACCCGATGCCTTAAAAGATCTTTTTGATAGAAAACTAAAAATCTGGACTGTGATATACATGATTACAATTTGTAGCACATAAAACTAAAAATTAATTCATGTAATCTTTTTTTTTTTGAAAAAGTGGAATTTCCACCAGTTTCATTACGAAACAATGTTTGTACAAAGCATACTAAACCGTGCAAAGCACCCATAATCCACTTATTCTAAGCTAAAGAAAGACAAATCCAACTATCAACAATAGCAAACTAGCACAATATAAAGCAAATAAGAGAAACATAATCCAAGAGGATCAATCACTAATGTCAATCCTGCTAGATGAAGAGGAGGATCCAGTATCCACCAAAGACCAATCAGGAGACGACAAAGCAGTGGCCTCCTCAATGGCTTCGGATAACTCTCTATCAGACCCGGCGAACCCAAGAGTAGGGGCCCCGTCTGTACCCTGTGAATCCGAATCCGATAGAACAATCAAGGGGCCTAAATGAGTTAAAGGAGAAACATCGAAAGGCAGAATCAATGATAATTTAAAATAAGAGTTATCTAAACGAGCTTTACACCAAAAAGAAGTCAAAGCAATTATGGAAGAAGCTACCGAACTAATAGGAGGTATTGGTGAATTCTGAAAACAAATCTTATTTCTGGTTAACCAAACAATCCATAAAGTGGCAGCCCTAATTAACTCAACCAAAAAGGAATCCTTTAGAGGAATCCAATAATCAAAATGCCAAAGGTCAGAAACCTGAGTACAATTAAAAATAAAATTGTTATGATTACCGATCCAAGACCATATGGTTGAAGTAAAAGGACAAGTAACAAAAAGGTGGTCTACATTCTCAGGAGCACCACAAAATACACAATCTACATTACCCTGCCATCCCCGGGAACGTAAATTACATTTAGTAAGAACTTTATCCTGTCGAAGCAACCAAACAAAAATTTTAATCTTGAGTGGAATTTTGGTCGACCAAAGAGTACGGTAGGTATTGTTAGTAAAACCACTAAATAGAAGCCATTTATAAAGAGAATTGACAGTAAAAAGGCCCTTAGAAGTCCATCGCCAGGAAATGCTATCTAGTTGAGGCGAAGTTAAAGAATGAAACGGAAAAGCCCCTATAAGTTGTAGCCATTCATGAAGAGTAATACCTGTTAATTGCCTACTAAATTGCAAACTAAATGGAAAATTAGAAAAAACCGCAGCTACAGTAATGGAAGGATCTAGAGCAATTCTAAAGAGATTAGGGAAAGAACAATATAGAGCGCACTCACCATTCCATCTATCTAACCAAAAACATGTATCTCTACCATTTCCCACAATCCTATTAATTCCCAAATTAAAAATTTCAGTAAGATCGAGAATACTGGCCCAAAAAGAAGAGAATCTAGTGGAAGCTAAACCAGAAGAATCATATTTGGCAATTAAAATCAATTTCCACTTACCTGTGACGGTGGGGTCCTTAAACCGAAACCACCATTTGGCCAATAATGCTATATTCATAAAGTTAAGGTTAAGAACACCTAAACCCCCTTGATTTTTGGGTAAACAAACCGTGGACCATTTAATAAGGTGATATCGCCTTCTTCCCGCAATACCATTAGCCCAAAGAAAACGCTTTCGTAGGACGTCAATCTTTTTCCTAATAGTAACCGGGACTCTATAAATAGAAAGCCAATAGAGAGGCATTGAGGACAGAACAGAATTTAATAATGTCACCCTTCCGCCCAATGATAGTAAAGAACCCTTCCAAGTTTGTAGGCGTTTCTCAATTTTATTTACTAATGGGGACCAATCATTTAAGCTTAATTTTTTCCAATGAAGAGGAACACCTAAGTAAGAAATAGGCAAAGAACCAATAGTACAATTTAATTGACGAGCTAATAGAGAAGATTCATGATCAGAAATATTTAAAGGAACCAGTTCACTCTTTTCAAAATTTATTTTTAAACCCGATAAATTTTCAAATCCTAAAAGTAGAAACTTAAGATGTTCAACCATACGGGAATTAGCTTCCAAAAATAACAAAGTGTCGTCCGCAAAATGTAAATTCAAAACTTTAATATCATTACCTAAGCCAGATATAAATCCAGCTGATTGGGCCTTACTAAGAATTTTATTAAGTGCATCCGCTACCAAATCAAAAAGTAAAGGAGAAAGAGGGTCCCCCTGTCTGAGACCTTGTTTACAATGGAAATAATTACCTAAATCACCATTAAAAGAAATACATGTTCGACCACTCTGCAAAATATCTCTAATCCAATTAATAAAAAGTTCGCCAAAGCCTCGAGCAACTAAAACCTCCAATAAAAAATCCCAATTAATTTTATCAAAGGCCTTCTCAAAATCAAGTTTGAGAAGAATACCCTTTTGCTTAGACAAACGAACTTGATGTAAAATTTCATGAGCACAAATTATATTATCTCCAATTAATCGACCTTTAAGAAAAGCTGCCTGAGAATCATCTATAAGGGGATCTAATACTAAAGAAAGCCTATTGGTTAATAATTTAGTAATCATCTTGAAACTACAATTAATAAGACTAATGGGCCTAAATTGTTTAATAGTGGTGACATCTGCTTTTTTAGGAATCAAACAAATAGAAGCGAGATTTAGTTTGGAAATATCTAAAGTTCTATTATAAAAAGATTGAAATAACTTGAAAATATCTGGATGAACAAGATCCCAAAACGATTGATAGAACAAAAAGGAAAGACCGTCAGGGCCTGGAGCTTTACCAGGATTACAAGAAAAAATAGTCTTCCTAATTTCATCAAGAGTGAAAGGAAGTTCAAGAGAAATTTGTTGAGAAGGAGTTAAACGCTCAGAAGGAGCCCACAGATCATGTTGTAAAGTGAGTAATCGAGGAGAAGTTGTACCTAATAAATTTTTATAATAGGAGGTTATATGAAGCTTAAGAACTACAGGATCAAAGACAGTAATGCCATCAATATCTAATGAAAAAATTGCATTTTTCTTTTTCCTATGAGAAGCGGAAATATGAAAAAAGGCAGTATTGGAATCCCCTTCTAAAAACCACTGTAAACGAGATCTTTGATGCCAAGAAATTTCTTCCTCTTTATAAAGCCTATGTAAACTAGATTGGCACTCTTGCCAATGAGAATAATCAGAAGGAGATAAGGAATTAGAATCATGTTGTAATTCATAAGAGGAAATATGTTCAAGAAGAGATGATTTCAATCTCCTCTTCTCACCAACTAAGTTAGCATGCCAGCCCTGTAATTTTTGTCTAAAGAATTGCAATTTAAATTTCCAAGAGTTACCTAAATCATCCCCTAAATTAAATGATAACCACCATGAAGTAACCAAGTCAACGAAGCCATCCTGAGAAAGCCAAATTTTCTCAAAACGTACATTTTTTTGGTGATAATTAAGTAAGGAGCCAGTAGTTAAAATGAGAGGGTTATGGTCTGAAAAAATACGAGGTAAAGAATAAACTAGAGAAGAAGAATAGTGGGTAAGCCATTGATTGGAACAAAAATATCTATCTAAAAGAGCTTTCGAACTAGAAGTGGACGACCTAGCCCATGTAAACTTCCTATCAACCAATGGTAACTCAACTAATTGCAAATTCGAGATGAGATTATTAAACCTATTACTTAAAACACAATTGAATGTAGAACCTTGTTTTTCCTGTCGAGTTCTAATCAAATTAAAATCACCCCCAATGAGCCAAGAAGGAATACCCAATAAACTAATGGAACGAATTTCATTCAAAAAAATGGACCGTTGTGATGATAAAACAGGGCCATACACCACAGTATATAACCAATCAAAATCCTCATATTTATTACGGAGATGAACTGTGATGGAAAAATCCATAATCCAAGTATTAAGAACTAAAAATTTTGTTTCATTAATACCAACTAAAATACCACCCGAAGATCCTTGCGAACTTTTAACAACCCAATGAGAAATTGTAGAACTAAAAGCATTAAGGGTTCTAGTGGGAAAAGAATCCTTCTTAGTCTCTTGAATACCAACTAAATCAATTTTCTTAGTAGAGAGGGTATCCCGCAGAAACCTACGCTTAACAGAAGAACCTAGACCTCGTGCATTCCAATTAAATAAACTAATCATTAGTGGAGCTAGTCTCATCTAAAGCATTTAAAATAAGAGTACTAATGTCTGTTGGGGGCTTAGAAGGATCCGAAGCTTTGGTAGTCAGAACAGTATACAAGGAATCATGAAATCGTGAGTTAGACAAAGATTTTAAACATTGAACCGAATGAAATATCTCCTCCTCAGTAGAACCCAAAGAAAACCCACTAAGATTGTACAAGTTAATTATCTCCTTATCAGTAAGGGTGACATAAGGAAATTGAGAAACAATAACCATACCTGCAGAAGTGCCGCCTTTAACAGCTTTGCCAGCAACCTCCTTCATGCGGAGACGAAAACTGTGACGGACCTCCTCAGAGGAAGCAGGGCCTTTGCTGCGAGTAGAGAGAGGAGCAGCAGCTGAGGAAGTAGGTTGAGAAGAAATAGGAGGCGGAACAGCAGCCAAAGGGACAGCATCAGTGGTAACCTCAACAGTGTCGGTGGTAACCTCAACGGGTGGTAGAGCATCGGTGGGAGCCTCAATACATGGTAGTACATCAGAGGTAATAAGGACTGGTGCAAGAGGAACAACAGAAGTCGCTGCAGGTATGACAAGAGAAACTGAAGAGGCTGGAATCGAAGTAGAAGCTGTAGCAACAGGATCTGTCTCAATTGGGGCCGCCTCAGGTTGTGCACTAGGTAGCGTCTCAGGTGGAATCAAAGCAACAGTAACCGGATCAAGATTAGAGGCTGCTGGAACCAAGTTAGAAGCAACGGGTACAGAAGCAACAACAGGCACCGAATAGTTTGTGGGAACTTCAAATCCAGGAGGGAGTAGAGGACCATCAGAAGAATTGAGGGAATCAAAAGAATGTATCGGAGGTGGAGAAGGAGACCGAAGTCGCTTTCTGGTATAAAGCTGACACCTAGAGTTACCCCATGGCATGACATCTTTGTCATCTTCGACGACAACTTGCACAAACTGAGAGTAACCATCTCCATTATCCTCTGTAAAAAGAAGGTGCCGACAGGCAGGGATTACCTCTTTATCCGGGACCCCTATCTTAATACGAAGGCCGACCATACTACGGCGATCAAAAGAGCGAGGGTCCGAGTCAAGTAAAACACCCCCTAAATCTCTAGCAAGCTGTTGAATTTCATTTTCCCGCCACAAATCATGCGGGAAGCCATAGATTTGAATCCAGTATGCCTTGAGACGTGAACGGCGATTAAAGAAATCAAAGTCATAAGCACAAACCGGAAATGTCACATCGCCAAGAACTAATTCGCGGTCAAGAAGGCGCCGATCACGCCATGCCAGGGTAGGAGAGGACACTAAGTATTGTTGATTTGGCAATGCCCGAGCTATCCATGTCCAGTGGTGGATAGGAAATTGATTAGCCAGATGAGATTGAATGAAGTGAGGACCGTTATTACCAACATCTGTCAAGACGACCCCCTGAGAAAGGGTGTTGCGAAAACGAACAGAAGCCGGAGTAGCATAAAAGCGCATGATAGGGAGTGTGTGAGCTTCAAGAAGCCGGGATTGGGATGGAGGTGGAACCATGATCAATGGCACAGTAGGGTCAGGTACAGGGGGTAAAGGCTGAGGGGCAGGGCGGGGAGCTATCGGCTGAGGGACAGGGCGGAGAGCTATCGGTGCAGGACGGGGGATTAGTGGCTGAGGGTTAGGTAGTGGTGGAGGTGCAGGACCGGGGGCCAGCGGTTGAGGTGCTGGGAGGGGGGCTAGAGGCGGTACTGACAGAGGTACAGGTGCTGACAGTGTGTTGGGAGGTACTGACAGAGGTGGTACGACAGGGGCAAGAGGCGGTGGTGCAGGACGGTGGGCCAGCGACTGAGGGAGAGGGGCTAGTGGCGGTGGAAGGCGGTGTTGATGACAGGTGGTAGATCGGTGACCCGTCCGGCCACAAGAGAAGCAAGAAAGGGCATTGCGACAGACATTGGCGAGGTGTCCCGTGTCCCCACATTTGAAGCAAACCTCCTTCCCGGACATTGCAAGCTTACGAAGGTTCTGAATTTTGGTAGAGGCACGATTGAAGGGAGCTCTTGGGCGGGAATTAGAAGGCTTAGGTTGATCTAAAATTGAACGTCGAACCATATCAGTGAATAGAGGACGAGGTAATTGGGGAAACGACAATTGAACGGAAGGTGGTTGTAACGGTGATGGATTGGATGAAAGGCGTGACTCAATGGCACTGGAGAGGGAAGTAAGAGTGCGTTGGAGCTCTGCTAAGAGAGAGGGGAGAGGGCCTAGCAGCTCCATGAGGGAGAAAGAAGAATCTTGAAGGCCCAAGGCCTATTCTTGAAACTCCGATCGTGGCTTAGCCCAAGAGAAAAAAGGTCTTTAACCTCTAGAAGTGGAGATGATCCGAGGCTTGAATGCAATTTAAGAGGGAGAGAGAAAGAGATTCGTTGAGTAGTTGGAAGGGGATAAGAGATTAAAGGAGAAACATCGAAAGGCAGAATCAATGATAATTTAAAATAAGAGTTATCTAAACGAGCTTTACACCAAAAAGAAGTCAAAGCAATTATGGAAGAAGCTACCGAACTAATAGGAGGTATTGGTGAATTCTGAAAACAAATCTTATTTCTGGTTAACCAAACAATCCATAAAGTGGCAGCCCTAATTAACTCAACCAAAAAGGAATCCTTTAGAGGAATCCAATAATCAAAATGCCAAAGGTCAGAAACCTGAGTACAATTAAAAATAAAATTGTTATGATTACCGATCCAAGACCATATGGTTGAAGTAAAAGGACAAGTAACAAAAAGGTGGTCTACATTCTCAGGAGCACCACAAAATACACAATCTACATTACCCTGCCATCCCCGGGAACGTAAATTACATTTAGTAAGAACTTTATCCTGTCGAAGCGAGTATGTATGTCATATCATTACATTTACTGATAAATTACCCGACTCGTTGGTTCGCGACTATGTATTGTCATATCATTCATCTGAAAAACATCATTTGAGACCTCTTGATCTCTATTCGTAAATATAAACAAACGTACGCACATAACTCTCAGCGAGTCGGCTGTCTGTTCACTGCACCAATGTTTGGTTCACATTCCGTGAACCAAGTTCAAACAAACTTCACTTGAAAGCTGTGTGGTGAGTTGAATTCGTATTCTCTGCATTAACTAAAAAAGAAATCTTCTGAGTTAATGAATCTCAACCGTTCAATATGTTTTAAAATTCGTACAGAATAGATTTGCACTAATATTGAAAAACCTCCTATATTTATAGGATTGCCGGATTGACTCTGTTTAAAATCATACGGTTGAGATTAACTCAAAAAATTCTCTTTTGAGTTAATGCAGAGGATACGCGTTCGTTCGTGTGAGTTCGAGTTGGTGGAGTCCGTATCCTCTGAGATATCTCAATTTTTGCGTGACCGACGTTTCTGGTGCCTATTCGGGGGAACGTAGGGGCCCATCATTATTTTAGCTTTGAGATTCGTGCAGAACGTATTTCAACGATTGAGATATTCGAAAAAGTCACGCAAAGTTTGAGATATCTCAGAGGATACGAATTCGAGTTGGTGACCGTGTGAACAGACGTCTCTTCATATCCCAGCTCCATCATCATCATCATTGCACACATGCGCAGTGACTCGCAATTCGTGCCAAATTACGGCTTGCAGTACACACGTGGTGTAACGCTTCCTCCGAATCCCTTCATCTCCCAAGTCCCAACCCCTTTCATTTCAAACATGGAAATGGAAGGATAAACAGCTCCAACTGAGACACCTTTACACAATTACACATAATACAATGCAATAAATTTTTTTAAAACTGGGATGCTTAATAAAGAGTCCAATTTAGTATGGCATCAACTCCAAAATTAATTAGATAGACTTCAAACAGCTAATTCAAACTGTTCAAACTTATTTACTTTATGAGTGATGCGTTTACATGTAAATTTTTTATATTTCCGAATTATTTTAGTATCAAATCAAGCGGTCAAAAATGTTGAAAAATGAATGTATTAAAATTAACTTAAAACTCACACATTTGACCGCTTGACTTAATACTAAATAAATTCAAAAAATTATAAAATTGGCATGTAAACGCACAACTAATGAAGTAGATCGGTTTGAACGGTTTGGATTCACCATTTTAAATTGATTCAGTAGGTTTTGGAATTGGTGTTATATAAGTTGAAATGACACTGATGTCATACTAGCCAGACTCCTTAATAAATAATAATACATATACACCCCAAAGTACTAGTATTTGACACATTTTATTGAATAATAATGTTGCAGTATTTTGCAAATAACACCTAATGAGAGAGTAATTAATAGTTTCCTTTTTTTGGTTAATTGAGAGAAGCATTTTTATAAAACTATATAGTATTATTACTGGATAAGTGGATATAGTTTTTTTTATATAATAACATATTATATGAAGTTTTTTTTTTCGAAGATTAAAGAAATAGTGCTTACGTACGTCTTCATTTATCCTCTCAGTATAAAATTCGACACGTGAAATTTTCAAAGTTGAAAATATCTTCAATATAATGTAAATATATATACATATATATATATATATATATATATATATATATATATAATGAGGAGGGTTCAAATGCACCATAGTTTTGTGCTCCAATTATGCTCTATTTCTTTATCTTAATTTTTAAAATCCAAACAGTCGATCCGAACTGCTTAAAATAATTATTGCAATACTTGGAGACCAAATTTTATATTTTTTAGAATTTCTTTACTATTTGTTTGGTAGGTACAAAATCTCAGTTTTTAAGAGATCCTGGATCATCCAAAAAAGCGATATTGTACTTGCAAAAAAAATAGTAAACAAATTCTAAAAAATGTAAAATTTGGTCTCCAAGCATAATTTATTGTAATAATTATTTTGAGCGGTTCAGATCGACTGTTCGAATTTTGAAAATGAAGATAAAGATGTAGAGCATAATTAGAGCACAAAACGATGGTGCATTTGAACCCTCCTCATACCGAAATTTTTATAAATATACAAAATACGAAATTAATTTAACAATCTATACAAATTTTGAACATAATTTCAAAACTATCCATACCGATGACAGACTCATCGGTTTCAAAGCCTGAAACCGATGACCTACTCATCGGTCCCAGGAGTCCCAAACCGATCAGTGTGTGATCCATCCCAGAACCGATGAACAAGTCATCGGTTTCAGAAGCTAGAACCGATCACATTGTCATCGGTTTTAGTCCAGTATGGTTTTTGATGCTTTCTGCACACTTTTTGAAACAATGAACGACTCAGATTAAAATACTGTTTGTAATCATTACAAACTTGCGCAGAAATGAGGAGATATTTTTGTAAATTTTTATTTTTTTCAAAAATAGAAAGACTATAATATTTTCTGTATTTATCTAGAAATGACTTTTGAACCGGGATCAATAATTCAGATTCAAAGCATTTTTATTTTTTTTCTAATAACACACAAAGAAATATTTTAATTTTGCTTACAGCCATGAAAAATCCGATCTAAAAAATATTGATCCGGGTTATTTGTTTAAGTCTTTCTAATAAATTAAATTATATGATATTCAATCTAATTTTTAAAAATATATAAAAATATTTATAATATTTTAATAAAAAAATAAAAAATTTATAACATTTTCTAATTAAATAAAAAAATAAATAAAAAATTATTTTATATTAAAACCGATGGATGAGTTATCGGTTCAAAATTTGAGAAAGTTTTGTAAATTTTTATTTTTTCAAAAATAGAAAGACTATAATATTTTCTGTATTTACCTAGAAGTGACTTTTGAACCGGGATCAATAATTCAGATTCAAAGCATTTTTATTTTTTTTTCTAATAACACACAAAGAAATATTTTAATTTTTCTTACAGTCATGAAAAATCCGATCTGAAAAATATTGATCCGGGTTATTTGTTTAAGTCTTTCTAATAAATTAAATTATATGATATTCTATCTAATTTTAAAAAATATATATAAATATTTCTAATATTTTAATAAAAAATAAAAAATTTATAACATTTTCTAATTAAATAAAAAAAATAAATGAAAAATTATTTTATATTAATTTTGTATTTCTGTGGGACTCCTGGGACCGATGAGTAGGTCATCGGTTTCAGGCTTTGAAACCGATTAGTCTGTCACCGGTATGGATAGTTTTGAAATTATGTTCAAAATTTGTATAGATTGTTAAATTAATTTTGTATTTTGTATTTTTATAAAAATTTCGGCTCCTCATATATAATTGATAATTAAAATATTTTTATCACATAACCTAAATAAATATAAATATAATAAAATTGTTATTATATTCTTGTCGTTTGATTGTTAAACAATTTCAATTACTTATCATATTCCTTTAATTATATATAACTTGATTAGTGTACTGAATTCTAATAGTAATAAACAAATTTGCTTGACCTCCATTAGTTTATAAATAGATCAGTATTTTTTTTGAGAGAAATCGAATCAGTATTTGAAGCATTATTATTTGTACAAATAAGAATAAAATGTCAGTGTGTTGTCACCTTCAGTTCAAGTATATATGTCTTACGAATATCAAAATATGATATAAACCCCGGTGAGAAAGCATCTTATATATATAATTATATATCCACCATACATATATTTCTTGGATGTTAAATTATAAACCAAGTCCACAAAAATGAAATGAGTCATTTTTGTTTACTAACGAGTAACGAGCATAGTGACACAGTACGCGAATTATTCGCGTTTTATTATTTTTTTGACATTTTCGAATTGAATTCCGTATAAAACGTAGAAAAATGTATAATACGTTTTATTTGTGAATAAAGCGCGTATAAAACACGAGTCACGAATTATTCGCGATTAAAACGTGAAAAAAATGGACAATGTTCATGGGACGGTCCGCTGAGTAAAGTCGAGAAGGAAATTTGTCACGGCGTGACGAGTCACTTCACGTGTGTCGATTACGTGACGTGACTTGTGTGTCGCGTGACGTGACTGCATTTTATGAAGATTATACGTCATGTCACGTCACGTAAACCAATCACGTCACGTCACGTCACGTGGTCACGTATAGTCACGTGTGATCACAACTACGAAGATTATGGGTACAATATGTACAATCAGAGTTGGAATTATTAATTTAGCTTAATGAATATTTATAATTTGAATTTTTAACAATATTATTTACTCATTTCAAATTTTTTAAAATTTTTCATATTTTTTTTATTTTTTTCTGAATTTTTAACAATATAAATTAAAATATAAAAAAAATTTGACGTAACTAATTCACGTTATGTCACGTCACGTATAGTCACGTCACGTGTATTCACATCACGTGTGATCACGGCGTGACTACGCGTGACGTGACAATTCGCGTGACGTGATCGTCTGTTGCTATTTTAGTCACGTCACGTGAAAAAAATAATTAATCATGTCACGTGACCAAATCACGGCGTGATTGTTACGTTACGTCACGTCACGGCGTGTCACGTTTTTCCTTCTCTAAGTAAAGGTGATCTCTGACGCTGGAGTTGGGTGAACTGGTTGGATCCGCTCCAATCAAGGTTGTACCCGAAATTTGAATGGAAAAAGCTTTGGATCCCCTCCAATCTTAGCAGTTTGAATCATTTTTTTTGTTGGTTTTTTTTTTTGCTTCCTTATTGTACTGAATTATTTTCGAATTATATCCGAATTATATCCGAATCACGAATTTTTAATCCCGCCGAACCGAACCTGAACTATTGATTTGTTACTATGGTAACGAGGGGCATCTCGATCTTTGAAAGACAACGAAGAAAGAAAATCGGAGGAGTGAAAAGATATTTTAGTTTTCCAAGAGATATATTTCTGCTTTGTAGGGACGTCTGATGTGTTTCTCGAGAATTTGCGACTTGCGAGGGTTTGTATGAAAATACGCCAATTTTGCAAGAGATATTTCCTCTACTTTAAATAGAGTAAGAGGAACACCTTTGTCTTTGTCGTACCATATACCCCATGCTCTTCTTCTCTTGAGTTCACTTGTGACTTAGTGAGCAAGCAAACGAAAGGTTAACTTTTTGAGAAAGATGGGGGTTCCTTCATTCTATCGTTGGTTAGTACAAAACACCTTTGTGAGATATTTCAAAGAGATATTTCCTCTGCTTTAAACAGAGATGAACACCTTTGTCTTTGTCGTTCCATATATATAATCCCATTCTCTTCTCTTGAGTTCACTTGTGAGTAGACTTAGTGAACAAGCAAACGAAAGGTTGCCTTTTTGAGAAAGATGGGTGTTCCTAGCTTCTATCGTTGGTTGATACAAAAATACCCAAAAATTAAACAAAAGGCTTTAGAAGGAGAAGTACCCGACTGGAGTGCAACAGAGCCGAACCCTAATGGAATCGAATTCGACAATTTGTACCTTGATATGAATTGCATCATCCATCCCTGCTTCCATCCAGAAGATGAGGTTTGTACGTGATTACACACACACACACACACACACACACTCTTTTCATTTTACTTGACATTTTTGGAGCGCGAAGGTTGTTTTTATCCACACATATATAAAATCTTGAGATGGAGCTACAGGAAGTAAGAACATCAATAAAATACACGAGATCATTATCCTCTGTCCACCCACAAAATTTAATACATTACTATCTCATGTGGGACGTACGTACCTTTCCTTTCCACTTTCCTCAACTTTCCTCTCAACAGTCAACATGCGTCAACTCTCTGTTTCCAGCAAAACACCGTTATTCTAATTTTAAAGTTAAAAAGAAAAAGAAAAAGAAAAAGAAAAAGAGAGAAGATAGAAAGAACCACCCACGTACGTACGGAAAAGCAATAAGAAACGGGAGAGGGGGGTCTCCGATGCCCATCGGGCCAGAGTCTGTTCGATGGATGGTTTCTACCGTCCGATTCATTTCAAAATATGTGCACATCACTTTAATATCCGTGCTGTTTGCTTTAATATTCGTGCGCACAGATCTTGAAGTGAATCGGACGGTACAAACATTGTACCACTCATCGAATACTGTTCTGATCCGATGGGCATCAGACACCCTCCTCTTCCATAAGAAACCCCCCCTCTCTTTCTCTCTCGTTCTTCTCTACCTCTTTAATTATGGAGAGATCTAGAAATTTGATTTATTATAAATATATTTTTTTATCAATTAAGTTATTAGTAGACATTAAAATCACTAGCTTTCAAAAATAAAATAAAATCCACGACTCAAAACTTACAAGTTACAATTTAACATCGCTTGCATTCTTCTGCAATTAGGGGATGTTTGGATGGGAACTAGAATAGCTAGATTAACTTCTATTTGAAAATAGTAGATGAGAATAGCACTAATCTTTGATGGTAAGAGAATAGTGCTAATTCAAAGCTATTATGAACAGTAAAAAAGTTGTTTGAAATATTTATTCAGAATAGAGTTTAAAGGGAATAAATAAAGTAATAATTTATGTGTTTATTTTTTCAACTAACTCTAATATTTAACTATTGCTTGTTGGAAATATTTGAATCATCTTTTTTATTCAATTTAATACCTCAACGAACTAATAGATGCCAAGAGCAATTAAAAATAAGAAATTCATCCTCTAGCAATTAAAAATATTTAGAGCATCATTTTATCCAATATGTATAGAGCTGAAGAGAAGAAAAATATAAAAAAATCTAACTATTAGCTAACCAAGTAACAAAGTACAATTTAAAAATTATTTTAGTCATCATTTAAATTTAAATTTGTAGCAATGTTTGAAGACAAAATTCAACCATTGCAATAAGGAAGTAGCAGAAAATACTTCTTTCTATTGAGCGATTTACGACTAACACTGCTTTCTTTTTTCCCCCAACTTTTTTTCTCAGCTATTTTCGCCGAAAACCTCCGATGATGTTTTTCAATCAGTTTTCGAGTACATTGATAGAATATTTAACATTGTTCGGCCACGGAAGTTGCTCTATATGGCTTTAGGTATGTTCATTTTCCAGCTCATTGGAATCCAATATAAGAAATTATGTATTTTGCAATTAATCTACTATATATTAGCGCCGTAAATAAGACTTTCTAAAGAACAAAAAAAATATTTTGTAAAATCTTAGCAGTTAATTAATTAACAAATTTCATCAAGTACTTTACTAATGTATGTATTATTTTTTTACCAAATAGTTCTTAATTTGTGCCATTGACTATACGTATGAGCAGATGGAGTGGCTCCTCGAGCAAAGATGAATCGACAACGAGCTCGGAGATTTAGCTCTGCCAGATATGCTAAAATAGCTGTAAGTATTTTATTTGATTTATATTCCTTCAAATTTGCTTTATTAATTTACATGTTAAAATTTATTAAACTGGTTGAATGTGAAATGTGATATCATTTCTACATGGAAAACTTTTAAAACTTTGTAGGAGCTAGAAGAAGATCTACTAAGAGAAGAGTACCAAAGAACCAACAAACTTCTGATGCCAAAAGAAAAGCATGAGGTCTCAGATACCAATGTCATAACCCCGGGAACAATTTTTATGGAGAGACTCTCAAAAGCTCTCGAGTACTATATCCGGATGAGATTAAATTCAAATCCTGCTTGGATGAAAATAAAGGTTAGAGTATGCTAACTATTTGAATCTTGTTCATATTTGGTATTTTGCAGATCATTTATCATTCTAAATAATACATAAAAGATAGAAAGTTCTAAATAATTAATACATCAATTGAATGCCATATATACTCTCTTTTGAAGGTAATTCTCTCAGATGCAAATGTCCCCGGTGAAGGAGAGCACAAGATAATGTCTTTTATCAGATCTCAGCAAAATTCTAATGGTTACAACCCCAATTTGAGGCATTGTTTGTATGGTTTGGTAAGGCTTCTTTTTTCTTGTTTGATTTTGCAGAAGAAAATAATTTACATGTCATTATAAATTTAACTTTCTTTTTGTTATTGCCCTTTTATTTAGTTTGTATGCAAGGATTGAATTCTTGAAAAGTAATGACCCTGCTCCTGATTCGTTAGCATCTTAACATAATATTCCATATTTACAGAAATATCAATCCTTTTACTTATGATTGTACGCCCACCAAGAAAGACTGTTAATATTTTAAAATCTTTTTATTTATTTTTTGCAGTTCACCTGACTCATGTTATGTTATTTATTTTATTAGGATGCAGATCTGATAATGCTCGCCCTAACAACACATGAGCTTTATTTCTTCATCCTACGGGAGGTTAGTTCTTTGTGAAGATTCTACATGTTCTTTATATATACAGTAAATTGCTTTGTAAACGACACATATATGCATGCACTCTTTGTAACTTTATGTTCTTATCTTCGAGTTATCAGGATGTCTCCGGTCAAAACCAAAGTATTGTTTTAATGGATTCTGGACAAGGCTTGTCAAGTAATCTACATGAGGCGATAAAATCACGGGAATGGTACAAAATGATTCAAGAAAATAAGAAAGCAACTCCAACCAAGATGCCTTTTGAGGTTATCCACAACTGTATATATATTTTTATATATTTTTTTTGGAGTTCTCTTGCAAATACTCTTCAGCGTGACGCACATGATCCTATATATTAAGGCATTTTGATTTTGTTATACCTTTGAAAAATTAGTGTTGCAGATTGAATTTAATTATTTTTTTGGTAAAAATGTTAGTAATTTTATTTCATATTTTCTCCATGCTTTGTTTTATAAATTTGTAATATAAAAATTGCATTGGAGTTTACCTTGAAGGTTAGATAACAGGCATCATAGATGATGTATGTGCCAGGACAAGTCCATTGCAAATTTAGTAGAGGGAGCACCTCACTTCTGTCGAGAAACTTACTTAAATCGATACATTAATAGAGGGAGCACTTCTCTTAACTGCAAAAAAAGTGGATACATTAATATCTTCTTTTATCATATATGGAACTTGGCAACTTGTAGGATCAGAAGGAGAATTCCACGTAAATCGATCAAAAAATCTTTTGTAATTTTTCCTTGTAAATTTAAATATGTAGCTTCTTAATATATGCATTTTGAGAGAGTATTTGGAGCTTGATATGAAGATAGAGGAATTTAAGGTCGAGATGGATAGAATTGTAGATGATTTTATCTTCATCTGCATTTTGATGGGAAATGATTTCCTTCCTAATCTTCCTTCACTGGAAGCTCATGAGGTACAAAATAAATTAATTTATCATTTTTAACCTTTCAATGAGAGCTTGAAATTTGGGAGGATGTCTTGTCATGCTCTATGTTTTGTCTAAATTTTGCTAACAACTTAATTCTAAATAGAGTGCGCTTGATCTTCTAATGGAAGTATATAAAAGAACACTGAAGAAAACAGGCGGGTATCTTATTGATACCGCAAAAGTAAGCAACGCAAAAATTAATGCTATTGTTTGTCCCCATTTGTTTTTTTCCTTGTTACCTTAATATGTTGTGCTTATATATTTGTCCCATTTTTTCATGTATGCAGATTAAAGACAAAAAACATGCATACATAAAGATATCCAGGGTTGAGAAGTTCATTCTGGAATTAGGAACATATGAGGACAAGATTTTTCTGAAAAGATCTAATATTAAAGAGGTATTGAATAAAAATTAAGCAAAAGATATTTAAAAGGAAACTTAATAAAATCAACTAACATTGTAAACTGGTTTGAGCAGAAAAAGTTGCGCATGTTTTCACAAGAACTCTCAGGAGGAGGAGATATGGGCAGTAGTACTTGTTTCGATGATTGGGTATGTAATGAAATATGTTACCAGAATTACTAATTAATTTCTGCTTCTGCTAACCTGACTGACAAGGGGTAAACCGGTATTTTACGGGTTACCCTGTTTCAACTAAACTGTGTCCTTGGTTAATTAACAAGCCAGATGTTAGCTCCTGATTAGGAAAGTAATCTGAACTAGGTATCTATATTAGCAAGCCCTCTTCTGAGAGATGCAGGTTCCATTCTTGAGAATAGCATCTAAAATATGTTGGGTTGTCCCAGGACCCTTTAAAAAAATGCTATTCACAAGTTAAATAAAAATGTCTAAAAGTATAAAGAAAAGAAAAGCCATTTGTGAGAGCTGTGTCAGTGCATTTGCACTTATTAAGCTATTTACCTTTTTTCATATAAATGAAGAGAGTACTGTTATATTGTGGTTGAATGAGTATTTAATAAAGAAAGTATTATTCTGTGATTTGCTTTATGGCTTTAACAGTATTAACTTGTTCAGGAAAATTCAACAAGAGTAGTTGAGGATATTTGTTCTTCTCTCTCTTCTTCTGGAAGTACTGCAAATAATGAGTTGGCTGTATGTTATTGTTTTAATTCTTCATAATATTGTTTATGTATCAATCATCAAGTTTTACATTGCATATTAGCTGCTGCATAAATATTATAGGTTGTCAACAACACTTGTGAGCTGAAGAAACGACTGAAGGATAGACTTAAACAAAAGCAAGACACATACCAATCCAAAACTTTTCAGGATAAAGTATATTGTTTCTCTTCTTTGCAGAATAATTAATTGTTTCCACTCTCCAGTATGTACATATACTTACAGGAATTTCTTACAACAACAACATCCAAGCCTTTAGTCCCAAACAAGTTGGGGTAGGCTAGAAATGAAACCAACCAAGCCTTTAATCTTATGCTTTATAAAAGTGCTTTCAATTGCTTGCTGCAGATAAGACTAGGTTATCCTGGCTGGAAAGAGAGATATTACAAAGAGAAATTCTGTGCAAAAGATTCGAGTGAAATTGAAAGAACACAGAAAATTGTGGTTAGTAGGTTTCTATTTAATTTTTCAACAATTATTCTGTGATAAATTGTGCAATTTAAGCTGATAATTTAGTTCAGAGTAGCACAGTTTCACTGTTTTCCTCTTCTGCGTATTAGCATTCATCCAAGTTGATTAGGCAGGAATTACTCATTTAAGCATTTTGAATTTGATCATGAATTATCAATTCGATCTTCCTTAATTTGAGTGAATTAGTAGAAATCAGAAAATTGAAAAGTATGATATGCTAACAAACATGTCAGTCAATTACCCAAATATTCAGTTTAAGCAATATGTATACCAAGAGAATGTCAATTCTGAGTTCTGAGTTCCCTCATTTGTGATGTAATACCAATTCTGAGTTCCCTCATTTGTGATATAATACCAAGAGAAAAAATTATACGAAGTAAAAAGAATTAAAAGTGTCATTGTGTTTAATTGTTACCGAGTTATGTATCTGAACTATATTTTTTTTATTGGTTAATGTTTAAATAAACAATAAATATAGGTGGAGAAGTACATGGAAGGGCTTTGTTGGGTTCTCCAGTATTATTTTGTGGGAGTTTGTGCTTGGACCTGGTATGTTCCAATTTTGGTTCACACAAACAACAATACTAATACTCCAAATCTTTGTACAATCATGCAAGAGTATCTATCTAATGGCGAATGGCCTTTTAGCAAATACTAGGAGTTTTGGTTCATGCCAGGTGACTGTGCTTTAATTTGACTGACAGGGTCCTGATTACTGGGTAAAAAAATGGTTACTGTTAAAAAAATTTTGGTTGGTTTTTTTTTTTTTTTTTTTTGGGGGGGGGGGGGGGGGGGGGGGGGGGGGAGATTATTGATAAAGTTGAGGTTAGGTCAAAGAGACCTTGCTTTCATTTGATGGTGAAGGCTAAAAGTGAAGCAGAACCTCCATATTTTGGTGCCAGTGGACATGGAACCAGACCTTTTGTAGTTTGCACATAATCCAGGACTCTTCTATGCTCTGATATATCTTAAGAATAAAAGGTAAATTCTGAAGTATAATTCTTTGTGGTAAACATTAAAGGTTAAAATAAAAATAGATTTTGCTACTTTTTCTACCCTTTTTTAATTCATCAAGTTATGAACTGCAAACATTTTCTCAGCTTTTCCGACTGCTAAATTTTCTCAGGTATTATCCTTATCACTACGGTCCATTTGCATCGGATATGAAGAATCTCAAATGTGAAAATATCAACTTCAATATGGGACAGCCTTTCAAGCCATTTGATCAACTAATGGCAGTTCTTCCTCGTCAAAGGTATAGTTCTTCTCTTCCGACATTTACAGATTTTCTCGTTGGTATGTTAAAGTTTTAGTGATAGAGGTTCTAGTTTGGCTTCAAATCCATCCACATTAGCATCTAAGTCTAATTGCTGTTGATAATTTCTTGTTGAAAGGGTAGAATGTTCTTCTTCATTTCCAAAATAATTGATCTGCTATTACAAATGTCAGATTGGACAAATCCCATAGTATAAAAATCCAAGTCTAATTGCTATTGAAAATTTCTTGTTGAACGGGTAGAATTTTCTGCTCTGTTTTCAAAGGAATTGATCTGCTGTTAAGAAAGTCAGAGACAGATCCCATTGGGAGGCGAACAATGCTGTATACTGTTACAATGTTAACTTGAGCTAGGGTTGATTTGAAGCACTGGTTTTTGGAGTATAAGAGCTGATCCCTGAAATTTCTGCATAAGATTAATTAATTACTGATATGTTAAGTTAACCATACTAATTCTTCTTTTCATCTTTACTTTTAATAGTTCTGATGAGCTCCCCAGTGCTTATGCTGAACTTATGAAGTGCAAAGATTCAAAAATCTCAAAATTCTATCCAGAAGGTTTATAAAAACTCTATTAATGTTTCTTAATTTGAAAAACTTATAAAGGATATCCTCTTTTTGAGTATTCTCTGCAAAATGGATCTGATCATTTCTTTATTTTTCTTTCCTTTTAAGGAGATATTGAGATTGATATGGATGGGAAGAGGTTTCTTTGGCAAGTAAGTTTTGTCACTGAATATGTAATGTTATAGCTTGTGTAGCTAGCCTTGAATCTATTGTAAACATAGAATAAGGGTCATTTGAAGTTTCAATTATGTTGCTTTTAAAAAAAAATTCTCAATAGACGATAGTTTTCAAATAAAATATCCTCTCTTTCTTAGTATATGAATGCAAGTATATTGTTGAATTCTTTGTTTTACTCATCACCATACAGGGCGTTATTAAACTCCCTTCTATCAACGAGGACCTTCTTTTAGAATCTACAAAAGTGTTAGAGAGCAGCCTTCAAGTATGATATATATTATTTATTCTTTGTCAGTATTCGTATTTGAGATATAATGAAATACTAATAATATTGGTTTGTTAACGTGGTTTCATCCTTTCCTAGATTGATGAGATTGAAAGGAATTCTTTGAGAAATGACATCATCTTTATAAGAAATGACAGCTCTCTAGGTTTGAAACTGGCTCCTACTAGTGATGATTTTAAAATTACGGTAGATTTTGCAAGGTACATATTAGTATATTACTTAGTTTAGTTAAAAATTCATATTTTTGTCCATATTTTAATAAGTTTCCGCATGAAATGAGAACAGAACACGTAATGTAATGGATTAATAAAAAAATGAGTGAATGCAATTAGATTAGACAATTTTTCTCTTTATTTTGCCCTGCTTAACTTTTTTTTTTTTTTATTGCAGTTGCGAAATCAGTGGAGTACTTTGCAACAGAAAGGAGCTTGAAGACGGTGGCTTCTTTTTATCACCAATTCAGTGCATGGATGATATCAAAGACGATATTGTCATGTAAGTTGCATATACAACCTTCCAATTTGTTCTTGTTTCAATAAGACCTTCACATGATGCTCATTATCTCAAAATCAGGTCCTATACCTTTTTCATAAAGTTGATGCATATTATTTTCTCCTTTTGTGATATTTTAGCTCGGCTCAATATCTAAACCCTGTTGTTGGTGTTCCTGTATTGAGATTGCTTGAAAATGTCGAAGTTCCAGATAAGGTACTTTGTGATATCTGTCTTCTCGTTCTGCCAAAAAAAGTACAAAAAGTGAATAATATGCTACTTGTTACATTTTGAGAGAGCTTCAATTGGAAGCAGCAAATTCATTGTGATTTTCTAGCACTGAATTATCATTTAATGCCAGACATTAACTGCTAATGACGTGCAAAGGAGAGAGCTTTGGCACGAATCATGCCCCAGACAAACTACAACCAAGTAAGTACTATTTATTTCTGCCTGTCTTTTTACAGGCTAGGCCTGATACTGTTATGCAGTTCTTCAGCTTTTATTTGTTCGTGGTTCACTTCCATATTTCCTTTCGTGGCATCTATTACCAAAAAAATATGATATTTTCTTAGGAAACAACAAAATAATTTTATGGGTAAAATGTTTTAGGACTGTATTGTATAAGTTGTCTGCCGGTACTTTCAGGTCATTAACTACACATATTTCCTTTTATGACTGAAAAATATGTTTGTTCTCAAAGGTCTGATCATTACCGAAAAGACGGAGCTTCTTCTGGACATTCGCATGACACCTGGAGATGTGCCGGCTCTGGTCGGAGCGGCTCTACTGGTAGAGGTTGGAGGAATGCTACTTGTGGAAATGGAAGTTATTTCAGTGGAAATCAAGGGAGAGGATTCACAGGAGTTCATGAAACACACCATCCAAGTTCTAGTTTAAACAGAGGTAGGGGTAGTGATGGCACTACTGCCTTAGCGAGAGGCGGCTCTACCAGTAGAGGTTGGAGGAATGCTACTTATGGAAATGAAAGTAGACCTTTCAGTGGAAATCAAGGGAGAGGATTCACAGGGGTCCATGAAACACACCATCCAATTTCTAGTTTAAACAGAGGTAGGGGTAGTGATGGCACTACTGCCTTAGCGGGAGGGACCTATCGGCCCCATGGGGCTGCACCGAGTGTTGCTTGGGGCCCTGTAGATTCCAGACCTGGCTGGGTCGGAAGGGGTCGAGCACGAAATTAGAGTTGGAGGGCCTTTTTTGCTCCAGTTAATATGGTTCATGTCTGTTTAATTATCAAGTAACGGTCAGTGTTTTTTTTTTATTCTGTGAACTGACAAAGTCTCTGTGTCGCATTAGTATGTAATTTTGTTTTTGCTGATTGTAGTAATACTGATACATGTGAGCATTTTGTCTTGAAATTAGAATGAAATGTTTTTTCTCTCAGGAATCATTTAAAATTTATTTCTTTGTCATTTCAGTTAGTCGCATTTTATTTTACCTTAAGGGATATTTTCGGAGCCACAACATCCTCGGGACTCAGCATCGACATAGCCTCGGCTAGCCGACTACCCGTGCTGCCACTCCCCTCATTCTCAGTCGACATTGATCCGACTCCAATCTACACCTCGAGTATCGATCTAAGTCCGGATCCTTCATTTTTACTCAAAAAACCAATCTTGTACCTTCAAAAATCAAGCCTTCATCACCTCTACCTCTTCCTCCTCCTTTTAAACCCGATCTTGATCTTATCTCATCAAGATTCGAGAGTGCTACAGTAAACGCGCTACAGTGTTTCGTGCTACAGTAGACTCGCTACAGTGTTTCGTGCTACAGTAGCCGCGCGCTACAGTAACTTCAGACCAGAAACGGGCCAGAAACAGTCAGACCAGCGGCAGACTCGCTGGAAACGGGCGAATCTGGTGCCTAGATGGCGGCCAGACCAGAGGCAGACTCGCAGGACGGAGCCCCTGGTGGCGGACCAGCCTGACAGAGGCGGAGCAGCCTCTGGCGGCGTGGAGCAACACCTGGCGGCGGGCGGAACTGCCCCCTGGTGGTGGGCGGAGGTGGGCGGAGCAGCCCTCTGTAGGCTCCGGTGGTCGGATCCGCCGGCGGCGTCTCAGATGGGGCGGATCTGGTCTTGCACGAATTTTGATGCAAACCCTAGATCTGGAAATTAGTGCTCTGATACCAAATAGAAATTTCTGAAAAAGAATTTTTTTTATTCATTTGACTTCTTGAGTCTATATTAAATGTTACATCTTACATCCGAGTCCCTATAATTCTCTCTAATGTCATTTTTACCAAATGACCCCCTAAACTATCACATATCTCAACAGTTATACTCTTATATGGTCTCAGGCTCTCAGCCTATGAAGCGAAGAAAAATTACAATGCTTATTACTATGTTTTAGTTGATGTATAAGCATCCAAGTCCAATTGCTATTGATAATTTCTTGTTGAAACTTGAAAAGGTAGAATGTTCTGCTTCATTTCCAAAATAATTGATCTGCTGTTATAAATGTCAGATCAGACAATCCCATATAGTATAAGAATCCAATTCCAATTGCTATTGAAAATTTCTTGTCGAATGGGTAGAATTTTCTGCTCCATTTTCAAAAGAGTTGATATGCTGTTAAGAAAGTGAGAGACAGATTCTATAGGGAGGTGAACAAAGCTGTATACTGTCACAATGTTAACTTGAGCCAAGGTCGATTTGAAGTACTGGTTTTTGGAGTATTACATCTGATCCTTGAAATTTCTGCATAAGATTAATTAATTACTGATATGTTAAGTTGTTAACCATACTAATTCTTCTTTTCATCTGTACTTTTAATAGTTCTGATGAGCTCCCCAGTGCTTATGCTGAACTTATGAAGTGCAAAGATTCAAAAATCTCAAAATTCTATCCAGAAGGTTTATAAAAACTCTATTAATGTTTCTTAATTTGAAAAACTTAATAAAGGAATATCCTCTTTTTGTGTATTCTCTGTAAAATGGATCTGACCACTTCTTTATTTTTCTTTCCTTTTAAGGAGATATTGAGATTGATATGGATGGGAAGAGGTTTCTTTGGCAAGTAAGTTTTGTCACTGAATATGTAACATTATAGCTTGTGTAGCTAGCCTTGAATCTATTGTAAACATAGAACAAGGATCATTTGAAGTTTCAATTATGTTGCTTTTAAAAATAAAATTCTCAATAGACGATAGTTTTCAAATAAAATGTCCTTTCTTTCTTAGTATATGAATGCAAGTTTATTGTTGAATTCTTTGTTTTACTCATCACCATACAGGGCATTATTAAACTCCCTTCTATCAACGAGGACCTTCTTTTAGAATCTACAAAAGTGTTAGAGAGCAGCCTTCAAGTATGATATATAATATTTATTCTTTGTCAGTATTCGTATTTGAGATATAATGAAATATTAATAATATTGGTTTGTTAACGTGGTTTCATCCTTTGCTAGATTGATGAGATTGAAAGGAATTCTTTGAGAAATGACATCATCTTTATAAGAAATGACAGCTCTCTAGGTTTGAAACTGGCTCCTACTTGTGATGATTTTAAAATTCCGGTTGATTTTGCAAGGTACATATTACTTAGTTTAGTTAAAAATTCATATTTTTGTCCATATTTTAATAAGTTTCCGCATGAAATGAGAACAGAACACGTAATGTAATGGATTAATAAAAAAAATGAGTGAATGCATTCAGATTAGACAATATTTCTCTTTATTTTGCCTTGCCTAACTTTTTTTTTTATTGCAGTTGCGAAATCAGTGGAGTACTTTGCAACAGAAAGGATCTTGAAGATGGTGGCTTCTTTTTATCACCAATTCAGTGCATGGATGATATCAAAGACGATATTGTCATGTAAGTTGCATATATACAACCTTCCAATTTGTCCTTGTTTCAACTAGACCTTTGTATTGTGTATGATGATGGTCTTCACATGATGCTCATTATCTCAAAATCAGGTCCTATACCTTTTTCATAAAGTTGATGCATATTGTTTTCTCCTTTTGTGATATTTTAGCTCGGCTCAATATCTAAACCCTGTTGTTGGTGTTCCTGTATTGAGATTGCTTGAAAATGTCGAAGTTCCAGATAAGGTATTTTGTGATGTCTTCTGGTTCTGCCAAAAAAAGTACAAAAAGTGAATAATATGCTACTTGTTACATTTTGAGAGAGATTCAATTGGAAGCAGCAAATTCATTGTGATTTTCTAGCACTGAATTGTCATTTAATGCAGACCATAACTGCTAATGATGTGCAAAGGAGAGATCTTTGGCACGAATCATACTCCAGACATACTACAACCAAGTAAGTACTATTTATTTCTGCTTGTCTATTTACAGGCTAGACCTGATACTGGTATCCAGTTCTTCAGCTTTTATTTGTTCGTAGTTAACTTCCATATTTCCTTTCGTGGAAGCTAGTACCAAAAAATTATGATATTTTCTTAGGAAACACAACAAAATAATTTTATGGTAAAATGTTTTAGTACTGTATTGTATAAGTTGTCCGCCTGTACTTTCAGGTCATTAACTACACGTATTTCCTTTTATGACTGAAAAATATGTTTGTTCTCAAAGGTCTGATCATTACCGAAAAGACACAGCTTCTTCTGGACATTCGCATGACACCTGGAGATGTGTCGGCTCTGGTCGGAGCGGCTCTACTGGTAGAGGTTGGAGGAATTCTACTTGTGGAAATGGAAGTTATTTCAGTGGAAATCAAGGGAGAGGATTCACAGGGGTCCATGAAACACACCATCCAAGTTCTAGTTTAAACAGAGGTAGGGGTAGTGATGGCACTACTGCCTTAGCGAGAGGCGGCTCTACCAGTAGAGGTTGGAGGAATGCTACTTATGGAAATGAAAGTAGACCTTTCAGTGGAAATCAAGGGAGAGGATTCACAGGGGTCCATGAAACACACCATCCAATTTATAGTTTAAACAGAGGTAGGGGTAGTGATGGCACTACTGCCTTAGCGGGAGGAACCTATCGGCCCCATGGGGCTGCACCGAGTGTTGCTTGGGGCCCTGTAGATTTAAGACCTGGCTGGATCGGAAGGGGTCGAGCGCGAAATTAGAGTTGGAGGGCCTTTTTTGCTCCAGTTAATATGGTTCATGTCTGTTTAATTATCAAGTAACGGTCAGTGTTTTTTTTTTTTATTCTGTGAACTGTCAAAGTCTTTGTGTCGCATTAATATGTAATTTTGTTTTTGCTGATTGTAGTGATACTGATACATGTGAGCATTTTGTCTTGAAATTAGAATGAAATGGTTTTTCTCTCAGGAATCAGTTAAAAGTTATTTCTTTGTCATTTCAGTTCGTCACATTTTATTTTACCTTAAGGGATATGCTTTTCGGAAGGAAGAGAGAGAGAGATGCTTTATAATTGAGTTCCTGCATGATATAAGTCTTTTTGTGGAAGAGTTTCTGAGATAATAAATCGCACATGCATTTCTAATCCGTGCAATAATTTATTCATTCACAATATCAATCCTTACTGTTGGATCTAATTCATTGCAGACATGTAAAACCAAATGCACAACCCTTATTTTTGTGTGTTTTTAAATACAATTATTGCACGGATTAGAAAATTTGAGAGATCGTTTACCTCCTACCACCTACCAGTTTTGGTAGAAAATAATAAATCGCACATGCATATCATTTCAATTTATGGTCTTGGATTGGATGTAAATCTAAGTATTTTAGGCCGTCAAATTGGGCTAACTGTAGAGTTTTTGAAAGGAACTGAAAGCCTTGAATTGGATATACACATGTAATCGTAGGCCTGGCTGCAGGGGCGGACGCAGGATTTTTGCCAGAGGGGGCAAGAATCGGATTCAAACCCATTAACTTATCGGGTATTAAATAAAAAAACAGTCAACATAATAATGGTTCTAATCTTAATTACCATTAACAAGGCATAATTTAAAATCGTGTGTAGGAGATAATTTTTATCAGAAAATGTGAAGGTACTATACATTTTTTTTGGCAATATCGTTTCAGGTGTAAAAGAATTAGTATGCCAATTTTGGCTCAATAATTTTGGGAGAAATTACTTGGAAGTTCGTCAAGAAAGATTTGGGTGTGCGTGCAAGAACCAGGCCTATAAGAATTGATTATCGTTACCGTAAAAGGCTTGGTTCTTTTATCCAAATAAGCACAGTCAAATATATTTTTGATATAACAGTGGAGTGAGAAGCCCGTTAATTTTTTTCAAATAATAGGAACCAGGCCTTTAAGAATTGAAACTGGGCTTATTGGATCAGGGTGGGGCAAATCATTTATCGGGGGGGGGGGGGGGGTGTGTGTGGCGGGGAGGGGGCAAAGATGAAACCGGGCCTTTGTTTGCACTGAATTTCAAAATCCAGGGGGGGCAACTGCCCCCCGGGCCTTATTGGGTCCGCCCCTGCCTGGCTGTAGTTGAGCCTTAATATGTTCAATCCCCCAATAAAAGCACCAACGATGCTTGGAAAAAGTGGCTGTACATGTGAAATGTTTCTTCAATTTGTTTTGTTAGAAGTTGTGACTTATTATTGTTGTATCAAATTCTTTTTTTTTTTTTTTTTGTGAAAATCTTAGCAGTAGCTATAAGTAAAGTTACATCCATCTGTTCCATGAAGACTCGCATGTAGCATTTGTTCCTTAATTACAGCCATTACCTAGTGATTTTGATCCCTAGTTACAACACAAAATAGAGATAAAAGCTATCCCTATCCCAACTCTTTTGTGCTCAGTCTATCCCTGTTCTCTTTGTTGTAACCCCACAGTATTGCAGCCACAGTGTACTCTCTTCTACTATTTCAAAAGATTTTTTTCATTTCTTTGTCTCCAGATGAACCAGAGCACACACATGAATCTTGATGTCCAAACCTTCATGTTTCCCGCTCTACTGCAATTCCCTCTTGAACTTTCCCACGTTTGATTCACTGTGTCTTCCTTGATCATGAGCTTGAACCTCATGTGTAATTCCATGCAATCCCAAACCCGTGTAGCATACCGACATGAGAAGAAAAGGTGGTGTGTTGGTGTGTTGTTTCCAGAACACAGTTATTACACAAAACGCACCTTAATTCACATCCCATGTGTCTCTTTGTCATCACACTATTTGTCAGTATATACTTTACCATGTAACAGTAGAAAGGAAAATAATCTGACCTTCGAAGGTGAGGGACTGATCCAGATCTCTTTATATCTCCAGACAAGCATTTCTCCACTAGTTGAAAATGTACATTTAGTATCGGCCCATCAGGGTCATATATCTAGATCGGGCAAATTTAAAGGCCGATATTGAAACTTGAAAGTAGGTATCAGGATCGGACATATAAATTAGATGAAAGTGCAGATGAAATTAGATGGAACGTTCCATCTAATTGCATAAGTTAACTTAGACTATTCCTCTCTGCTTCAGTTGCGCAGCTTGGGTTCATCCTATGCTTGATACATTTGCTTCAATTATGTATATACTGGTTCTCTAAATTATTTGTCCACGTGATAGATTTTCTTTAATTATGTATTAGTAAAAGAGTACATACAAATATTTTTTTTGTATTAGTGCATGAATTGCATAGTTAGAGCATATTGGTATTAAGCTGGACTGATATTTTTTTGTAAACGGAGACTGAGCAGGTTGCAAGTTACTCAATAGTAAACCACATGTTGAGTAATGAAGATACCGCATTCTTGATCATGCACACTTGATTTGCACTTGACTTACATATACGTAAGCGCATTTCTGATCGATTTGCCACTTGACCGTTTACATAGCAAGAACACCATATCCTTTCATGCAGATGATTTGAAGGACTTAATTACACCAAAGACGTGGCCCATTGGATCAATTATTCAGATCTTTATGCTATGAATTAATATTTGTAATAATGCAAAAATTTAGTACTTTTAGTTCATATTTACTAATAATGGCATTTCTGCCAATATTTGCATGTATGCGCATAAATACTACAAGGATGAATTTCCTAATGAGCTTGTTGGTTTTATTGATTCTGAGAAAATATGTTGCAATCTTTTGAAGGGTGATGATCAAGATCAAGAATTTGCCGACCGATCTTTAAAATAGAATCAGGATCGGCTCTTTGACCAATCCTGATTTGTGATACTATCAGCAACGCTTGAGTCAAAATCACACGCAGGACCGATTCTTGATGTCTATTTTTTACCAATACTAATCACATGTTCTCCACTAGTGCTCCCATGAGCAGTACTCTATAAACAGAACCAGCAGAGTAGTTTCCTGATTTTGTCCACGTCCATCTCAGTTCATCTCTTAACGGTGTGAATTGCACTGACATTGTGATATCAGGAGTCAGGTCATTAATTATTGGAGCTGCATCGTGCAAGGAGATCTTTTGGAAAGGGGGTCTTGGCTGTCCATCCTTTAGCCTCTGTGTTGGGGCCATCATGCCACGTGTCATACCAAAAGGAAACTGAAGCGCCGTTTCCCACCTTCCATCTTGTACTCCAGTTGAACAGTAGGATCAACGACGTGGTATCTCTCATTGACACTGGTATCAGTTGATCAAAAGGCCAAGTTTTCGTACTTCTTTTGACACTGCTTAATTCTATGATGTTTCTATGTTTAGCTGAGGCTTTATCAAAAGGCTAAGTTTTCGTACTTCTTTTGACACTTCTTTTGATACTGCTTAATTCAGGTTTGTATTACATGGATATTGTTAAAGCAAGTTTCTTTCGTCAAGAATAAGGAGAGTGGAATATAAATTATAAAAAGTATCACTTTAACCAAAAGAAAAATAATCAAGTCTGAGAAAAAAAATGTAGGTGGCTATAACTTTGGATACTATGCAGCCCGGAAGACATGATAAAATTGTGTTTAAATAAGGTAATTTTTATTTCAGTACGCAATCAACATATTTATGCTTTCATGTCGAAGGAAATTAACTTATTATATAAATGAAAGCAAAACTCATTTGAAGATTCATTTCTACAGTCCAACACAAACACACCCATTTTTCTGTTAATTGAGGAATATTGGAAGATATACAAATGGCATTAGTGCAGGTACAGAAAATGTAGCTAGGTAACTAGCCTAAGATGTAGTTTCCAAGATCTAAAGCAACACTTACTTTCATGCATGGCAACCTCACATGAAAGTGAGAGTAAAAAAGGAAAAGGAAGCTGATGTGAAATGGAATCCCTTGGCAAAAGACAAACTTTTGGAAGCATAGACTATATTGGAGAGACTTAGTTGTGTGGAAACTGTCTCCATTAAATATTTTTCATCTGTTTACCTCGATCGTTAGATGCCAATTATTTTTGCTTTTTGCGCTTTTTTGATAGATGACTTGAGTTTGGCAGCTTGTCTTATGCAATACAGATATAGACATGCTTTTCATGCATGATAAGAATTTCTTCTGAGGAGTTCACTTTAATTAGAGAAACCTTGTCATAAACACTTATTTCTACGTTATTAATTAAGTCACTTGAATATGTAATGGATGATATGTATGTTTAGTCTATTTGATTTGAATATGTAATGGATGTTATTTATGTTATGGATATTATGGATCTAATTTTATGTTGTTTGGTATTATAAAGTTCACTATCAATTTTTTGTTTGAAGATGCAATTATTAAACTTTAAATAGTTTTTTAGATGAATTATAAATTTGGGTGAAATGAGTACTGTATACATATACCATAGCAAATTAAATTTTTTACCTGTAAATTACAAGTATTTTTTTTATATATATACAAGTGTTGAATTAATAATATAAGTGTAATTTTTAAATGTTGTAATACAAGTATTGAATTAATAATATAATTAAAAAATAATATATATAATACCCATGCAACATAGATTAAGTGTGAAGTTCTTACAAAACCTTCTCATATATATATATAAACACATGTAATAAATAAAAATAAGAAAAATTGAGAACGACGATCATCAATGACCGCTGCCAGCAGCAATCGTCAAATCACCATATTGCACAACATGCTTTTATACAGAAACCTGAGTGTAGGCAAGTTGCTGAATTATTAATAGCTGCTAAATCTCTCCAGTAGTGTACTTCTGGACGTCTCCAGTGATTGTGTACCCAGCATTTTCAACAAGCAGCTTGGGCCCGATGTCCATCGGACTCAAACTGGATCCGATGGGGTTCCATAACCATCCGATCCGCTTTCAAATCCATGTGCATAGATATTAAAGCGAACCCACACGATATTAAAGCGACGCACACAGATCTTAAAACGGATATAGAACCCATCGGACCCAGTTTGAGTCCGATGGGCATTGGACCCAAGCTGCTCCCTTTCAACAAATATTCACCCGCTAATATTAAAGAAACATCTAGCATTATATATCGGCTGCAACTTTGCATCAATATATAGCTTCCGAGAATTTGATGGCCCCTATTTTTGGAGAAAAAGAAAAATAATATGGTCATATATTTTCTATTTAGAAAAAGTCAATATATTATTTTTCAAACAGTTCAAAATTAGTAGCATTGATGGACCTCCATTAATTGAAGTTAAGAACCTATACAAATTTGTTTGCTCCTTTCCTAGTCAAATAAAAAAGAGGGCGACATTATTAAGGAACAACAATCAAGTGGGAAAAGACTTTGGTTAAACTGCTATTACCACTCCATTATAAATGAGTAAAGGACATGTCCATTTGATCTTTTTCCTGAAGAATTCCTCTATTTTCACTTGAAAATTGGCATATCTTAGTGATCGTTGGAACCTATTATGCTGATTTTCTCGTTCTGGCAAATAAGTTGTTCCTTTTCCGATATGATTTGTCCAATTCCCACCAATCACTAATGAATGAAATAGAAGTAAATTAAATTCTGTTTTTGAAGAATAGGAAAGCAACGTGACAAAAATGTTAGAGTTATATAAGATAGAACACAAATATAAGCACTCCCGTGAAGTTCCCTTCCCTTTCTTGATTTTATTAATTTCATAAAAATATTACAAAGTATTTTTTCCTACATTCAGTTCATGAGTAGCAGACCTTCATATTGTAGTGTTTTCGGATAGGTTATAGTGCAACAATTCGATTCAGTTATTCAATTTGTTCACTATCCGAAACCAGAATCAAAGTATAAAATTAATTCCAAGATTAATATAGAGTTTACCACTTGACGCGCAGCGAAAATCTTCGTCTAGTTGTAGGAACAGTTAACATTTTCTCTTCTTTTTCCTGTCGGATACACGCACCAGCAACAGCAAATGCGCCTCCACCGGTATCCACACGAACAAGTTGACAAACTTCTGTAATTCGGTATGCTAGGACTTCTTTGAGATATCTAATTATTCTCATCATAACATCTATGTGCTCTTCTTTTGGATCATGCATACTCGTACTTCATATGCTATGTCAGGTCGGGTATATCAACATCGTTTGCCCTTATTCTTGTGCTTCATAACTTCATTTGTCGTTGTTCTTGCACTTTGCAACATAATTTGCCCTTGATCTTGTGCTTAGGAACCTCATTTTCCCTTGTTCGTGTGCTTAACAACCTCAATTGTTGTTGTTCATATGGTTCTCAACAATTTTTTCCCTTGTTCGTGTGCTTAACAACCTCAATTGTTGTTGTTCATATGGTTCTCAACCTTTTTTTTCCTTGTTCTTGTGCTTAGCAACATCATTTGCCCTTGTTCTTGTGCATAACAACCTCATTTGTTGTTGTTCTTGCGCTTTGCAACATAATTCGCCCTTAATCTTGTGGTTATGAACCTCAATAGTCATTGTTCGTATGCTTCTCAACCTCTTTT
Organism: Carex arenaria; assembly: GCA_964058825.1. Classification (NCBI taxonomy): domain Eukaryota; kingdom Viridiplantae; phylum Streptophyta; class Magnoliopsida; order Poales; family Cyperaceae; genus Carex; species Carex arenaria. The sequence continues at coordinate 80,968 of CAXKVW010000108.1, read as the reverse complement.
ACCCTTGTTCTTGTTCTTAGCAATATCATTTGCAGTTGTTCTTGTGCTTAGGAACCCCATTTGGCCTTGTTCGTGTGCTTATCAAAGTCAATTTTTGTTGTTTATGTGCTTCTCAACCTCTTTTGCCCATGTTCTTGTGCTTAGTACATCATCTGCCATTGCTTGTACGTTTATCGACTCATTTTACCCTTGTTCTAATGCTTAACAATCTCATTTGCACTTATTCTGGTGCTTAGCAACATCATTGGCATTTGTTCTTGTGCTTAACAACCTTATTTGTCGTTGTTCTTGTGCTTTGCAACTTAAGTTGACCTTGATATTGTGCCGATGAACCTCATTTGCATTTGTTCCTGTGCGTTGGAACCTCATTTGCCCTTGTTTGTATGTTTAACAACCTCAATTGTCATTGTTCGTATGCTTCTCAACCTCTTTTGCCCTTGTTCTTGTGCTTTGCAATATCATTTGCTCTTGTTCTTATGCTTGACAACCTCATTTGTGGTTGTTCTTGCGCTTTGCAACATAATTTGCCCTTAATCTTGTGCTTATAAACCTTATTTGCATTTGTTCTTGTGTCTAGGAGCCCCATTTGCCCTCCTTCGTGTACTTAACAACCTCAATTGTCGTTGTTCATGTGCTTGTCAACCTCTTTTGCCCTTGTTCTTGTTCTTAGCAATATCATTAGCAGTTGTTCTTGTGCTTAGGAGCATTATTTACCCTTGTTCGTGTGCTTAACAACCTCAATTGTCGTTGTTCATATGCTTCTCAACTTCTTTAGCCTTTGTTCTTCAGCTTAGCAACATCGTTTGCCCTTGTTCTTGCGCTTAACAACCTCATTTGTCATTGTTCTTGCGCTTTGCAACATAATTTGCCCTTGATCTTGTGCTTAGGGACTTGATTACCCTTGTTCCTATGCTTAACAATCTCAATTGACGTTGTTCATATGTTTCTCAACCTCTTTTGCCCTTGTTCTTGTGCTTAGCAACATGATTTGCCCTTGTTCTTGTGCCTAGAAACCCCATTTGCCCTCGTTCGTGTCCTTAACAACCTCAATTGTCGTTGTTCATATGCTTCTCAACTTCTTTTGACTTTGTTCTTGTGCTTAGCAACATCGTTTGCCCTTGTTCTTGCGCTTAACAACCTCATTTGTCGTTGTTCTTGCGCTTTGCAACATAATTTGCAGTTGTTCTTGTGCTTAGGAACTTCATTTTCCTTTGTTCCTATCCTTAACAACCTCAATTGTCGTTGTTCATATGCTTGTCAACCACGTTTGCCCTTGCTCTTGTTCTTAGCAATATCATTTGCAGTTGTTCTTGTGCTTAGGAACCTCATTTGACCTTGTTCGTTTGCTTATCAACATCAATTTTCGTTGTTCATATGCTTCTCAGCCTCTTTTGCCTATGTTCTTGTGCTTAGCACATCATCTGCCATGGTTCGTACGTTTATCAACCCCTTTTGCCTTTGTTCTGATGCTTAGCAACCTCATTTGCACTTATTCTGGTGCTTAGCAACATCATTAGCATTTGTTCTTGTGCTTAACAACATCATTTGTCGTTGTTCTTGTGGTTTGCAACTTAAGTTGACCTTGATCTTGTGCTTATGAACCTCATTTGCATTTGTTCTTGTGCTTAGAAACATCATTTGCCCTTGTTCGTGTGCTTAGGAACATCATTTGCCCTTGTTCGTGTGCTTAACAACTTCAATTGCCCTTGCTAATGTACTTTGCAACATCATTCGCTCTTGTTCTTGTGCTTGACAACCATATTTATCGTTGTTCTTGCGCTTTGCAACATAATTTGCCCTTGATCTTGTGCTTATAAAAACCTTATTTGCAATTGTTCTTGTGCCTAGGAGCCCCATTTGCCCTCCTTCGTGTACTTAACAACCTCAATTGTCGTTGTTCATATGCTTGTCAACCTCGTTTGCCCTTGTTCTTCTTTTTAGCAATATCATTTGCAGTTGTTCTTGTGCTTAGGAGCATCATTTGCCCTTGTTCGTGTGATGAACAAACTCAATTGTCGTTGTTCATATGCTTCTCAACTTCTTTTGCCTTCGTTCTTGTGCTTAGCAACATCGTTTGCCCTTGTTATTGTGCTTAACAACCTCATTTGTCGTTGTTCTTGCGCTTTGCAACATAATTTTCCCTTGATCTTGTGCTTAGGAACTTCATTTTTCCTTGTTCCTATGCTTAACAACCTCAATTGACGTTGTTCATATGTTTCTCAACCTCTTTTGCCATTGTTCTTGTGCTTAGCAACATGATTTGCCCTTGTTCTTGTGCCTAGGAACCCCATTTGCCCTTGTTCGTGTCCTTAACAACCTCAATTGTCGTTGTTCATATGCTTGTCAAGCTCTTTTGCCCTTGTTCTTGTGCTTAACAACTTCATTTGTCGTTGATCTTGCTCTATGCAACATAATTTGTCCACGATCTTGTGCTTTTGAACCTCATTTGCATTTGTTCTTGTGCGTAGGAACCTCATTTGCCCTAGTTTGTGTACTTAACAACCTAAATTGTCGTTATTCATATGCTTGTCACCCTCTTTTGCCCTTGTTCTTGTGCATAGCAACATCGTTTGCCCTTCTTCTTGTGCTTAACAACCTCATTTGTCATTGTTCTTGCGCTTTGCAACATAATTTGCCCTTGATCATGTGCTTAGGAACTTCATTTTCCCTTGTTCCTATGCTTAACAACCTCAGTTGACGTTGTTCATATGATTCTCAACCTCTTTTGCCCTTGTTCTTGTGCTTAGCAACTTGATTTTCCCTTGTTCTTGTGCCTAGGAACCCCATTTTCCCCCGTTCGTGTCCTTAACAACCTCAACTGTCGTTGTTCATATGCTTGTCAACCTCTTTTGCCCTTGTTCTTGTTCTTAGCAATATCATTTGCAGTTGTTCTTGTGCTTAGGAACCTCATTTGCCCTTGTTCGTGTGTTTATCAATGTCAATTTTCCTTGTTCATATGCTTCGTAGACTCTTTTGCCCATGTTCTTGTGCTTAGCAAATCATTGCCCTTGTTCGTACGTTTATCAACCCCCTCCTGCCCTTGTTCTTATGCTAAGCAACTTCATTTGCGCTATTCTGGTGCTTAGCAACATTATTTGCATTTGTTGTTGTGCTTGACAACCTCATTTGTCGTTGTTCTTGTTCTTTGCAACATAATTTGCCCTTAATCTTGTGCTTATAAACTTCATTTGCATTTGTTCATGTGCCTAGGAACCCCATTTTCCCATGTTCGTGTACTTAACAACCTCAATTGTCATTGTTCCTTAGTTCATATGTTTCTCAACCTCTTTTGCCCTTGTTGTTGTTCTTAGCAATATCATTTGCAGTTGTTTTGTGCTTAGGAACCTCATTTGACCTTGTTTGTTTGCTTATCAATATCAATTTTCGTGGTTCATATGCTTCTCAACCTCTTTTGCCCATGTTGTTGTACTTAGCACATCATCTGCCATTGTTTGTGCGTTTACCAACATCCTTTTGCCCTTGTACTTATGCTTAGCAACCTCATTTGCACTTATTCTGGTTCTTAGCAACATCATTTGCATTTTTTTCTTGTGCTTAACAACCTCATTTGTCATTGTTCATGTGCTTTGCAAGTTAAGTTGACCTTGATGTTGTCCTGATGAACCTCATTTGTATTTGTTTTTGTGCGTTGGAACCTCATTTGCCCTTGTTTGTGTGCTTAACAACCTCAATTGTCATTGTTCGTATTCTTCTCAACCTCTTTTGCCCTTGTTCTTGTGCTTTGCAACATCATTTGCCCTTGTTCTTATGCTTGACAACCTCATTTGTCGTTGTTCTTGCGCTTTGCAACATAATTTGCCCTTAATCTTGTGCTTATAATTTGCATTTGTTCTTGTGCCAAGGAGCCTCATTTGCCCTCCTTCGTGTACTTAACAATCTCAATTGTCGTTGTTCATATGCTTGTAAACCTCTTTTTCTCTTGTTCTTGTTCATAGCAATAACATTTGCAGTTGTTCTTGTGCTTAGGAGCATCATTTGCCCTTTTTCGTGTGCTTGACAACCTCAAATGTCGTTGTTCTTGCGCTTTGCAACATAATTTTCCTTTGATCTTGTGCTTAGGAACTTCATTTTCCCTTGTTCCTGTGCTTAACAACCTCAATTGACGTTGTTTATATGTTTCTCAACCTCTTTTGCCCTTGTTCTTGTGCTTAGCAACATGATTTTCCCTTGTTCTTGTGCCTAGGAACCTCATTTGCCCTCGTTCGTTTCCTTAACAACCTCAATTGTCATTGTTGATATGCTTGTCAACCTCTTTTGCCCTTGTTCTTGTTCTTAGCAATATCATTTGCAGTTGTTCTTGTGCTTAGGAACCTCATTTGCCCTTGTTCATGTGTTTATCAACGTCAATTTTCCGTGTTCACATGCTTCTCAACCACTTTTGCCGATGTTCTTATGCCTAGCACATCATTTGCCCATGTCCGTACGTTTATCAACCCCTTTTGTCCTAGTTCTTATGCTGAGCAACCTTATTTGTACTTATACTGGTGCTTAGCAACGTCATTTGCATTTGTTCTTGTGCTTAACAATCTCATTTGTCGTTGTTCATGTGCTTTGCAATTTAAGTTGACCTTGATCTTGTGCTTATGAACCTCATTTGTATTTCTTATTGTGCTTAGGAATCTCATTTGCCCTTGTTCATGTGCTTAACAACCTCAATTATCGTTGTTAATATACTTCTCAATCTCTTTTTCCCTTGTTCTTGTGCTTCACAACTTCATTTGTCGTTGTTCTTGCGCTTTGCAACATATGTTGCCCTTGATTTGTGCTTAGAAACCTCATTTACCCTTGTTTGTATGCTTAACAACCTCAATTGTCGTTGTTCATATGCTTGTCAATCTCTTTTGCCCTTGTTCGTGTTGTTAGCAACATCATTTGCATTTATTCTTGTGCCTAGGAACCCTATTTGCCTTTGTTCGTGTACTTAACAAAATTGTCGTTGTTCATATGCTTCGTCAACCTCTTTTGCCCATGGAGTTCTTAGCAATATCATTTGCAGTTGTTCTGGTGCTTAGGAAACTCATTTGCCCTTGTGCGTGTGCTTCACAAACTCAAGTATCGTTGTTCATATTCTTCTCAACCTCTTTTTCCCTTTGTTCTTGTGCTTAGCAACATCATTTGCCATTGTTCTTGGGCTTATCAACCTCATTTGTCGTTGTTCTTGCACTTTCCAACCAAATTTGCCCATGATCTTGTGCTTATGGACCTCATTTGCATTTGTTCTTCTGCCTAGGTACCCCATTTGCCCTTGTTCGTGTACTTAACAATCTCAATTATCGTTATTCATATGCTTGTCAACCTCTTTTGCTGTAGTTCTTGTTCTTAGCAATACCATTTGAAGTTGTTCTTGTGTTTATGAACCTCATTTGCCTTTGTTCGCGTGCTTAACAACATCAACTGTCGTTATTCATATGTTTCTCAATCTCTATTGCCTTTGTTCTTGTGCTTAGCAACATCATTTGCCCTTGTTCTTGTGGTTACCTCATTTGTCGTTGTTATTGCGATTTGCAGCATAATTTTCCCTTCTTCGTGTACTTAACAACCTGAATTGTCGTTGTTCATATGCAAGTCAACCTCTTCTGCCCTTGTTCTTGTTCTTAGCAATAACATTTGCACATGCTCTTGTGCTTAGGAGCATCATTTGCCCTTGTTCGTGTGCTTAACAACCTCAATTGTCGTTGTTCATATGCTTCTCAACTTCTTTTGCCTTTGTTCTTGTGCTTAGCAACATCGTTTGCCCTTGTTCTTGTGCTTAACAACCTTATTTGTCGTTGTTCTTGCGCTTTGCAACATAATTTGCAATTGTTCTTGTGCATAGGAACTTCATTTCCCTTGTTGCTATGCTTAACAACCTGAATTGTCGTTGTTCATATGCTTGTCAACCACGTTTGCAGTTGTTCTTGTGCTTAGGAATCTCATTTGACCTTGTTCGTTTGCTTATCAACATCAATTTTCGTTGTTCATAGGCTTCTCAGCCTCTTTTGCCTATGTTCTTGTGCTTAGCACATCATCTGTCATTGTTCGTACGTTTATCAACCCCTTTTGCCTTTGTTCTGATGCTTAGCAACCTCATTTGCACTTATTCTGGTGCTTAGCTACATCATTAGCATTTGTTCTTGTGCTTAACAACATCATTTGTCGTTGTTCTTGTGGTTTGCAACTTAAGTTGATCTTGATCTTGTGCTTATGAACCTCATTTGCATTTGTTCTTGTGCTTAGGAACATCATTTGCCCTTGTTCGTGTGCTTAACAACTTCAATTGCCCTTGCTAATGTACTTTGCAACATCATTCGCTCTTGTTCTTGTGCTTGACAACCTTATTTGTCGTTGTTCTTGCACTTTGCAACATAATTTGCCCTTGATCTTGTGCTTATAAACCTTATTTGCATTTGTTCTTGTGCCTAGGAGACCCATTTGCCCTCCTTCGTGTACTTAACAACCTCAATTATCGTTGTTCATATGCTTGTCAACGTCTTTTGCCCTTGTTCTTCTTTTTAGCAATATCATCTGCAGTTGTCCTTGTGCTTAGGAGCATCAATTGCCCCTTGTTCTTGTGATTAACAACCTCAATTGTCGTTGTTCATATGCTTCTCAACTTCTTTTGCCTTCGTTCTTGTGCTTAGCAACATCGTTTGCCCTTGTTTTTGTGCTTAACAACCTCATTTGTCGTTGTTCTTGCGCTTTGCAACATAATTTAACCTTGATCTTGTGCTTAGGAACTTCATTTTCCCTTGTTCCTATGCTTAACAACCTCAATTGACGTTGTTCATATGTTTCTCAACCTCTTTTGCCATTGTTCTTGCACTTAGCAACATGATTTGCCCTTGTTCTGGTGGTTAGGAGCATCATGTGCCCTTGTTCGTGTGCTTAACAACATCAATTATCGTTGTTCAGATTCTTCTCAACCTCTTTTTCCCTTGTTTTTGTGCTTAGCAACATCATTTGCCCTTGTTCTTGGGCTTAACAACCTCATTTGTCGTTGTTCTTGTGCTTTGCAACATAATTTGCCCTTGATCTTGTGCTTATGAACCTTATTTGCATTTGTTCCTCTGCCTAGAAAACCCCATTTGCCCTTGTTCGTGTGCTTAACAACCTCAATTGTCGTTGTTCATATACTTGTCAACCTCTTTTGCCCTTGTTCTTGTGCTTAGCAACATCATTTGCCCTTGTTCTTGTGCTTAACAACGTCATTTGTAGTTGTTCTTTTGTTTTTTAACATAATTTGCCCTTGATCTTGTGCTTATGAACCTCATTTGCATTTGTTCTTGTGCCTGCGAACCTTATTTGCCCTTGTTTGTGTACTTAACAACCTTAATTGTCGTTATTCATATGCTAGTCAACCTTTTTTTCCCTTGTTCTTGTTCTTTGCAATATCATTTGCATTTGTTCTTGTGCTTAACAACCTCATTTGTCGTTGTTCTTGTGCTTTGCAACATAAGTTGACCTAGATTTAGTGCTCATGAACTTCATTTGCCGATGTTCTTATGCTTAGCACATCATTTGCCCATGTTCGTACGTTTATCAACCCCTTTTGTCCTAGTTCTTATGATGAGCAACCTTATTTGCACTTATACTGGTGCTTACCAATGTCATTTGTATTTGTTCTTGTGCTTAACAAGCTCATTTGTCGTTGTTCCTGTGCTTTACAATTTAAGTTGACCTCGATTTTGTGCTTATGAACCTCATTTGCATTTCTTCTTGGGCTTAGAAATCTCATTTGCCCTTGTTCGTGTGCTTAACAACCTCCATTACCGTTGTTAATATACTTCTCAATCTCTTTTGCCCTTGTTCTTGTGCTTCACAACTTCATTTGTCGTTGTTCTTGCGCTTTGCAACATAAGTTGCCCTTGATCTTGTGCTTAGAAACCTCATTTTCCCTTGTTTGTATGCTTAACAACCTCAGTTGTCGTTGTTCATATGCTTGTCAATCTCTTTTGCCCTTGTTCGTGTTGTTAGCAACATCATTTGCATTTATTCTTGTGCCTAGGAAACCAATTTGCCTTTGTTCGTGTATTTAACAAAATTGTCGTTGTTCATATGCTTCGTCAACCTCATTTGCCTTTGGAGTTCTTAGCAATATCATTTGCAGTTGTTCTAGTGCTTAGAAAACTCATTTGCCCTTGTTCGTGTGCTTCACAAACTCAATTATCGTTGTTCATATTCTTCTCAACCACTTTATCCCTTTGTTCTTGTGCTTAGCAACTCATTTGTTTTTGTTCTTGGGCTTAACAACCCCATTTGTCGTTGTTCTTGCGCTTTCCAACCAAATTTGCCCATGATCTTGTGCTTATGAACCTCATTTGCATTTGTTCGTCTGCCTAGGTACCCCATTTGCCCTTGTTCGTGTACTTAACAACCTCAATTGTCGTTATTCATATGCTTGTCAACCTCTTTTGCTGTAGTTCTTGTTCTTAGCAATACCATTTGAAGTTGTTCTTGTGCTTAGGAACCTTATTGCCCTTGTTCGCGTGTTTAACAACCTCAACTGTCGTTGTTCATATGTTTCTCAATCTCTTTTGCCTTTGTTCTTGTGCTTGGCAACATCATTTGCCCTTGTTCTTGTGGTTAACAACCTCATTTATCGTTGTTATTGCACTTTGCAGCATAATTTTCCCTTCTTCGTGTACTTAACAACCTGAATTGTCGTTGTTCATATGCAAGTCAACCTCTTCTGCCCTTGTTCTTGTTCTTAGCAATATCATTTGCACTTGTTCTTGTGCTTAGGAGAATCATTTGCCCTTGTTCGTGTGCTTAACAACCTCAATTGTCGTTGTTCATATGCTTCTCAACTTCTTTTGCCTTTGTTCTTGTGCTTAGCAACATCGTTTGCCCTTGTTCTTGTGCTTAACAACCTCATTTGTCGTTGTTCTTGCGCTTTGCAACATAATTTGCAGTTGTTCTTGTGCTTAGGAACTTCCTTTTCCCTTTTTCCTATGCTTAACAACCTCAATTGTCATTGTTCATATGCTTGTCAACCACGTTTGCCCTTGCTCTTGTTCTTAGCAATATCATTTGCAGTTGTTCTGGTGCTTTGGAACCTAATTTGACCTTGTTCGTTTGCTTATCAACATCAATTTTCATTGTTCATAGGCTTCTCAACCTCTTTTGCCAATGTTCTTGTGCTTAGCACATCATCTGCCATTGTTCGTACGTTTATGAACCCCTTTTGCCATTGTACTGATGCATAGCAACCTCATTTGCACTTATTCTGGTGCTTACCAACATCATTTGCATTTGTTCTTGTGCTTAACAACCTCATTTGTCGTTGTTCTTGTGCTTTGCAACTTAAGTTGACCTTGATCTTGTGCCTATGAACCTCATTTGCCTTTTTTCTTGTGCTTAGGAACCTCATTTGCCCTTGTTCGTGTGCTTAACAACCTCAATTGCCCTTGCTAATGTACTTTGCAACATCATTTGCTTTTTGTTCTTGTGCTTGACAACCTCATTTGTCGTTGTTCTTGCGGTTTGCAACATAATTTGCCCTTGATCTTGTGCTTGTAAACCTTATTTGCAATTGTTCTTGTGCCTAGGAGCCCCATTTGCCCTCCTTCGTACTTAACAACCTCAATTGTCGTTGTTCATATGCTTGTCAACCTCTTTTGGCCTTGTTCTTCTTTTTAGGAATATCATTTGCAGTTGTTCTTGTGCTTAGGAGCATCATTTGCCCTTGTTCGTGTGATTAACAACCTCAATTGTCGTTGTTCATATGCTTCTCAACTTCTTTTGCCTTCGTTCTCATGCTTAGCAATATCGTTTGCCCTTGTTCTTCTGCTTCACAACCTCATTTGTCGTTGTTCTTGCACTTTGCAACATAATTTGCCCTTGATCTTGTGCTGAGGAACTTCATTTTCCCTCGCTCCTATGCTTAACAATCTCAATTGACGTTGTTCATATGTTTCTCAACCTCTTTTGCCATTGTTCTCGTGCTTAGCAACATGATTTGCCCTTGTTCTGGTGGTTAGGGGCTTCATTTGCCCTTGTTCGTGTGCTTAACAACATCAATTATCGTTGTTCAGATTCTTCTCAACCTCTTTTTCCCTTGTTCTTGGGCTTAACAACCTCATTTGCCCTTGTTCTTGCGCTTTGCAACATAATTTTCCCTAGATCTTGTGCTTATGAACCTCATTTGCATTTCTTCTTCTGCCTAGGAACCCCATTTGCTCTTGTTCCTGTGCTTAACAACCTCAATTGTCGTTGTTCATATACTTGTCAACGTCTTTTGCCCTTAATCTTCTGCTTAGCAACATCATTTGCCCTTGTTCTTGTGCTCAACAACGTCATTTGTAGTTGTTCTTTTGCTTTTTAACATAATTTGCCCTTGATCTTGTGCTTATGAACCTCATTTGCATTTGTTCTTGTGTCAACGAACCTTATTTGCCCTTGTTCCTGTGCTTAACAACCTCAATTGCCCATGTTCATATACTTCTTAACCTCTTTTGCCCTTGTTCTTGTGCTTAGCAACATCACTTGCCCTTGTTCTTGTGCATAACAACGTCATTTGTCATTGTTCTTGTGCTTTTTAACATAATTTGCCCTTGATCTTGTGCTTATGAATCTCATTTGCATTTGTTCTTCTGCCTAGGAACCCCATTTGCACTTGTTCGTGTGCTTAACAACATCAATTGTCGTTGTTCATATATTTGTCAACCTCTTTTGCCCTTGTTCTTGTGCTTAGCAACATCATTTGCCCTTGTTCTTGTGCTTAACAACGTCATTTGTCGTTGTTCTTTTGCTTTTTAACATAATTTTCCCTTGATCTTGTGCTTATGAGCCTCATTTGCATTTGTTCTTGTGCCTACGAACCTTATTTGCCTTTGTTTGTGTACTTAACAACCTTAATTGTCGTTATTCATATGCTAGTCAACCTCTTTTCCCTTGTTCTTATTCTTTGCAATATCAATTGCATTTGTTCTTGTGCTTAACAACCTCATTTGTCGTTGTTCTTGTGCTTTGCAACATAAGTTGACCTAGATTTTGTGCTTATGAACTTCATTTTCATTTGTTCTTGTGCGTAGGAATCTCATTTGCCCTTGTTCGTGTGCTTAACAACCTCAATTGTCCTTGTTCATATACTTCTTAACCTCTTTTGCCCTTGTTCTTGTGCTTAGCAACATCACTTGCCCTTGTTCTTGTGCATAACAACGTCATTTGTCGTTGTTCTTGTGTTTTTTAACATAATTTGCCCTTGATCTTGTGCTTATGAACCTCATTTGCATTTGTTCTTGTGCCTAAGAACCCAATTTGCCCTTGTGCCTAAGAACCCAATTTGCCCTTGTTCGTGTACTTAACAACCTCAATTGTCGTTATTCATATGCTTATCAACCTCTTTTGCCCTTGTTCTTGTTCTTAGCAATATCATTTGCATTTGTTCTTGTGCTTAACAACCTCATTTGTTGTTGTTCTTGTGTTTTGCAACATAAGTTGACCTAGATCTTGTGCTTATGAACCTCATTTGCATTCGTTATTGTGCGTACAACCTCATTTGCCCATGTTCGTGTGTTTAAGAACCTCAATTGTCGTTGTTCATATACTTCTCAACCTCTTTTGCCCTTGTTCTTGTTCTTAGCAATATCATTTGCAGTTGTTCTTGTGGTTAGGAACATCGTTTGCCCTTGCTCGTGTGTTTATCAATGTCAATTTTCCTTGTTCGTATGCTTCTTAGGCTCTTTTGCCCATGTTCTTGTGCTTAGCAAATCTTTTGCCCTTGTTCGTACGTTTATCAACCCCCTCTTGCCCTTGTTCTTATGCTAAGTAACCTCATTTGCGCTATTCTAGTGCTTAGCAGCATTATTTGCATTTGTTGTTGTTCTTGTTCTTTGCAACATAATTTGTCCATAATCATGTGCTTATGAACTTCATTTGCATTTGTTCATTTGCCTAGGAACCCCATTTTCCCATGTCCGTGTACTTAATAACCTCAATTGTCATTGTTCATATGTTTCTCACCCTCTTTTGCCCTTGTTCTTGTTCTTAGCAATATCATTTGCAGTTGTTCTTGTGCTTAGGAACCTCATTTGACCTTGTTTGTTTCCTTATCAACATCAATTTTCGTTGTTCATATGCTTCTCAGCCTCTTTTGCCCATGTTCTTGTCATTAGCACATCATCTGCCATTGTTCGTACGTTTACCAACATCCTTTTGCCCTTGTTCTTATGCTTAGCAACCTCATTTGCACTTATTCTAGTGCTTAGCAACATAATTTGCATTTTTTCTTGTGCTTAACAACCTCAATTGTCGTTGTTCATATACTTCTCAACCTCTTTTGCCCTTGTTCTTGTGCTTATGAACCTCATTTGCATTTGTTCTTGTGCCTAGGAACCCAATTTGCCCTAGTTCGTGTACTAACATCCTCAATTATTGTTATTCATATGCTTGTCAATCTCATTTGACCGTGTTCTTGTTCTTAGCAATATCGTTTGAAATTGTTCTGGTGGTTAGGAAGCTCATATGCCCTTGTTCCCGTGCTTAATAACCTCAGTTGTGGTTGTTCATACGCTTCATCAACCTCTTTTTCCCTTGTTCTGGTTCTTAGAAATATCATTTGCAGTTGTTCTGGTGGTTAGGAGCCTCATTTGTCCTTGTTCGTGTGCTTAACAACATCAATTATCGTTGTTCATATTTTCTCAACCTCTTTTTCCCTTGTTCTTGTGCTTAGCAACATCATTTGCCCTTGTTCTTGGGCTTAACAACCTCATTTGTCGTTGTTCTTGCGCTTTGCAACCCAATTTGCCCTTGATCTTGTGATTATGAACCTCATTTGCATTTGTTCTTCTGCCTAGGAACCCCATTTTCCCTTGTTCGTGTGCTTAACAACCTCAATTGTCGTTGTTCATATACTTCTCAACCTCTTTTGCCCTTGTTCTTGTGCTTAGCAACATCATTTGCCCTTGTTCTTGTGCTTAACAACGTCATTTGTCGTTGTTCTTGTGCTATTTAACATAATTTTCCCTTGATCTTGTGCTTATGAACCACATTTGCATTTGTTCTTGTGCCTACGAACCTTATTTGCCCTTGTTTGTGTACTTAACAACCTTAATTGTCATTATTCATATGCTAGTCAACATCTTTTTCCCTTGTTCTTGTTCATTGCAATATCATTTGCATTTGTTCTTGTGCTTTGCAACATAAGTTGACCTAGATTTTGTGTTTATGAACTTTATTTGCATTTGTTCTTGCACGTAGGAACCTCATTTGCCCTCGTTCGTGTGCTTAACAACCTCAATTGCCCTTGTTCATATACTTCTTAACCTCTTTTGCCCTTGTTCTTGTGCTTATCAACATCACTTGCCCTTGTTCTTGTGCTTAACAACGTCATTTGTCGTTGTTCTTGTGCTTTTTAACATAATTTGCCCTTGATCTTGTGCTTATGAACCTTATTTGCATATGTTCTTGTGCCTAGGAACCCAATTTGTGCTTGTTCGTGTACTTAACAACCTCAATTGTCGTTATTCATATGCTTGTCAACTACTTTTGCCCTTGTTCTTGTTCTTAGCAATATCATTTGCCTTTGTTCTTGTGCTTAACAACCTCACTTGTTGTTGTTCTTGTGCTTTGCAACATAAGTTGACCTAGATCTTGTGCTTATGAACCTCATTTGCATTCGTTCTTGTGCGTACAACCTTATTTTCCCATGTTCGTGTGCTTAAGACCCTCAATTGTCGTGTTTCATATATTTCTTAATCTCTTTTGCCCTTGTTCTTGTGCTTATGAACCTCATTTGCATTTGTTCTTGTGCTAGGAACCCAATTTGCCCTAGTTCGTGTACTTAACATCCTCAATTGTCGTTATTCATATGCTTGTCAATCTCATTTGCCCTTGTTCTTGTTCTAAGCAATATCGTTTGAAGTGGTTCTGGTGGTTAGGTAGCTCATATGCCCTTGTTCACGTACTTAACAACCTCAGTTGTCGTTGGTCATATGCTTCTCAACCTCTTTTGCCTTTGTTCTTGTGCTTAGCAACATTGTTTGCCCTTGTTTTTAGGCTTCACAACTTCATTTATCGTTGTTCTTGCGCTTGGCAACATAATTTGCCTTTGATATTGTGCTTAGGAACCTCTTTTGCCCTTGTTCTTGTTCTTAGCAATATCATTTGTAGTTGTTCTTGTGCTTAGGAACATCATTTGCCCTTGTTCGTGTGTTTATCAAAGTCAATTTTCATTGTTCATATGCTTCTCAGCCTCTTTTGCCCATGTTCTTGTGCTTAGCACATCATTTGCCCTTGTTCTTGTGTTTTTTTTAACATAATTTGTGTTTGTTCTTGTGCTTTGCAACATAAGATGACCATGATCTTGTGCTTATGAACTTCATTTGCATTTGTTCTTGTGCATAGTAACCTCATTTGCCCTTGTTTGTGTGCTTAACAACCTCAATTGTCGTTGTTCATTTACTTCTCAACCTCTTTTTCCCTTGTTCTTGTGCTTAACAACGTCATTTGTCGTTGTTCTTGTGCTTTTTAACATAATTTGCCCTTGATCTTGTGCTTATGAACCTCATTTGCATTTGTTCGTGTACTTAACAATCTCAACTGTCGTTATTTATATGCTTGTCAATCTCATTTGCCCTTGTCATTGTTCTCAGCAATATCATTTGATGTTGTTCTGGTGGTTAGGAAGCTCATATGCCCTTGTTCCCGTGCATAACAACCTCAATTGTCGTTGTTCATATGCTTCTCAAACTCTTTTTGTCTTTGTTCTTGTGCTTAGCAACATCATTTGCCCTTGTTCTTGTGGTTAACAACCTCATTTGTCGTTGTTCTTGAGTTTTGCAACATAATTTGCCCTTGATCTTGTGCTGAACCTCATTTGCATTTGTTCGTGTGCTTAACAACCTCAATTGTCGTTGTTCATATGCTTCTCAATCTCTTCTGCCCCTGTTCTTGTGCTTAGCAACATCGTTTGCCCTTGTTGTTGTGCTTAACAACCTCATTTGTCGTTGTTCTGGCGCATTGCAACATAATTTGCTATTGAGCTTGTGCTTATGAACCTCCTTTGCATTTGTTCTTGTGCCTAGGAATCCAATTTTCCCTTGTTTGTGTCCTTAACAACATCAATTGTCGTTATTCATATGCTTGTTAACCTCTTTTGCCCCTGTTTTTGCTCTTAGCAATATTATTTGCAGTTGTTCTTGTGCTTAGGAACCTCATTTGCCCTTGTTCGTGTGCTTAACAACCTCAATTGACGTTGTTCATATGTTTCTCAACCTCTTTTGCCCTTGTTCTTGTGCTTAGTAACATGATTTGCCCTTGTTCTTGTGCCTAGGAACCCCATTTGCCGTCGTTCGTGTACTTAACAACCTCAATTGTCATTGTTCATATGCTTGTCAACCACGTTTGCCCTTGTTCTTGTTTTTAGCAATATCATTTGCATTTGTTCTTGTGCTTAACAACCTCATTTGCCTTTGTTCGTGTGTTTATCAACGTCTATTTTCCTTGTTCATATGCTTCTCAACCACTTTTGCCGATGTTCTTGTGCTTACCACATCATTTGCCCTTGTTCGTACGTTTATCAACCCCTTTCGCCCTTTTTCTTATGCTAAGCAACCTCATTTGTACTTATTCTGGTGCTTAGCAACGTCATTTGCATTTGTTCACGTGCATAAAAATCTCATTTGTCGTTGTTCATGTCTTTCCAATTTAAGTTGACCTTAATCTTGTGCTTATGAACCTCATTTGCATTTGTTCTTGTGCTTAGGAATCTCATTTGCCCTTGTTTGTGAGCTTAACAACCTCAATTATCATTGTTAATATATTTCTCAATCTCTTTTGCCCTTGTTCTTGTGCTTAGCAACATCGTTTGCCCTTGTTCTTGTGCTTCACAACTTCATTTGTCGTTGTTCTTGCGCTTTGCAACATAAGTTGCCATTGATCTTGTGCTTAGAAATCTCATTTTTCCTTGTTCGTATCCTTAACTACCTCAATTGTCGTTGTTCATATGCTTGTCAACCTCTTTTGCCCTGGATCGTGTAGTTAGCTCATTTGCATTTGTTGTTGTGCCTAGGAACCACATTTTCCTTTGTTCATGTACTTAACAACCTCAATTCTCGTTGTTAATACACTTCGTCAACCACTTTTGCCCTTGTTCTTGTCCGTAGAAATATCATTTGCAGTTGTTATGGTGATTAGAAGCCTTATTTTCCCTTGTTAGTGTGCATAACAACATCAATTATCGTTGTTCATATTCTTCTCAACCTCTTTTTCCCTTGTTCTTGTGCTTAGCAACATCATTTGCCCTTGTTCTTGGGCTTAACAACCTCATTTGTCGGTGTTCTTGCGCTTTGCAACATAATTTGCCCTTGATCTTGTGCTTATGAACCTCATATGCATTTGTTCTTTTGTCTAGGAACCCCATTTGTCCTTGTTCGTGTGCTTAACAACCTCAATTGTCGTTGTTCATATGCTTGTCAACCTCTTTTGCCTTTGTTATTGTTTTTAGCAATATCATTTGCATTTTTTCTTGTGCTTAACAACCTCATTTGTCGTTGTTCTTGTGCTTTGCAACATAAGTTGACCTAGATCTTCTGCTTATGAACTTCATTTGCATTTGTTCTTGTGCGTAGGAACCTCATTTGCCCTTGTTCGTGTGCTTAACAACCTCAATTGCCCTTTTTCATATACTTCTTAACCTCTTTTGCCTTTATTCTTGTACATAGCAACATCACTTGCCTTTGTTCTTGTTCTTAAGTACCTCATTTGTTGTTGTTCTTGTGCTTTTTAACATAATTTGCCCTTGATCTTGTGCTTATGAACCTCATTTGTATCTGTTCATGTGCCTAGGAACCCAATTTGCCCTTGTTCGTGTGCTTAACAACCTAAATTGTCGTTATTCATATGTTTGTCGACCTCTTTTGCCCTTGTTCTTGTTATTAGCAATATCATTTGCATTTGTTACTGTGCTTAACAACTTCATTTGTTGTTGTTCTTGTGCTTTGCAACACAAGTTGACCTAGATCTTGTGCTTATGAACCTCATTTTCATTTGTTCTTGTGCGTAGAACCTCATTTGCCCATGTTCGTGTGCTTAACAACCTCAATTGTCGTTGTTCATATACTTTTCAACCTCTTTTTCCCTTGTTTTTGTGCTTATGAACTTCATTTGCCCTTGTTTGTGTGCTTAATAATCTCAATTGGCGTTGTTCTTGTGCATAACAACCTCTTTTTCCCTTGATCTTGTGCTTGTGAACCTCATTTGCCCTTGTTTGTGTGCTTAACAATCTCAATTGATGTTGCTCATATGCTTCTTAACCACTTTTACCCTTGTTCTTGTGCTTAGGAACCTCATTCGCCCTTGTTTGTGTGCTTAACAATCTCAAATGGCATTGTTCGTGTGCTTAACAACCTCTTTGCCCTTGATCTTGTGCTGATGAACCTCATTTGCATTTGTTCTTGTGCCTAGGAACCCAATTTTCCCTAGTTCGTGTACTTAACATCCTCAATTATCGTTATTGATATGCTTGTCAATCTCATTTTCCCTTGTTCTTGTTCTTAGCAATATCATTTGAAGTTGTTCTAGTGGTTAGGATGCTTATGCCCATGTTCACGTGCTTAACAACCTCAATTGTCGTTGGTCATATGCATCTCAACCTCTTTGCCTTTGTTCTTGTGCTTAGCAACATCATTTGCCCTTGTTCTTGTGGTTAACAACCTCATTTGTCGTTGTTCTTGCATTTTGCAACATAATTTGCCCTTGTTCTTGTGCCTAAGAACCCCATTTGCCCTCGTTCGTGTACTTAACAACCTCAATTGTCGTTGTTCATATGCTTGTCAACCACGTTTGCCCTTGTTCTTGTTCTTAGCAATATCATTTGCAGTTGTTGTTGTGCTTAGGAACCTCATTTGCCCTTGTTCGTGTGTTTATCAACGTTTATTTTCCTTGTTCATATGCTTCTCAATCTCTTTTGCCCTTGTTCTTGTGCTTAACAACCTTATTTGTTGTTGTTCTTGTGCTTTGCAACATAAGTTGACCTAGATCTTGTGCTCATGAACCTCATTTGCATTTGTTCTTGTGCTTAGAACCTCATTTGCCCATGTTCGTGTGCTTAACAACCTCAATTGTCGTTGTTCATATACTTCACAACCTCTTTTGCCATTGTTCTTGTGCTTATGAACCTCATTTGCATTTGTTCTTGTGCCTAGGGACCCAATTTGCCCTAGATCGTGTGCTTAACAACCTCAATTGTCGTTGCTCATATACTTCTCAACCTCTTTTGCCCTTGTTCTTGTGCTTATGAACCTCATTTGCATTTGTTCTTGTGGCCAGGAACCCAATTTTCCCTAGTTCGGGTACTTAACGTCCTCAATTGTAGTTATTGATATGCTTGTCAATCTCATTTGCCCTTGTTCTTGTTCTTAGCAATATCATTTGAAGTTGTTCTGGTGGTTAGAAAGCTCATATGCCCTTGTTCACGTGCTTAACAACCTCAATTGTCGTTGGTCATATGCTTCTCAACCTCTTTTGCCTTTGTTCTTGTGCTTAGCAACATCACTTGCCCTTGTTCTTGTGCTTAACAATCTTATTTGTCGTTGTTCTTGTGCTTTTTAACATAATTTGCCCTTGATCTTGTGCTTATGAACCTCATTTGCATTTGTTCTTGTACCTAGGAACCCAATTTGCCCTTGTTCGTGTACTTAACAATCACAATTGCCGTTATTCATATGCTTGTCAACCTCTTTTGCCATTGTTCTTATTCATAGCAATATCATTTGAAGTTGTTCCTGTGCTTAGGAACCTCATTTGCCCTTGTTCGCATGCTTAACAACGTCATTTGTCGTTATTCATATGTTTCTCAATCTCTTTTGCCTTTGTTCTTGTGCTTAGCAACATCGTTTGCCCTTGTCTTTATGCTTCACAACTTCATTTATCGTTGTTCTTGCGCTTTGCAACATAATTTGCCCTTGATATTGTGCTTAGGAACCTCTTTTGCGCTTGTTCTTGTTCTTAGCAATATCATTTGCAGTTGTTGTTGTGCTTAGGAACCTCATTTGCCCTTGTTTGTATGCTTCTCAGCCTCTTTTGCCCATGTTCTTGTGCTTAGCACATCATTTGCCCTTCTTCTTGTGCTTTTTAACATAATTTGTCATTGTTCTTGTGCTTTGCAACATAAGATGACCTTGATCTTGTGCTTATGAACTTCTGTTGCATTTGTTCTTGTGCATAGGAACCTCATTTGCCCTTGTTTGTGTGCTTAACAACCTCAATTGCCGTTGTTCATATACTTCTCAACCTCTTTTGCCTATGTTCTTGTGCTTTTTAACATAATTTGCCTTTGATCTTGTGCTTATGAACCTCATTTGCATTTGTTCTTGTGCCTAGGAACCCAATTTGCCCTTGTTCGTGTATTTAACAACCTCAATTGTCGTTATTTATATGGTTGTCAATCTCATTCGCCCATGTCTTTGTTCTCAGCAATATCATTTGAAGTTATTTTGGTGGTTAGGAAGCTCATATGTTCTTGTGCTTTTTAACATAATTTGCCCTTGATCTTGTGCTTATGAACCTCATTTGCATTTGTTCTTGTGCCTAGGAACCCAATTTGCCCTTGTTCGTGTATTTAACAACCTCAATTGTCGTTATTTATATGGTTGTCAATCTCATTCGCCCATGTCTTTGTTCTCAGCAATATCATTTGAAGTTATTCTGGTGGTTAGGAAGCTCATATGCCGTTGTTCGCGTGCTTAACAACCTCAATTCTCGTTGTTCATATGCTTCTCAAACTTTTTTACCTTTGTTCTTGTGCTTAGCAACATCATTTGCCCTTGTTCTTGTTGTTAACAACCTCATTTGTTGTTGTTCTTTCGTTTTGCAACATAATTTGCCCTTGATCTTCTGCTGAACCTCATTTGCACTTGTTCTTGTGCCTAGGAACCCCGTTTGCCCTTGTTCGTGTACATAACAACCTCAATTGTTGTTGTTTATATGCTTGTCAACCTCTTTTGCCCTTGTTCTTAGCAATATCATTTGCAGCTGTTCTTGTGCTTAAGAACATTATTTGCCCTTGTTCGTGTGCTTACCAACCTCAATTGTCGTTGCTCATATGCTTCTCAATCTCTTTAGCCCTTGTTCTTGTGCTTAGCAACATCGTTTGCCCTTGTTCTTGTGCTTAACGACCTCATTTGTCGTTGTTCTTGCGTTGTTCGTGTGCTTAACAACCTCTTTTGCCCTTGATCTTGTGCTTATGAACCTCATTTGCATTTGTTCTTGTGCCTAGGAACCCCATTTGCCCTCTTTCGTGGCCTTAGCAACCTCAATTGTCGTTGTTCATATGCTTGTCAACCACGTTTGTCCTTGTTCTTGTTCTTAGCAATATCATTTGCAGTTGTTGTTGTGCTTAGGAACCTCATTTGCCCCTGTTCGTGTGTTTATCAACGTTTATTTTCCTTGTTCATATGCTTCTTAATCTCTTTTGCCCTTGTTCTTGTGCTTAGCAATATCATTTCCCCTTGTTCTTGTGCTTAACAACCTCATTTGTCGTTGTTCTTGCGCTTTGCAACATAATTTGCCATTAATCTTATGCTTATGAACCTCATTTGCATTTGTTCTTGTGCCTAGGAACTCAATTTTTCCATGTTTGTGTCCTAAACAACTTCAATTGTCGTTATTTATATGCTTGTCAATCTCTTTTGCCCCTGTTTTTGCTCTTAGCAATATCATTTGCAGTTGTTCTTGTGCTTAGGAACCTCATTTGCCCTTGTTCGTGGGCTTAACAACCTCAATTGACGTTGTTCATATGTTTCTCACCCTCTTTTGCCCTTGTTCTTGTGCTTAGCAACATGATTTGCCCTCGTTCGTGTACTTAACAACCTCAATTGTCGCTGTTCATATGCTTGTCAACCTCTTTGCCCTTGTTCTTGTTCTTAGCAATATCATTTGCAGTTGTTATTGTGCTTAGGAACCTTATTTGCCTTTGTTCGTGTGTTTATCAACGTCTATTTTCCTTGTTCATATGCTTGTCAACCACTTTTGCCGATGTTCTTGTGCCTAGGAACCCAATTTGCCCTTGTTTGTGTACTTAACAACTTCAATTGTCGTTATTTATATGCTTGTCAATCTCATTTGCCCTTGTCCTTGTTCTCAGCAATATCATTTGAAGTTGTTCTGGTGGTTAGGAAGCTCATATGCATTTGTTCGCGTGCTTAACAACCTCAATTCTCATTGTTGATATATGCTTATCAAACTCTTTTGCCTTTGTTCTTGTGCTTAGCAACATCATTTGCCCATGTTCTTGTTGTTAACAACCTCATTTGTCGTTGTTCTTGCGTTTTGCAACATAATTTGCCCTTGATCTTATGCTGAACCTCGTTTACAATTGTTCTTGTGCCTAGGAACCCCACTTGCCCTTGTTCGTGTACATAACAACCTCAATTGTTGTTGTTCATATGCTTGTCAACCTCTTTTGCCCTTGTTCTTGTTCTTAGCACTATCATTTGCAATTGTTCTTGTGCTTAGGAACATTATTTGCCCTTGTTCGTGTGCTGACCAACCTCAATTGTCGTTGCTCATATGCTTCTCAATCTCTTTAGCCCTTGTTCCTGTGCTTAGCAACATCGTTTGCCCTTGTTCTTGGGCATAACAACCTCATTTGTCGTTGTTCTTGCGCTTTGCAACATAATTTGCCCTTGCTCTTGTGCTTATGAACCTCATTTGCATTTGTTCTTCTGCCTAGGAACCCCATTTGCCCTTGTTCGTGTGCTTAACAACATCAATTATCTTTGTTCATATTCTTCTCAACCTCTTTAGCCATTGTTCTTGTACTTAAGAACATCATTTGCCCTAATTCTTGTTCTTAGCAACATCATTTGTCGTTGTTCTTGTGTTTTTTAACATAATTTGCCCTTGTTCTTGTACTTATGAACCTCATTTGCATTTGTTCTTGTGCCTAGGAACCCAATTTGCCCTAGTCCGTGTACTTGACATCCTCAATTGTCGTTATTCATATTCTTGTCAATCTCATTTGCTCTTGTTCCTGTTCTTAGCAATATCATTTAAAGTTGTTCTGGTGGTTAGGAAGCTCATATGACCTTGTTCACGTGCTTAACAACCTCTATTGTCGTTGGTCATATGCTTCTCAACCTTTTTTGCTTTTGTTCTTGTGCTTAGCAACATCATTTGCCTTTGTTCTTGGACTTACCAACGTCATTTGTCGTTGTTCTTGTGCTTTTTAACATAATTTGCCTTTGTTCTTGTGCGTAGGAACCTCATTTTTCCTTGTTCGTGTGCTTAACCAACCTCAATTGCCATTGTTCATATACATTTTAACCTTTTTTGCCCTTGCTCTTGTGCTTAACAACCTCATTTGTCGTTGTTCTTGTGCTTTTTAACATAATTTGCCCATGATCTTGTGCTTATGAACCTCATTTGCAATTGTTCTTGTGCATACGAACCTTATTTGCCCTTGTTTGTGTACTTAACAACCTCAATTGTCGTTATTCATATGCTTGTCAACCTCTTTTGCCCTTGTTCTTGTTCTTAGCAATATCATTTGCATTTGTTCTTGTGCTTAACAACCTCATTTGTCGTTGTTCTTGTGCTTTGCAACATAAGTTGACTTAGATCTTGTGCTTATGAACTTCATTTGTATTTGTTCTGGTGCGTAGGAACCTCATTTGCCCTTGTTCGTGTACTTAACAACCTCAATTGCCCTTGTTCATATACTTCTTAATCTCTTTTACCCTTGTTCTTGTGCTTAGCAGCATCAGTTGCCCTTGTTCTTGTGCTTGACAACCTCATTTGTCGTTGTTCTTGCACTTTGCAACATAATTTGACCTTGATCTTGTGCTTATGAACCTCATTTGCATTTGTTCTTGTGCCTTGTCGTTGTTCTTGCAGTTTGCAACATAATTTGCCTTTAATCTTGTGTTTATGAACCTCATTTGTGTTTGTTCTTGTGCCTAGCAACCCCATTTGCCCTTGTCCGTGTACTTAACAACTTGAATTATCATTGTTCATAAGTTTCTCAACCTCTTTTACCCAGGGGCGGATTTACATTCACCCGTACGGGTGCTAAGCCATCCTATGATTTTAAAATTGTAGTTATATATATTGAAATTTAATTGAAAGTTATTATTTTTGAAATATTTATATAGTCTAGCCCTTCTCATAAAATATGACATGTTCATTTGCGGCCTAGTGGCTAGAGCTTATCTTATGGTTGTGGAGAACTTGGATTCCATTCCCACCAACAACATATTTTGCTTTTAAATTTTAGCAACCCCTATTAAGATTTTCTAGTTCCGCCCCTGCTTTTGCCCTTGTTCTTGTTCTTATGCTTAGCAACCTCATTTGCACTTATTATGGTGCTTAGCAACATCATTTGCCTTTGTTATTGTGCTTAAAAACCTCATTTGTCGTTGTTCTTGTGCTTTAAAACTTTAGTTGACCTAGATCTTGTGCTTATGAACTTCATTTGCATTTGTTCTTGTGTGTAGGAACCTCATTTGCCCATGTTTGTGTGCTTAACAACCTCACTTGTCGTTGTGTATATACTTCTCAACCACTTTTGCACTTGTTCTTGTGCTTCGCAACATCATTTGCCCTTGTTCTTGTGCTTAATAACCTCATTTGTCGTTGTTCTTGCCCATTGCAACATAATTTGCCATTGATATTGTGCTTATGAACCTCATTTGCATTTGTTCTTGTGCCTAGGAACCCAATTTGCCCTTGTTCGTGTACTTAACAATCTCAATTGTCGTTATTCATATGCTTGTCAATCTCATTGGCCCTTGTTCGCGTGCTTAACAACCTCAATTGTCGTTGTTCATATACTTCTCAACCTCTTTTGCCTTTGTTCTTGTGCTTAGCAACCTCATTTGCCCTTGTTCTTGTGGTTAACAATCTCATTTGTCGTTGTTGTTCCGTTTTGCAACATAATTTACCCTTGATCTTATGCTGAACCTCATTTGCATTTGTTGTTGTGCCTAGGAACTACATTTGTCCTTTTCGTGTACTTAACAACCTCAACTGTCATTGTTCATATGCTTGTCAACATCTTTTTCCCTTGTTCTTGTTCTTAGCAATATCATTTGCATTTGTTCTTGTGCTTAGGAACCTGATTTGCCCATGTTTGTGTGCTTAACAACCTCAATTGCCCTTGCTCATATACTTCTTAACCTCTTTTGCTCTTGTTCTTGTTCTTAGAAACATCATTTGCCCTTGTTCTTGGGCTTAACAACCTCATTTGTCGTTGTTCTTGCATTTTGCAACATAATTTGCCCTTGATCTTGTGCTTATGAACCTCATATTCATTTGTTCTTGTGCCTAGGAATCCCATTTACCGTTGTTTGTGTGCTTAACAACCCCAATTATCGTTATTGATATGCTTGTCAACCTCTTTTGCCGTTGTTCTTGTTCTTAACAATATCATTTGAAGTTGTTCTTGTGCTTAGGAATCTCATTGGCCCTTGTTTGCGTGCTTAACAACCTCAATTGTAACCCATATGTTTCTCAATCTCTTTTGCCTTTGTTCTTGTGCTTAGCAACATCATCTGCCCTTGTTCTTAAGGTTACCTACCTTATTTGCCGTTGTTCTTGTGCTTTGCAGCATAATTTGACCTTGATCTTGTGCTTATGAACCTCATTTGCATTTGTTCTTGTGCCTAGGAACCCCATTTGCCTTTGTTCGTGTACGTAACAACCTCAATTGTCGTTGTTCATATGCGTGTCAACCTATTTGCCCTTGTTCTTGTTCTTAGCAATATCATTTACAGTTGTTATTGTGCTTAAGAACATCATTTGCCCTTGTTCGTGTGGTTAACAACATCAATTGTCGTTGTTCATATGCTTCTCAATCTCTTTTGCTCTTGTTCTTGTGCTTAGCAACATCGTTTGCCCTTATTCTTGTGCTTAACAACCTTATTTGTCAGTTTTCTTGCGGTTTGCAGCATAATTTGCCATTAATCTTGTGCTTATGAACCCCGTTTGCATTTGTTCTTGTCCCTAGGAACCCAATTTGCCCTTGTTCGTGTCCTTAACAACATCAATTGTCGTTATTCATATGCTTGTCAACCTCTTTTGCCCTTGTTTTCATTCTTAGCAATATCATTTGCAGTTGTTCTTGTGCTTAGGAACCTCATTTACCCTTGTTCGTGTGCTTAACAACCTCAATTGACGTTGTTCATATGCTTCTCAACCTCTTTTTCCCTTGTTCTTGTGCTTAGCAACATTATTTGCCTTTATTCTTGTGCCAAGGAACCCCATTTGCCCTTGTTCGTGTACTTAACAACTTCAATTGTCGTTGTTCATATGCTTCTCAACCTCTTTTGTTCTTGTTCTTAGCAATATCATTTGTAGTTGTTCTTGTGCTTAGGAACCTCATTTGCCCTTGTTCGTGTGCTTATCAACGTTAATTTTTGTTGTTCATATGCTTATCAACCTCTTTTGTCATTGTTCTTATACTTAGCACATCATCTACCATTGTTCTTATATTTATCAACACCTTTTGCCCTTGTTCTTATGCTTAGCAACATCATTTGCACTTTATCTGGTGCTTAGCAACATCATTTGCATTTGTTGTTGTGCTTAACAACCTCATTTGTCGTTGTTCCTGGGCTTTGCAACTTAAGTTGACCTTGATCTTGTGCTTATGAACCTCATTTGCATTTGTTCTTGTGCTTAGGAATCTCATTTGCCCTTGTTCGTGTGCTTAAAAACCTCAATTATTATTGTTCTTATATTTCTCAATCTCTTTTGCCCTTATTCTTGTGCTTAGCAACATTGTTTGCCCTTGTTCTTGTGCTTCACAACTTCATTTGTTGTTGTTCTTGCGCTTTGCAACATAAATTGCCATTGATCTTGTGCTTAGGAACCTCATTTTCCCCTGTTCGTATGCTTAACAACCTCAATTGTCGTTGTTCATATGCTTGTCAACCTCTTTTGCCCTTATTCATGTTGTTAGCAACATCATTTGCATTTGTTCTTGTGCTTATGAACCTCATTTGCACTTGTTCTTGGGCTTCACAACCTCATTTATCGTTGTTGTTGCACTTTACAACATAATTTGCCCTTGATCTTGTGTTTATGAAACTTATTTGCGTTTGTTCTTGTGCCTAGGAACCCCATTTGCCTTTGTTCGTGTACTTAACAACTTGAATTGTCATTGTTCATAAAAGAATAATGAAAACATAATTAAAACAACATAAAAGAATATAAATAGTCAAACCTAGAAAATGAAAACATAATTAATTTTCATTGGAAAATGATGAACTAGTGGGACTCGTGGGACCCCTTTCTTGAGACTTGTACCTAGTTATTTAAGAAGATTGAAGAATAATTAACCCATACCGAGTCCGAGTTCGAATTCGAGTCCGGATTTGAATCCAAGCTGGAATTATGATTTCCGTCATAGCTCGTACCGTTATGGTCATATGTCATCATTTCTATTTCATAACCTTTGACTAACCTAAACTGTTAGAGGGATACAATTGGATCCAGTTGTAATTTAGGGTCATTTGCTCATTGTAACGAATACTAAGCATCTTTAATCAATAATTTAGGTAAGGATCTTACATAAAAATATTCGTTTTAAATCTTTGAGTTACCTGGAGTTCATGGATCCTCTACAAAGCAAAATGAAAACAAAGGATTTTTAGATCTGAGGTTCAGCGGTTCGGATCTGGAATTGTTGGGTTCGGGAGTTCTCGTATTCGAATTTGAAATTTCAGATCAAGGGAGTGAGGTTTTGGATCCGCTTGTGGAGTATGTGGTTTAGGAAGGTATGCACAACAGTCACTGTTTTGTTTGTTTCTTGGCGGTAGAGATTCCGATCAGAGTGAATACAATGCTCATGGATCCGTATCTGCAAGCTGTACAACTCTTGTGTTGAACACTTCTTTAGAATAGGGACGTACGGGTTGCAGTTTTCAGTGGAATCCGGGTGGCTGGTTTAGCTCAGTTTCCAGTTTTTGGTATGGACAATAGTCACTGTTTTGGATGGTTCTCGGCGCTGGAGACTCCGATTGAGGAGAATCCAGTACTCACAGATCTGTATCGGTGAGCACTACAACTCTCATGTTGAGATCTCTTTCAAAATATAGACGTACGGGTGGTAGTTCAATGCGGAAGTTAGCTGGCTGGTTTGGGATCCAGTAGGTTTGGATCCGAGGGGGGTTAAGGTTCAGATCTGATTGTGTGGGAGGAGGGGGATATGGGAGCTGTGGCGGCTAAGGTTTGAGGAGGGGTTTATATAGAGGTGAGGTTAGAGTTGCCTCTAACTTTTGGTTGGGATGGACTGGGCTTTTATGGACCATAATCAATTTAATATTGTCTATTTGGGCTAAGAACAGAAATATGTTTCTGCTATTTTAATTTCATCTTCAAAGATTGACAACACTGGAATTATAAGTTCAGAATATGAGATTATTTCCTACATAAGATGGGGTACGCCTCTCAACATATTTAATCTCCCTTCTACTTGTTGTTTTTCATCTTCTACTAGTTGTTAATACTTGTCTTTCACCTTCTACTATATTCTTCTAGTTATTATTCATGTTCTACTAGTTGTCTTATATTTTCTTCTAGTTGTTCTTTATCTGGTACTAGTTGTCTTTCACGTTTTATCAAAGGGAGGTGCTAACTCCAATGATTTTAAATTTTTTATTTATATATATTAAAATTTAATTTATTTTTTATTTTTTAAGCTTTTATACAGTCACCCCTTATAAAATGACCAATGTGGGCTTGTAATCTAGTGCTAAGAGTTCTATTTGGTATTTGTATGGTCATAGGTTTAATTTCCACTAACCACATTTTATTTTGCCTTTTTCACATATTATGCATTTTATAGATTCATCCCCTTTTCAAATTTTCTAGTTCCACCTCTGGTTCGATCTACTGGTTGTCTTTCATGTTCGACTAATTGTCTTTCATATTCTACATGTTGCCTTTCGTCTATAGGTTGTATTTGATCTTCTTCTACTTGAATTTGATGTTATAGTTGTATTTCATCTTTTTTATAATTGTCTTTCATCTTGTACTGGTTGTTTTACATTTTCTTCTAGTTGTCTTTCTATCTTTTACTAGTTGTCTACTGGGTGTCTTTCAACGTCTTCTAGTTGTATTTCATTTTTTTTCTAGTTGTCTTTCATTTTGTACTGGTTATTTTCATCTTCTTATAGTTGTCTTTCACTTTTTACTAGTTATTTTTAATCCTTTTCTGGTTGTCTTTCATGTTTTACTAGTTGTCTTTCAACTTCTATAGGATGCATTCCATCTTCTTCTAGTTGTATTTTATCTCCCTCTAATTGTCTTTCATCTTGTACTTGTTGTCCTTTAAATTTTACTAGTTGTCTTTCACTTACTACTAGTTGTTTTTCATGTTCTAGTGGTTTTCTTTCGCCTACTACAAGTTGTATTTCATCTTCTTCTAGTTGTATTTCATTTTTTTTTCTAGTTGTATTTCTTCTTTTTCTAGTTGTCTTTCTTGTCCTACTGATTGTCTTTCATCATCTATTAGTTGTCTACTGCTTGTCTTTCATTTTATTATAGTTGTTATTCATCTTATGATGGTTGTCTTTCATGTTCTACTGGTTACTTTTCATCTTTTTTTTATAGTTGTATTTCACGTTCTACTAGTTGTCTTTTACGTTATACTAGTTGTCTTTCATGTTCTACATGTTGTCTTCCGTCTACTACTAGTTGCGTTTCATCTACTACTAGTTGTATTTCATATTTTTATTTTGGTGTCTTTCATGTTATACTGGTTGTCTTTCATATTTTACTGGTTGTCTTATATCTTCTTCTAGTTGTCTTTCATCTTCTACTAGTATAAAAAACGAACTGAAATTGCAAGAACCAACATTTAGTCTAGTGGCAAGGGCAATGCTATTCGTGTGAGAGGTCACAGGTTTAAAACTCAGAAGAATCAATTCTTTGTGGATAATAAATAGTTGGGTGGCTTGACCTCCAGATTCAAAAAAAAATTGTACCCAATTTCTTAATTAATTATTTGATATCTATGAATTGATTCCTTAATGTGAGACAAAAATACTTTTGTGTACATATATGCGTCAGACCTAATTATATTAATTAAAAATAATAAATTGTAAAATCAACATTTGATTTAGTGACAACATGTACTATTTTTCGTGGTATTGTTGGAGCGCATCATTACGTATATCTGATAGTTAGGTGGTTTGACTCCTAATCTTTATTTTAAAACAACTAAATAAATATGCATATAAATTAATAAGAAAAAAAAACATATTTGACCAGGCAACTCGAACTAATTGTTTAAAAAACACAAGCAAAGAATGATTAATATTTAAAAAATATATATATAAAAGAATAATTTTATATTTATATGCAATCTGATAATAAAATGATGGAATCAATCCGCAAGGAGATTAAATGGAGAGAAGGGAGACGCATTTGCCATTGATATTTACTAGAGAAATTTCTTAACTAAATAACAAAAGCAAAAGTACCTTATCTTTCTCCAAAGGAGCATCTTGAGTCTCCAAAAAGCCACCCCTACTTTGTAAAGGAGAGAAAGGCAAGTGTTAACAAGAAGCACCATTATCGCTAAATTAATTAATCATCTTTTTTTTGTATAAAGTACAATTGGTGTGTACCCATCAACTGTACCTTTTGTGTATAAAGGCCAAACTATACAATTCTTCTTGATCTAGTCTCATTTTTCAGGTCATATTCTTTGCAACTCTGACTTCTGCTGTGCTGTCAAGAACTTGTTTATAATTATAACTTTTATTTTTTTACCAATATAATTATAAAATATTAAATGCACATTAAAGCAGTTGGAAGCTATTTTATTTTTATTTTTTACCAATAATAAAATACTTAAAAAGGTTTTCAAGTAGTTGGCATATAAATTAATGAGTCTGCCTTTGTGCCTTGGTTTGAATTCGTATCCTCTGATGTATCTCATATTTTGCTTGACTTTTGGAAAAATCTCAATCGTTCAAACGTTATGCACGAATCTCAAAACTCAAATACTGCTCCCCTGTCACGTAAAATTAATATGAGATATCTCAGAGGATACGCACTTCACAATTGTCTGGTACGAAGTACTGTACAAAATAGCAAAATAAATTCTCGAAATTAATCTATACAAAACATTCAGAAATGATGCCGACAATTGTCACTCTAACTATCACAAATAGCCACTAGTAGTGTACAATACTCAATCACATTCGATCTATGCATAATGTGTCTAGAAAGATATCAAGGGCCGTATCATTGATAAAAAGATTCACCAGTCGTCTTTTATTGGAGAATATTCTTCTATTTCTCTCTCCAGAGGGCCCAAGTGCCTATCGCTAGGGGTATCAACGAGTAAGAATAAATGCATTTTCATACCAGTACTCGTTGTGATAACAAAATTTATTTTTTACTTTTACCCATCATTTCGAATACGGTACAAGTAGAGTAAACGGATAAAAATGTGTCATTGACATTTGATTTGTGTTTTTGATAAAAAAGAAAAATTCAAAACAAGAAAAAAAAAGAAAACAATAATGATGAATACAACAAATTTGTATTATGAAAATTTAATAAAATACAAAACTTTCTTGTATCATGTATCATGTATCATCTTCATATAAATATATTTCTATATCTATAATTTTAATTTTAAAAATTATCTTATACGAAAATGAGTAGGCTAACGAAAAAAAAAATCATTACTCTTATCTATACCTAATAAGCTAACGGAATTTTTTTTTACTCTTATCTGTGTTTTCGAATACGATATGAATCAGATAAACAGATAAAAGGATGCATTGACATTCCTACATATAGCCTAGACTACTCCCAAAAGGCTTTTTTTTATTACTCTTCTAAATTGCAACGTTTTTTTGGTTACTTAAAAAATCGGCCTTATGAGTCAGCTGCTATGCAAGTATATAATTGGATCTTCAGGAAAGAATTGAAGATAACGTATTCAGTTTTAACTCATGTTATTTTTTTTAAAATCAAGTTTTAACTCATATTACTTTCTATAATTAAAAAGAAAAGAAAAGAAAGAAGATATATATACTTCGTTATCATGCCGACATTTAGTCTCAAAAAGTAAAAGATGGTGTTCGTTTTTCTCAAACTACAGACCTTAGTGCAAAGAGTCTTTCATGAATTATCAACCACTTCAATAATTGAACCCATCTTCTGTCAATTCTCTATAGTTAATTTATAATGACTCGTGTGATATTTTTTACTTAATAAATAATTATGATAATATTTACTCAATAATAGTAATTAAGTATCCTTAACCCTCAAATTTGCTTCGTTGGAAAGTATCATGTTTAAAATAATATATTGTATTTTCACCTTATTTTCATTTAAATACATGCGAAATGTTGAAATAAGCAAGCCAATGAATCATTTCATCAATTTTCTTTCTATTGTTGTTTCTTTTAACTTTATTTTATTACCTCTTTTATTATAAAAAAATACAATATATAATATATTCTTGAACTCCTGCATCAAAATTTAAGACACGTATATCTGCTTTCTCTGCCCCAAATCAGCCATCTACATCACTCGAAACCTCCACAAATCCACCCTAAATCTTTCTTTACATCTATAGATATCCACGTTCACACTAAAATTTACCTCCAAATTTTACCAAAACCCCCTCAAAATCCACCAAAATTCCGGACAGATCCTCCAACTCCTTTAACCTATTTTGTCCATATATTATTCTTCAAATAATATCCTCCAATTTTTCAACAGAATATAGATCTATCATATATCTATATTTATACATATATTCATATCAAATCAGCCAAAAAGTTTCACCAAAAACTCAACACTCCTAACAACTAATAGATGATAAGATTCTTATCAAAACTAATAGATGATAAGATGATATGTTATTTATCTTTAACAGAATATAAATTTGATCATTACAATTGATATCAGAGTCTCGATCTACATACGTGTTGAGTGAAATTCTCCGAAAGTAGAAATTTGTCCAAGTACTTTTCAGTTGTCTCATAACTGGATGTAATCATTGTTGGCACCCGTGTTGCATATAAAAGATTTTGTTGGTTTGTAAAGTGGTTATATATTTGTTCCTAGCTTCTGAAACAAACGATTTGGTTTTCTAATTTTTAAAGTCCAAACAGTTAATCCAAACTGTTAGATATTCAATCTATATTAAAATGTGTTTGGAGACCAAATTTTACATTTTTTCAATTTTTTTTACTATTTATTAAGAAAGTTTGAAAATCATTATTTTTCAATGGTACAAAAGTTTAATAAAATCAGTGATTTTCAAACCATCTTAATAAATAGTAAAAGAACTCTAAAAAAATGTAATATTTGGTCTCCAAGCATAGTTTAATATATATTAAACATCTAATGATTTGAATCGACTATTTGGACTTTGAAAATCAGAGAACCGAATCATTTGTTCCGGAGGCTAGCAACAAATATTTTAAGTTTAGCCACTCCCCCCCCCCCCCCCCCCCCCCCACACACACACACACACGAGTAGAACTAGGTTGTTCTTAAGTTTAACAAGCCACTTTGTGAACTTAACTCTAAAATCTATTGAATTTATTTCAAACGATGAATCCAAACCATAAAATCATTCTACCTTATAAGTGATGCGTCTACATGTAAATAAAATTTCAAATTAATTTAGTATGAAGTCAAGTGGTCAAAATTAGTAGATTTATAAATTAATTTTAATGCATTCATTTTTTGGACGACTTTTGACCACTTGACTCAATATATACAAAATTAATTTTAAATTTTTGCATGTAGACGCATCACTCGAAAGGTAGAAGAATTTTAACGGTTTGAATTCGTCATTTGAAACCAATCCGATAGATTTTAGATTTGAATTCACAAAGAAACTTGGTGAATTTAGGAACACCCTAGTTCTACTCCACACACACATATACACACACACACACACATATATATATATATATATATATATATATACATATACATATATAGAGAAGGAAATTTGTCACGGCGTGACAAGTCACGTCACGTCATGTGTGTCGATTACGTGATGTGACTGCATTCTATGAAAATTATACGTCACGTCACATCACATGGTCACGTATAGTCACATGTGATCACAATTATAAAGATTATGGATGCAATATGTACAATCAGGGTTGGGATTATTAATTTAGCTTAATGAATATTTATAATTTGAATTTTTAACAATATTATTTACTCATTTCAAATTTTTTAGAATTTTTCATATTTTTTTAATTTTTTATCTGGATTTTTAACAATATAAATTAAAATATAAAAAAAAGTTTGACGTGACTAATTCACGTTATGTCACGTCACGTGAAAAAAATAATTGATCACTTCACGTCCCGTCACGGCGTGTCACGTTTTTCCTTCTCTATACATATACATACATACACACACATACGCACATACATACATACGCGCACGCGCGCATATATATATATATATATATATACATATACATATACACACACACATATACATATATATGTTTTTCCACTTACACAATAAGAAATTATGATGGTCCAAAAACTTGATAAAAGGGAGCATGAGAGAAAATAATTAACTAAGAAGATGTTGATGATGCATATTGCAATCAGATAGCGGGGTGGGGTGGAGGGGCAAAAATTAAGATGCACACTATATTAGTGAGTGGGATTTTTTCAACCATAAAATAGAGATTTAACAAATAGGCAACAAGCTAATATTAGATATTGAGTAAGGCTTGGGTGCTATGGATAGCACCGGAGCCTCTATGCAACAGCTCAAAATTTGAGTTTTTAAAATTTTAACGGCCGATCCGAACCGTTCAATATTTAATCTGTACTAAAATGTACTTGCATACCAAATTTTACATTTTTTTGAATTTTTTTACTATTTATTAAGTATGTTACAAAACTGCTGTTTTTGAATAATTCTGGATCACTGAAAACAGCGGTTTTGTAACATACTTAATAAATAGTAAAAAAATTCAAAAAAATGTAAAATTTGGTATGCAAGTACATTTTAGTACAGATTAAATATTGAACGGTTCGGATCGGCTGTTAGGATTTTAAAAACTCAAATTTTGAATCGTTGTATAGAGGCTCCGGTGCTATCCATAGCATCCAAGCCTTACTCTTAGATATTTGTTGAAAACGGTTGAACTATATAACAAAATTATATTTATTGCGCGTCATGTTTCACTTACTGCATTAGAACACCCACGTAATTAATAATTTAAAATGATTGAAAACTTTATTTTGTAATGCGCTAGCTACAATTAATACTCAGCCAAATTTGGTTACATATAACAATTTATATATAATGAAGATTGTAGTAGTGGGTGACTCGTTCAGCAAAATCGATCAATTATTATTAAAAATTATCTTATTATACATAAAACCGGCATCATGAAAACCTGAATGTAACTATCCATTCAAAACAATAATAAAGAACGTATGTATAGAAGATGCGAATGCTGTGCAAACCAATCATTAACATTATACCAAATAAATATTCATGTAACATGAAGTAATATATATTATTGAGGAATTAAATAAAATAAGTTACGATTAGGGGTGAAAAAAAGAGTGGATACGGAGCAGATAGTGGTAAAATCATATTTATATATTATTCTTTTTCATTTTCTAAATACAAATATATACGGATACAGAGCAGATATCAGACGGATACGGATACGGGTTCTGATCAGATCGGATATTTATTAAAATAATATTAAAAATATTAAAAAATATTAATAAAAATTAAAGTTCATAATATTTATCTAATTATAATGGTGAATAACATAATTTTTTCATAATATATATTAAAATATATTGTATATATCTACTATTCAAATACAGATAATTGAAACGTAAAACTATCTTAGTATCCTTATCCACACGGATTTTCAGATATTGAATATCCATATTTAAGTTTTTGAATACTAATCGGATATTATCCATACAGTTTTCACACCTAGTTACGATCCATCTTAACTGGCTGAAGAAATAATGTAAGGATGTAACATAATTAGTTTGAAAATACTGAGTGGATAATTATGGGTAAAAAGTAAGATGCATGGTGTAATGCTTAAAAAACTCTTTGAGAAATGTCCGTGACCGACACGACAAAAAACAAAATAATTAAATAAATACGTTACGAATCAATAAAGTTACCACATACTATGATCCATATTTATAATAAAGAATCTAATCAAGTTCAGAATACAATATCACGATCACACGTTGATAAGAGAGATAATGTTTTCTATATACACAACATACATATGTGTATAATAGTTACAATTATATATATATATATATATGTATATATGTATATGTATATATGTCTATATATATATGTATGTATGTCTATATATATATATGTATATATGTCTATATATATATGTATATATGTATATATATATATATACATACATATATATATATAGGTTTTGGCTAATATGCTACGTGTAGCATAGAGACCTCTGTGCAATGGCTCAAAATTTGAATTTTCAAAATCCTAACGGTCGATCCAAACCGTTAGATGTGTTCTACATATTGAAATGTGCTTGGAGACCAAATTTTATATTTTTTGGATTTCTTTTACTATTTATTAAGCCACTTTGAAAATCGCTGATCCAACGGTTTCACTGTTTGGTTAAGCCACTGTTGGATCAGCGATTTTTAAAGTGGCTTAATAAATAGTAAAAAAATTCAAAAAAAAAAAATTTGGTCTCCAAGCACATTTCAATATGGAGAACATATCTAACGGTTCGGATCGACCATTAAAATTTTGAAAACACAAATTTTGAGCCGTTGCACGGAGGTCCTCTATGCTACGTGTAGCACCGTAGCCAAGTCCTATACACACACAC
Organism: Carex arenaria; assembly: GCA_964058825.1. Classification (NCBI taxonomy): domain Eukaryota; kingdom Viridiplantae; phylum Streptophyta; class Magnoliopsida; order Poales; family Cyperaceae; genus Carex; species Carex arenaria. Next base: position 45,150 of record CAXKVW010000108.1, on the reverse strand, counting down.
ACACACACACACACACTTTCAGTTAGAATTTCAGCTCTACAATTAGATCAAATTTCTTGTAGTTTGGTATAATTTTATATCAGAAAATGCTAAGAACTAAGTTACAGTCAAAATTTCTTGTATTTTAGTATAATTTTAAATTGTCACTTGTACATATGCATGACTGAAGAAATTAAATTGTTGAAAATTTAGAAAAAGTGCTCTAGCTTCCAAAGTGTTGTGCGACCTCATTTCCATTTTGTGCGGCCACACTCCTGGCTGCACAAACCTCTGACTGGAAGATGAAGATAAAATCGCCAGTGAACTGAAAAAAAAAATGTCATTTGTGTGGCCACACTAGGGTGAATTATTGTCAGATTTGAGAGAGATTCGTCAAATTCACTTTCGGATCACGTTTGATTGCTTCTCAAGATACGAAAACTACTATTAATCAAGAAGCAAGCAGCAAGAGAAGGATCCTAGAATTGTTCCAAGTTTCCCACGATTCTTGCTCCATACATCTCTTACTCTTTCAATGTGATTTTTGAACATGAAACAAAGACGGAACTATGATTTCTAAGGTCATTTACTCGAGCAAGGATAGAGGCTACACAAGAGGATTGGTGTATTCTATTTCTCTTGTTAGTTTAGGTACTTTTCTTGTGTTCTTACTTGGATATTTATCATGGATGTTAGCGCACCCATGAGTGGCTAGTTTTCCTCTCTAGGAGCTTTGGCTATAAAATATGAATTTCTGTTAAATCTACCTTACTCAGTTCATTTTCTATTGTGATTTTATGTGCTTACCTGATTGTTCTTGTCGATTGAGTTTATTTGTGTGATTGCATAATTTGTGTGCTTGAGATTAGTATCCTGTTTAGGTTTAACAAAGAGTAGCTTAAGATCAAGAATTAACAGTATCAAATTATGTGCATGAATACCTTAGGAACTTAGATTATAAATGACCAAATCTGATCTAGTTCGGAACTACAAGATGTAGCCCCTTACGACACGTAGAAAGGGGTGAATATGGTGTTTTAAATGACCTTAGATGTTTTTGTGTGTAAACTCTCTAAACTAACAAGTCAAATCACAACCAAGCAAGTGTGCACAAGTAAATGTAGATAGATGAGAATAAGAGAAATTTGACACGCAAGTTCATAACAGAGTTTCGCATAAAATGTATACATCTCAGGGTTAGAGCAACCTCGTTGGTACCCCTTTTTCATTACCAAAAAAGAATGGATACAACTCTTGGTCCGTGAACCCAAATGAAAGTGGGAAGTCACAGCCTAACTCGTGTACAAGGTGAGCTTAGAAGCTCGAGTTGGCAAGTCCCAACAAAGGTGATCGTCACACAACTATAGTTATATATATGGTGAGCGGAAAACACTCGAGCCTGTGAGCCCTTTAATGCCCTACAAGTGGGAAGTCACACGGCTATTCGAAGGGAGCACTAAGTAGATCTCCACACTATAGAAGGAAAGTTCTAGAACTAAATTCTAGACACTCTAACTAGATCTAAGAGTAGATTAGTCAAGTGGATTTGATATAGTTGAGAAGATATTAAAGTTTAAACTCACTTAACAATGAAAGTTTTCAAGAATGTACAATAAATGCTTTTAAATGTGGGAGGCGGCTAGCTTGAGAAAATCTGAAGTGGAGTCACTCTATATATAGTGGGGCTTCAGAACTGACCATATCAGTTATGATGGATGGAATCCGTTCCGAACTAACTGTAAGAATATTGAAATTAGGGTTTTCATATTATTAAATTAATATTAACCGTTCTGAATGTATCTGTCTGTTTAGGACGGTTAGTAAAATTTATCCCAATTTAACATTATTCTTGATAAGCTTCCCAGATGGATCACAATCGTTCTGGACAGAACTAATCGGAAACTCTCTGTGAATTTTTGCACATTTTTGTTCTTGACGGTCCAAGTTCCATTCCGAACGGTTGCTCTACAGAAATCAACAATATCAAATTTACTTTACTTATCTATTTGATTATTACAATTTATGTCTTCGTAAAGTCTTGTTGTTTTCTTCGGTTCTTCAATTTGATCTTGCAATTAAGATCTTCATGAATCTTTCTTTGATTCTTCAATATTTAATCTTGCAACTATAATCATCATGAACCTACAAACTCACTCATACATGAAAATATTTAAATTCAACTATTGTATATGTTTTGAAAATTAGTCAAACAAAATAATTAGAAGATTGCATACAACCAACACAAGAAATAATGGTTAGGTTTGTGGTGAAGTACTTAATCGTGAAGGCTTAGATTTAATTGGACCCCCTAGCTAGGTTTGAACCAAATATTTGTACGGAAGACTTAACCATGAAGTGTCGGTATTTAAGAATAAACTAGCAAGGCTAACTTGTGTTTATGATCTAGACCACTAGGGCAAAAAACTTAACTATGAAATCCGAATTGTTTAGGTATGGTATTAATTCACAAAAGTGATCCTTGATACCATTTTAGGCTTAAAATCCTATCATAGCAAACATGAATTTTAGAGACGGGCCGTATAGGTAGTTAACCAAAGGATTGTACGCTAAAAGTCTCTAAACTTCTATCTCTTGATTACAAAACACCATTTTAATTGTTTTTTTTAATTTGTTGCAAACCCAATTCTCAACTGGTTATTGAACCCAACCAAATGACCAATTTTTAAAAAAAAAACACCCCCAATTTTTTATTACACTTCTAGTATTTAATTAATTTAGTAGAAAATGATATTTTTGTTAATTATCCTCTGAATCGATACGTGACTTACTACAAGGATAAATTGTGTGCTTGTAACCGACTTTCTCATTGAGTATTTAGAATTTATAAATTTAAAAGTAAAATTGTATCCAGATAGATCAAAAGTTTCTATACTTAAAATACACAACATGCATATCTCTTGGAGTGTACAAGGATTTTTTTTCAGCTAAATATAAAAATTTAAATCCTCTAATTTTAAATATTAACAAAAAGTTTATGTCCAATTTCAAATTTACGATCGTGCATATAATTTTATTAATTTGAGCTAAGATTGATTTAATAAGGAAGAAATCTTAAACGTCCAGTGCTCTATTGGTATCTTTAATAAATTACATGATATTCTACCAACATCTCAATAGAAACTCTTCGCTCTCGAATTGTTCCAATCTATTATCATTTTTAGAAATTAAATAATTTAGAAAAAAAATTGAATCTTATGCGTTGTTAATGTCATTTATACATAGGCATCTATCTGACAATGGTGTTAGTTACCAACATAAGATCAGGTGCTACTCCATTTTGATAAAAATACGCATAATTTTTTTTTTAAATTTGTGGTTTTTAATTCCTACAAAAATGATTTCAATAATAATAAAAAAGATATTAACAACATGTCAAATTAACCCTCATTCTTATTTTAAATCTATTATTTTATTCTCATTAATTCCTCTAAATCATTCTAATTCTTCTATTCCTACATATATATCTACACTCTATTTTCTATATTTTAACTATCTTTCCAATCGGCATATTATCCAGTTCTTCATTTCTCTTTACGATCTCTTGTGGAGCTCTTCCGAATCTGCTCATCCACTGTTGTCCGCTCAATATAATGGGCTCCGACAATTGGAGCCAAGTCCAATCGAGATGATATGTCTTGCTTCGGCTATGTTCTCTACCATATGCCTCAATCTCCTGACCGGTTGAGGAGGTAGAGACGAGAGAGAAGGAGAATTTTTGTGTCGGATTGGGATCAAGGAGTGGGAGAGAAAGTAGGGTGGGGGTGCTCTGGGGCTTGGGGTACCTTTCAAATCTCTTTTCAATACATCTCATTTTTTTTTCCTTAAAAGTTATATTTATAGAATATGTTATTTTGTTTAAAATATTTTCTTCTCTCATAAATTATTATATGATCTTTTTACCTCAAAAGTTAGAATTTTTTTTTTTAATATAGAAAGGTAAATATCCAACCTACCAACTTTCATTTAATTATTCATAAAAAATTAGGGAGCGACAAATAGTCCCCTCCATTCTATCTCCTAAATTTCCCCATAACTAACTTATCCATAAAATACAATGGAGACCACTAACTAACTTGGAAAAACAATAACTACTTGGGGACCACTTAAATTTGAAAAAATTTATAACTGGCGCGCGCATGTATGAACACTTATGCGCGCAAGTATTCCTATATAATATACTAAGTATTCATAACTAAGACATAAAGTATTTAAACAAAAAACTAGATATCAACTTTTTTTTCTCTCTAGTCACACACCAATGTTTTACACATTTTTAGAAGTGGGTTTTTTTTCTCCATTTAATATCGTCAATATTTCTGACGATTTGTGAAGAATTTTTCAAATCTAAAACCATGAACATTTTTTTACGTAATTTTTTCTTTCAAATGAGATTCATGATGAAGTATTTTCGGGTGCTTCGTCGTTCAAGTACTCATATCTCGACGTGCAAGTATTCATACTAAAATATATAAAGTATTCATTCTATAACTTTGAAAGTATATTATTAGTAAATATACAAACTAAAAATTATTCATACTAAAACATATAAAAATATTTATACTTGAACATTGCATGTATACATATACATATCATCAAATATTCAACATATAACATATTCAAACTACAAAGTATCATTACTAGAAAATATTCAAAATGCAAAGTATTCATACTAAAACATATAAATATTCATACTATAACATTAAATATTCATACTTACGCATTGAAATGTGAATTGTTATGTTGTAAAGAATTGAAGTGTGAATTGTTATGTTGTAATGTATTGATATATACTGAGAAAAGTATTCAAACTTCTACTATGCACAAGTACGAATGCCCATGCACACAAGTATTAATAAATAATATATAAAGTATTCATACCTATGCATTGAAATGTGAATAGATATCATAGAAAGTATGCACTTAGAGTTTCTGTAGCGGGACCGATTTCCTCATTGAGATAGGAGTAGGATCTTGGTGCGCACAGAAATTGAAACAAACTTACAGGAATTTTAATGTAAATAGCACGGATCTTGATACAATCAAATGGTCATTTCACCTACTCTGAATTGTTTCTAGTTGGGAGAATGAATTGGCGCATGGAGACATGCGGACCACTTTGGTGCGCATGGAAATTGAAACAGACTTACACAAATTTTAATGCAAATAGCACGGATCTTGATGCAATCGAATGATCATTTCACCTACTATGAATTCTTCCTCGTTGGGAGAGTGAATTGGCGCATGGAGACACATGGACCACTTTGGTGCGCACGGAAATTGAAATAAACTTACACAAATTTTAATGCAAATAGCATGGATCTTGATGCAATCGAATGGTCATTTCACCTACTCTGAATTCTTTCTCGTTGGGAGAGTAAAGATTTATGAAATTCCCACTATGCAAAAAACGGGGGACGTTGGACCACTAAAAATTAGTTATTAACAATTATTAGTGGATAAGAGAGGTAATTATCATTAGGAGGACATTTAGGGAACTAATGTAAGGGGGACAAAATCATTACTCAAAAAATTATCATTCGAGTTTCGAATCTATAATCTCCTATATCAAAGAATATGTGTATTTATTACTAGATCAAAAGCTAGTTCTTTAAAAAAATTATTTAGAAAATAAGTAAATATTATGCCGTGTTTATTATTTATATCTCATTACATCTTTAAGATTAAAAAAAAAAAGTACAATAGTGAAATATTTTATTAAGGTTCTAAATAGCAATTATCGCGTTATTGCGAACTGACTCAAAAAATACTATTGCTCCACTATATATTGCACCGCTACAACTACTAGCTATAGTACCAAAAATGGTTGATAGCACTATAACTTTTAAGGTCCAAAAGCGCTATGACTTGCTATTTAGAACACTGCATGTTATTATTAAAAAAAAACTAGCAATATTGTATGTATTGATTTAAGTTATCTAGCTCTATAAATTTTATTGACAATCTAATTTAATAAAAATATTTTTTGACAATTAACATTTTATCTTTATTTTTGCAAAAAAAAATCACTTAAGAAAATGACATTATTACTTATCGTTGAATAAATTCTAAATGTAAATTGATGGTAAAAAAGCATAGTGAATGCAAATTATCAACTTATGATTAAAAAAAATAATACTACAGCCAAATGCTATAATAAAAAAACTTACATCGAACATAATAAAATTAATTAAATCAACTTCCTTCCTAATATGTTTCTTGAGATACAAAATTGGTCCAAAATTTGCATACATACTGAACGCAAAATATAAAAAAAAGAAAGAAAGAAATGTCTAGCAATTATAAAATCAAATAATTAATAAATTATCATAATATTAATTATATTATAATTGAAAGATATGGCAGCTGAAAATATATTTAAAGAGGTTAAATTTGTTCATAGATTTGAATTATTTTTAAAGATGTGTTAATATGCATACTCCAAATTTGTGGTCGAGATTGGTGCGTAGTGTTTCATCAATTAATTTTCATAAATGAAGAAGAAATATAAAATTTGAGAGATCCATACCATTTTTCGCATTTTGGGAGGAAGGCTCAAACGATATACGTCTGGTAAAAAAACAAGAAAGAATATAATTGGCCCCTTCCCTCTCAGTTTTTTATTTCTTTCTGTCTTAATTGAATTAAAGGTTGTTGCTCTTTCTATTTATCAGGAGCGGAGTTAGACTTTCAAATTATGAGAGTCAAGTGTGAATGGAGGATATCAAATTTAAATGAAGTCAATCATATAAATATTTTACACTGCAAATGGAGATCAGTTTTATAATTTCCATACATTTTACTCTAATACACACACACAATCATGTATAAACAATAATTTTGAAAATTAATGAGAGTCAATTGATCCCCATTCAATCAAGAAAGATCCGCCGTTGATATTTATCAACTCAGCTAGAGATTCTAGTAAATCAATTACATGTGTTAAATATAGAATGCTCAATCTAACATTAGAAGGAAATCAACTACTATGTATACATAAAAGAATATATGTGTCGCGCATATCCATCTTCATATCTTCTTTTCTTCTTTGAATAGATATGGATCTTAATTAGCATATCTTGTTTGATTTCCAAATCTTTAGCTGCCAAGTGTGTTCTCAATATTTATAAACATCAGTACACTAGTTGATTTATCATATATAGGCTGAGATCACTGTTAATTAGAAAATCAGAAATTGTAACATTTGTCTTCTATTTCATATTACTCTTAACTATTTTTTTTTTTTATTAAAACTTCTCTCAACTATTGTGCGCATGCATCGTAATGCAGTAAGACTTGTGACGTATCATTTAGGTTCATTTTTAACCAGCAACACCAATATGCTATAGCTTTTGTTCATAAATTCAATGATAAATAAAATTATTAGGAAGTTTTCTCATATTTTTTTTTTCGTTTTTTATGTAAACTTATGTAACATTAATTTAACTTTTTGAACAGTAAAATAAAAAAAATGTTTCAACATTAAATGCTTGATTATTTGAGAATAATTTTTTTGTCTTGATATAGCATTCAACGAATAATTTTAAATTCGATTCGTCCGATTTTTACGGAGTTGGCCAATTCATATTCGATGAACAGTCAAAATCATGTGGGCAACTTTGTTCCTCACACATACGACAACAAATAAAATATATGTACATATATATTCTGTATGTTTCGGGAACAAAAGAATAACTGACTAACTTCAATGTTAATTGGATGGTAATAAATTCTTTGTTTTGGGGAAAAAAAAATAATTAAAGTGCAAAAGTATATAATTACTTGAAAGTGTGCAGTTGCATGTGGAAAAGCGCATATAATTTCTTGGTAATGTAACTATGAAGATTACACCTCGATCAGATTTAATCAATCAAACCATGCGTCCGAAAAGGATGAATGCACATGTTTTCTTCTTGATGAAATAAAAAAGAAAGAAACCTTTGCATAAAGAAGAGGGAGTAATACATATCATTAGATTTTGTTTATCCCCAAATATAGATTTTCGCTAGGTATGTTCAACAGAGGATCATTGGGTGCAGATTTATTGCGACTAAGGTGTAGATTTATAATTCAAGGAAATAATTAATTATATTATCAAATAGTGATCATATGAGTGTGAGAGATTATATTAATGGTTTTTTTTTTTGAAAAATTAGAGATTTAAGTCTTGTAGATTTTTCATGGAATTTGCAAGTCATGACTCATGCACATTAGTTATTATTTCAATTAAGAGTAGGGATCTATCACTTGATCAGGAGCGGAGCCAGACTTCCAAACTATGAGGATCAAACACATAAAATGAGTTAATTATATAAAAGTTTCATACTAAGAATAGAGTCAATTTACTGTACAGATGACATTTAATCTAATGTTTACAGAAAATAAAATATAAATATAAAAAAATAAAAAAAGGAGTCAGTTTACCCCCATTCATACAAGTTACATCCGCCTCTGCACTTGACAATGGTTATTCTGACAATTTTGATAATGAATTTAAAAGACAATCAAATAGTTAAAAATCTAAATATATAGATATGTTAGTGTACATATAGATAATCTAACAATCAAGTTAATTTATAGGTATGTTCGTGGATACAAGCATTGTTTGATAATGCATCAAGAAATATTAATATTAGATTGTTGAAGAATTGTTCAAATAAGTTTTATTTTTAAAGATTCCCATAAAAATAATTATCAAGTGATCCCTCCTTTATTAATATTTTAGGTCTATAAAAAATGAGTCGGTATATATGTACTTTTATGCATATTTTTTTTTGTCATTTCTTAACCATAGTTTTTTTTTAGTAAAGTTAGAGATTAAGCCATCCAATTATTGAGGACGGTTCCAATGCACCCAAAATTATATGCTCTCATTTGCTCCCAATCATTTATATTCATTTTCAAAGTCTGAACAGTTGATCCAAACTGATCAACATGACCTTCATAATAAATATGATTGGAGACCAAATTTTATATTTTTTTAGAATTTTTACTATTTTTTAAGATAGGTACAAAATCACTTTATCGGATGGTCTAGAATCTCTTTAAAACAATTATTTTGTACCTATCTTAAAAAATAGTAAAAAAATCTAAAAAATATAAATTTGGTCTCCATGCATATTTTATTATGAAGATCATGTTGAGCAGTTCGAATCGACTGTTCGGACTTTGAAAATGAAAATAAAGAAGATAAAAAATTGGGAGTAATGAGAGCATAGAATTTTGAATGCATTGGAACCCTTCTCCCAATTATTTAATACATTTATTATTACAACAAATAATTTTTTTATTTGAATTTCGAACCATGACCTCTCAAATATAAACCATGTTTTCTTGTGCATACATCATAACAACATATCCAGCAATATGATTTTACGTCTAGGATGGAATACTCATAACATGATGCGGCTTTTTAGCTTTTAGCTAGGAGAGTTTTTGAGATCTGTTTGAGATATGAAACAAACATTTCAGATTACGCGTTATAGCAGAGCATGATTGCAATTATAACGGGGACAATTGAAATAATTAACCCAACGCCTAATTAGGAAATGAAAAAAAAATGTCGGAAGATCGATGAAAATATATTTTAGTAATAAAATAAGGGCTAGATAACCAGAGATTCATGTTTTGAGGAAATATTTTTTAGTTCTCTCTTTATGTGTGCGCGTATGAGAAGAGAGATGAAATCTTAATTATGTAATATAAAAGAAGGTTAATTAATAAAGAGAAAGGTTGTGTTATTTGCAGGTGGTGAAAGCCGACGGTGGTAAAACTATATTCATATTTTTTTTCTATTTTTCGGATAAGAATACGGAGTAAATATCAGACATATCAGACGGATACGAATACGAATCCGGATCAATTCGAATATTTATTAAAATAATATAAAAAGTATTAAAAAATATTGAAGTTCATAATAATATTTATCTAATTATAATGGTGAATAACATAAATTTTTAATAATATATATTAAAATATATGGTATATATTTACTATTCGGATACCGATAATTGAAATGTAAAATTATATCAGTATTCTTATCCACACGGATATTAAGATATCGGATATCCACATCTAAGTTTTCAAATACAGATCGGATATTATCCATACCGTTTTCACCCCTAGTTATTTGGATTGGAAAAAGAAAGTTCAACAAAAATAAATAAGGTTAAAGAGTGGTATTTGTTTGTGTAAATCTTTTGTATTATTTGTTTGTGTAAATCTTTTTGTATAATGAAAAGAATGGATGGACATGTGTATGATGACCATTGCCCTCCTTTCCACCCGGGGTCCGTAAACCAAGGAAAACATCAAAATCCTAATAAAATCTTTTCTTTTTACCCGAAAGTAGCACACGACAAATTCTATACTTAACCTTGGGTGCGTTACTTAAGTGATGGTAACAGAGTACAGAGAGAGAAAAGGATGAAATTTATCTTTCTAGGATTCTAAAGCATTGAGACCCCAACGAGCTTAGATGCTTATCTCTTTAATTTTTCTGTATTAAGCTTTTCACAACCCACTACGCACGTACATTAATTGGAACTGTTGGAGTTTTGAGATCTAAAACTTGGAAAGGGAATTATTTTTTTATTATTAATGGCATCACATTTGCATTGAAAATTGGGAGCTTTTCATCTCTTGAGGAAGATTGATTCCACTCTTGCCTTCTAAAGTTACTCCTTTACTACACTAACCCTAATTTTTGAATTATGCAACTGTTTGTCTCTGTCTCTCAATGTATTCCTTAATTATTTCATTTAACTTTTTGGTTTCATGTAATTGAGACACCAGGACCTCATGACATATATACTGGTTATTAAATATGCTACACGCAGAGACACAAACGCACCCGCACACACCATTAATTACCAATTAATTAATACAAAAATATCACCAGATTAAACGGATCAGATCCTATTTATCTTTTTCTGAAAAAATATTACCAGAAACTGTGTATGCATCCTATGAAGATGCTAATTAAGTATCAATGTTAACTTGTCGAAAAAATTCAAATGCTATATATGTTGTTAAGAGTTCGTACGATGTATAAAATCTATATGCGTGTTTCCGCATTACCCACGTGTTGGGTTCACGTAGCAGATTTCGCACGCTGTAGAGGCCCGACAGTTCTTTGATGAACTTTTGACAATAAGTTTCATCGAAATGTTTAAAGCAAATAATAATGTACATAATTTAAAATTTCAATGTCAATAATTTTCCATCAAAAGTTGGCCGGAGCACCAACAAGAGTTCTCTAGATCATCATCAAAATTTAGGGAGTATTGGCAAGTTCATCATACCACCGCTACAAATTCATGAATGATTAAACAAAATAGGAAAGGTAATTTTTTATAGTGTGTATTAGTAATGATAAAAGTAATAGTGATAATACCAATAAAATTTACATAATATTCCAAGCTATGTTATCTCAATTTTAATAGGAGGTTGTTTAATTTTAGCTAGTTATTGTGCAAACAGTTTGTACTATTGGAGATTCCGAGCCCACAAGGGTAGTTGTAATTTGTTTATAATTTATATATGAACAGATCTGAGATAGTGGAGATCACTCATCACTCACAACAAGAGACTGAGTGTTGCCTTTACATAAGCCTACACTAACAATATATATATATTCCCCTCAGACCAATATGGCTCAAATTAGGGTCTAGTGAAAATTCTGGCACCTAATAGTGGGAGCATAATAAATGTACTACTACGCAGTCAGTATGCTCCCGTATATGATGACAAAACACTAATGGGGCTCAAGATGAATCTATGATTAGGAATATTTATCATTTTAGTTATGTGAATGGGGAGACCATGAAGTAGTGTGCTTTCATGATCCCTCTCAAAATGAAAATTAATGCCAAAATTATAATTATTAATTAATTAGTCAGGTGATGCTGATGTTGATATCATCTCACATTGCATGAATGAGCAGTACTAGCTAGATAATTCATGACCAATGGGTAAATTAAGTAAAGCATAACTTCTTAATTTAATTGTTATTGGAATTTTTTTAGTTTTTACTTCCAAATAAGGGTGGGGTTTTTGTACAAAGGCATATCCAAAGCTATCCCAAACCGTCTAATTTTTCTTAAAATTCACGAAGACGGTTTGGATTCAATGCAAGGAGTCCTTTCAATTTATTAAGTTTTAACTTATTTGTACGAATCTTAATGCATAATGGACGGTTAAAGTTCAGCTTTGGACGAGCTTTTGTCCAAAGCCCTTTGGACAAAAGCCAATTCCCCAAATTAAATTAGAGTACTACAATAGCGACATGAAGTGATATTGATTTTTCATTGGTCGGTGGAAGTGATATATATAGAGCTAATATATATATTTGTGAAGTTTTACAGTGTGGGTGGTAGCACTTTATCTTAGCAAAAAGAAGTTTGTAGTTCTTGAGTTAATTTAAGAATAAAGCATATATATAGTCAAAGGGTTTTAGTATTTAAATGATTCTATGAATCAAAAGTGTTTAGTTGATGCATAAAATGTATGTAGCATTCACCAACACTATAAATAACAACAATTAAATAATTAAATATTGTGAAAATTTATGAAAATTTATTTCATTTATCCACCGCTGCTCTAACAGGTAAGGGAGCGTTGTATGACATCCTCTAAAGCACTATGATTAGTATTCGCACCATTTCGTTACAGATACAGTTAACTAACCAATTAATAATACACGTGCTGAGTTACTTAATTCACCAAATACTCATTCAGCGTGTATTAGGCCGGCGTGCAAACGGATCAGATACGTATCGAATAGTGATCAAATCATATATGTATCCGCTTTTATTTTTCGAATACGGATCGGAAACTAGACGAATAGAGGTACGGATCGGATATTAAACAGATACATATACAGATATCTACTTTTTATAATAGTGAAAAACATAATTTTTTTCATAATATATATTAAGCTATATACTATATATTTACTATTCGGATACAGATAATTAAAATTTAATCATATCCGTATCCGTCCGGATCCATATCTAATTTTCTGATACGTATTCGAATACAGTCGGATAATATCATATCCGTTTGCACCCCTAGCTAGCTTGTAGAGGAGGGTTCAAATGTACCTTTTTTTATGATCCAATAGGCTCCACATCATTTATCTCTGTTTTCAAAGTCCGAACAGTCAATCTGAACCGCTCAACATGATCTTCATAATAAAATTTGCTTGGAGGCCAAATGTTATATTTTTTAGAATATTTTTAGATAGGTAGAAAATCATTGTTTTAAGGAGATTCTGGACCACCTGATTAAGTGATATTGTACCTATGATGAAAATTAGTAAAAAAATTCAAAAAAATATATAAAATTGGGTCTCCAAGCATATTTTATGATGAAGATCATGTTAAGCGGTTCGGAACGATTGTTCGGACTTTGAAAACAGAGATAAAGAATGTGGAGCATATTGGAGCACAAAATGATGGTGCATTTGAACCCTCATCTCTATAGTAATTCAAAGATCTTGCTATTGTATAAGACTAACTCGAACATTTTCACAATTCCTGTATGCCTATCTAATATATAGATGATGTGCAACGTTTGTTAGATATTAGCACTTCCAATATTGCTGAAACATTTTACGCAGAAGGTTATGAAAAATGAAACTTTTGATAAAATTAAGAATGAAGAAGAATGTGAATAATTAAGCACTAATTGTGACCAATCTAATTACTGCTCTTAAAGGTTCTTTTTTAATTATTGGGGTATTGATTGAATAATATGTCATGTCAATATTTCTATATGTGAGTCTCCACTCTCCAAGTTTTTTTCTTCTTTTTTTATTGGGCATGCTTGATCAACTTATGGAGCCCCACAAAACTTAATTATCTTCCACGTCTTTTTTTTTTTCGCCTAATAAAAGTAATAAAATATAAAACAGTGCAAAAGGCCAATAAGTACCACTAATATGAACATACTAATTAACTTCATAAAACTGAACATCACAAACCCTCTTGTAATTTGAAGCAAAAGACCTGATCGACAGTCTCTAAAAGCCCCACATCATCAAAGCAACACTCCTCGGTATCATCATCCACACTTAAATTCAAATCCAAACAAAAACCCGAATCCACCTCTCTCTGATCACTAGCTAGCTCCTTTTGTTCGGGATAAACATTATGTTTAGTTTGAGGAGAGCATGCACATGACCTCGACTTGAATACATCACAACTCAATACTACAATTGAGTCATGAAAACTAACTTCTTCACCAACATCATTCCTTATTACACCACCCCAAATTGCCCTTTTAATGGACATTTTACAATTGTAGTCTAATCGGTCAACATCCTTCATGAAGATAACACGGTGAGGGTTCTCACGTAAAGCATGAAATAACTTCTCCAGATAGCCTTGGTTACTCTCAAGCCTTGATCTTTTGTTTGTTATATTATCACGGGAGAATGTACCAAGTGTAAACAAGACAAAGTGGTTTTGTGAACCAAAAATAAGGCTCGCAAGCTCTCTAGCTATGTTCTCTTTCCCTTCATTATCTCTTCCTTGGAACAAAAACCATGTATCCTCTCTAACACCAGATGAAACCCTGCCCCTTTCCTTCCTTCGCATCATGCCAGACCGACACTGTAGTATCGAACTAGCTATCTCTGGTACGACCACCTTCTGCCAAGGGACCTTTTTCTCCAAGGCAGTGCATAGAGTTTTCAGGTTCTCAGCATTTAGTTCCTTGAACTTGGGAAGGTATTTTGCCTTACTTGTTTCATCCGAAGTACTTGAGTTAGTGTTACAGCTAGGGTTTGAAGTGTGCAAGGACATTGTGCATTTTCCTTGCACACCATTGGTCTCAGAGAGCCAATAATGGTGACCACTCCATGAATTTCTATTCTCAAAGGACAAAGGCCAAGGTTGATTGGAAGGATGGTGCAAGGTAGCGCTTGTAGACAGTGAAGGAGGAAATGTAGTTGAGAAGCTTAAAGTTAACTCTGACGAATGGACGCTCGGGCTCTCAAGAGATGAGTTGCTTACACTAGTGTTCAATTTCATACAATGATCTTTCAGTTGAAGTGGCTCCTATAAAAAGAGAGCACCGGGTGATATCGATGAGTTAGAGAAAGAGAAGGAACCAAAAAGATGGTAAGGTAATGTAATTGATTGAAAAACTTTATTCCCCGTGTACAGTGTACTTATATCTGTATTTAAGTATTTGTGAACTTTAGTGCTAGATTCTGCTTGTACTTCCTTTCTATGTTTGTATACTGGTTTCAAATTTATCTAGGTACAGCCTGCTAAATTTAAAAATTCATAGAATAAAACACCTCAATATTGTTGCATGCTCTTTTCGCTTTTACATTGTGCTGAAGCCACGAGGGAATGTTGCTTTGATCATTTGTGCAACATTCAGCGGATTTACCAGTGTGGCTTCCTTGTACTCCCCCTTCTGACAACGACCAACTTGACCCGTTTTCAGTATATCCTTTTGATTTCGTTTGGTTTTGTGTGGCACTGAAAGAAAAAAATACGCTAAGAGTTCGTTAATCAAAGTTAAGAATAATATATATTTTGAGCTAATAGAAAAAACAGAGAACAGTAATTAAATGTATGCTAAATAAACGGATGATATATATGTGCTTCGTCCCCCGGAACATATTTGATGATTTTCCAATTTCTATGTGCAAGTTATGAGTTTTTACCTATACATCATAATGCATCGTGATTGCCAATGCCAAATTAAAATTACAAGGTACGTACGTAGAAATGGAAACAATACAGAATTGTTCTCACCATTTCACCAGACACCAATCATCATGAACTGACTTATGGAAGAAATGGAAACAATACAGAATGCAATGGTAAAAAAGTATCAAGAAAAAGTATATTCAAACTATTCTTTTCTTCTATTTTTCTACCTCAACACAGCAAGAAGCCAGCAACAATCAATTTTTACCAAAATATTTCTCGATTAAACCTCATAGCACTCAGACTGTGACCAATATATAGTTATATAGCAATTTACATAAATGGCACTAACCTTTCACAAAGACTTAAACCCAATCCTCCAATATCAGAAATGGCGAGAGAATGCAAGCACCAAAGAGTCTCTAAAGAAGGTTCTCCGAGAGTACAACTCATGTAGCTGCTATTTGTACAAAATCCCAATAACCAAACCCTCTCGTTACTACTATTATTAATCAAACTACTGACTGCCATGATCATATGTTCAATAGGCGAATAACTGTAGTTAGTATAACCCCTTTGCTTTTCCAGATGAATGGTTTCCCATGCCTCACAAGCCCATTTAAAATCTTCTAAAATAAATAAGGCACCTCTTCTCCCCAAACAACAACTCCTTACAAGGCTTCTTAGCTCCATGACCTTATTTTCCACCTCTTCTCTTGTCATAATCCTAAAAGAAGACAGAGGCAATGGTATGAGTTGTGTATTTCTCAAATCTTCTGGCACTTCTCCTTTGGCTATCTTATCCATTACAACCTTAATTACACCCTCAGGGAGTGACACGCACTCTCCCACAATAATAACACTTCTCTTGTTTACACTAGACAAGCAATCCAAAACCCTAACCACATCCTCACTCCTAACATGGCCCATGACCTTGTTTCCATGAACTACAGTTGCCTCCTTTGATTTGTTTTCACTTTTGCTAGTACTTTCATCTGGTGTACTAGAGGCCTCCCCCATAACTGCCTTCTCTACATGGATCTTCACTTGTGTACTCGAGAAACCGGCCTCTCTCATAACCCGACTTACACTCGGATCATCCAAAATAGAAATGATAAGTTGTCCAAGTTCGATTTTGACAGCAAGCAACGCCTGTTGTTGACTTTCAGTGCCTCCTCGTCTCTGGTGTGCTTGAGCTCGTTTAAAGGCAGCTATCAATGCATTTGACAAAGTCGGGAAATGGTGATTGTGAGATGTGTGAGTGGTCAAGATTGTGGAGGAGGTTGGGAGGCGATTTAGCGCCACGTTGAAGCAGAGCTCAAGAGCCTTGCACTGAAGAGGATGTGAGTGAGATTGAAGGCAGGCTGCACGCAGGAGACTGGCCGAGGAGAGCATCATGTTAGCGACATGGAGCGGAGTCACCTGCGCATGGCCCCGCCGCCTGGCAAGGTTTACCGACTGTTTGACAACTGTTGCTGCATCAGCAGTCAGGGCTTGTTGCACTGTGCACCCACCGGCCCTCATCTTTAATTAGGTTCTATGAGTTGAATAGATTTTGATTTAAGGGTTATATTATATCTTTGTCTTGATGTTATAGATGGAATTAATGGAGGTAGTTAGTGAGGGTTTTTCTTGGTTAACTTCATTGGTAGGAGTAGGGTAGTAAAAGAAAGGGAGAGATTTTGTTGAGGTTGTCAATATCCAAGTGAGGCTATGATAGTTTGAGGTTGTAATAAGAGAGTGTATAAGAGGCCATATGGGAGAAAAAGATGGTGTATATGAGTGTATATTCCTGTAGCCCCTTGCTTTACTTAAAAAAATTTCTTTCTTTTGGGGGTAGAGATGCTTTTTGTGGGGTTAGGAAGTGGATGGATGGATCGAGATAGGGATGAGGAGAGAATTAGATCGATGTGCTTTTCTTGTTGAGGAGGGAAAAAATTTCGGTCCAAAGTGGAATGCATGTGCTGGCGAAATGACAATTGATTACTATTATCTTTAAAATCAATTAATTACTTTATTACATACAATGATACAAAGCTTTCTCATTTTTTACAAAGAAAAGTAAAAAATGTACAGAGTACAATTAAAATATCCTCTCCTACCTGGCCCCACCAGCCACGTGTCGATCAGTATTGAAGTTTCCCATGGAAATTATTATCTGAAAAAGGGAGCTTACGTACGTTCGTTTGTTTGATGAGTGTTAAGTGTTAACACCCACTGGCCACTTCCATTAGAGTGTGCTCTAGATGAGGAGACGCAGAGGGAGGGGAAGGCATTTTTCATTGTGCGGAGGTGACGCTAGTTAAATTCAGATTGATTAGGTGAGTTCATTCGCTTCAAGGGCAATCAGAGAGGGAACAGAGAGAAGGGAAAGAGGCAAAACACTGTTTGGAGGTGACGCTTGTATAGAATTTCGATAAAACTATTCACTCCCAAATCAGAGTGTAGATTTTACTGTACGGAGGGGAGCCGAATTTCGCCTCCTTCCTTCCCCTTCCTCTACACGCTGTTTTTGTTGAGCACAGCCTTAGTGTACGTAGTCTATGCTGATATTTATTTGTGTGTGTGTGAGAAATTAAGAGGGGCATGGGATTTTTTAATATACACCAACTTATTTATTATTTATTTATATTTTTTTAAGTAACTAAATAAATGTTTTACAAAAACTAGCGGTTATTGATGTCTTTGCCGGTTCAAATTTTGTTAACGTCTTTTTTGAGAAAAAAAAGAGAAAGCTAATTAATTGGACTTTTACTTCATGCATGAAATTAATATTTTTTTTTTCATTTCCGCAGAAATAAAGCCAAGTTCTGCATCAATAAAATTTACCACTAATATAGACTTATTATATATATTTTATGTTGTTCTTCTTTCTCCAACAAATTAATGAAGCCTTTCCCAAAAATCTCCAGCACTGCAAATTAAGCCAGGTTTAGGAACATATATAGTTTATTTTGGAACTTTTCGAGGTCACTATAAGTATACTTTCCTTTTGAATAAAGGAAGATGCAATTATTTGTTGTTGATGCATGTTTCCACCAGACATGAGCAATGAAATCAGAGATCTATGCTGATGCAACTTATTAATCAAAAAACTGTATCAGTATAAATGGGTCCTACGTACTGACCTGGTTCGCTTTTAAAATTTAAACAGACTCACCACACACACAACCATTTCATTTCATGCATTATAAATTTATAATTGAGTAAGAGATGTTAGTATATATAATCTCAAGATGTATATTGTAGATGAGATATCTTCTTAGATGTCTGATGTCTCAGAAATCGCAGTGCGCAATAATTCGAACAATATATGTATAATTGACAAAAAAAAAAATTAAGAAATAATTGACAAAGTTAACTTTATTTAATTAATGTTGTAAACCTAACTCTAAAAAGATTACTTAATTTAAAACTTTAACAGAACAAACACCATTAACTAAATAAAGTTTATTCTCTCTCTGTTTTTTATATAAACTAATTAAATTAATGGTGCTTGTTATGTTAAAATAATTAAAATTGATTCTATTTAAAACAAAATTCCTTAATTTGTGTGTTTATATCTTTTACTACCTCTGACTGAAAAGCGAGTACAAGGTACAAAGCCCAGGCCCAAAACATATTCCTTCTCTTTGGAAAAGTAACATATGCCTTTTAGGCTTTAGCAACGCAATCGTATTAGCAAGTTAAAAAGATAAGATCGGTGCAAATGGTTGATAAATAAGAATATAAGATGTAATTACGACACGCCCAGCTTTACCTAAATTTTTTTTTTTTTTTTTGAACGGACTTTTCCTAAATTTTAAATCGGTATATAAAATGAATAAGGCATAGTAGAATGGGAAGTGTCATTTGATAAACATGATAAAAGAACATGGCGCTATTTATATTGTATTGGGCTTGTATGGGTACATGTTATATATTTCCAATTTAAGTAATCTGTGTAACATAAAAGTTAAAAAGCACGTAAGTAGAGTCTTTCTGTAATATAATAAGTGTTAACCCTTAACTAGTTAATATTCTTATCCTTTAAATTAATTTTGACCGGTTATCATCATAAGGTTAATGCTGTTGACCCAGTGAACATTATATATATAAAAAAAAAAAAAACATATATAATATAAAGACTAGAATATATTAGGGGAAAATTTTTATCCATAGAAATTATAAAATTGAGATGTACGAAAATAGAAAGAGTACCTCGCTTTTAACAAATATAGTAAGATCGGAAGCATTGATTCAGATCCAACTATTTATGGATCAGAGGCATTGATTCAGATCCATATTTATGGTTCAGAGGCATTCATCTAGATCCATGTTTTTTTTTTTTTTAAACATTTATTACCTTTATTACAAATTTCAACGTTTAAAAAAAATAAAAAAATAAAAATAAAACATAGATCTGGATCAATGCCTCCTATCCAAAAATAGTTGGATCGCGCTCAATGTCTCCAATCTTACTATATTTGTTGAAAACGAGGTACTCTTTCTATTTCCATACATCCCAATTTATAATTTATATGAATGTGCGTTTGGATGAATCAAGAATAGAGCAAGAATAGAACTAATCTCAATTTTGAGAATTGTAGCTAATCCAACATTTTATAGGATTAGTAGAATAGTGAGAAAACCTATAAAAGACAAACAAAGAATATAGACTATTCACTAATCCAAACACACCCAAACGTAGAATAGTAGCTTAGAATAGAGCTAATCCGGATTAGTGACTATATTCTCCACCCATCCAAACATAGAATTGTGAACTTAATTCTAAAACATATCGGATTGGTTTCAAACAACGAATCCGGCCAAACTGTTGAAATCTTTCTACTTTACGAGTGATGTGTCTACATACGAAAATTTTAAAAATTTTGTTTAATTTTATAAAGAGTTAAGTTGTCAAAAGGCGTCCAAAAATGAATGCATTAAATTTAATTTATAGACTTTCTAATTTTCACCACTTGACTTTATACTAAATTAATTTTAAACTTTAAAATTTTCTCAGGTAAACACATTACTCATAAGATAGAAGGATTTCAACAGTTTGGATTCGTCATTTGAAACCAATTCAATAAGTTTTAGAATTGAGTTTACAAAGAGGCTTGGTGAACTTAGGAACACCCTAGTTCTACTCTAATATAAATAAATTAATGATAAAGTTTTAAAAGATAATAATGTTATTAACATGCGTACATATCCAAAGGACCAGGGGCGGACCCATGTTCATCCAGGAGGGCACCCCTGGATTTTGAATTTTAATGGAGATCGGGACGTTTTAATCGAAAATCCTAGGTTCGCCACTGTTTTTAATTTGCCCCTCCTGAATGTTTGAAAAAAAAAATTTTGCCTCTCCTAACGAAAATTATAAATCTGCCACTGCGAAGGACATAATTGCAAAATTTTGCACTTCAATGAACTTCTATAGTTAACCATGGTAAAGTTTCACCCTGGTATATAAACCAAAAGTAACATATATGTACTTTAATTAATGTGTAAGTGTCAAATGGAGGTGCACGACCTCATGTCGCCGTGCCTCAGCATATAAAACCATATATGCACCATTAATTAAGGGAGTTATGTCAAGAAACCAAGCTAGCTCTTTGAAAATTAAAGGTGCCGATGAAAGTAAAAGTATTTCTTTGACTGATGCTTGAAAATAAAATCCTAACATAGAAAGTGCTACTTTTGTGAGGATGTACCGTCCAAGAGGGATGCCATCTATATACCTCGGATAGCACGGCAACAAGGGATCACCATATTATTTATGGGTGTATCTATGCAGTCAAGACTCTAGATATGGAGATATTAATTATGGCACAATTCAACTTTGCTATGACGGTTGGGATTAACATCTTGGAGGCTTGGTCTATAGGAAACCACAGCTTATCACTAGAGAAAAAAATTTGTCACGGCGTAACTAGTCATGTCACGAAACGTCACGTCACATGTGTCTTTACGTGACGTGACTCGTGTGTCGCATGATATGATCGTATTCTAGCAAAAATTACACATCACGTCACGTCACGGTATAAAACATAGAGTATTCAACTTTTTTAGTATGTA
The DNA here is from genome assembly GCA_964058825.1 of Carex arenaria. Lineage (NCBI taxonomy): Eukaryota > Viridiplantae > Streptophyta > Magnoliopsida > Poales > Cyperaceae > Carex > Carex arenaria. The sequence continues at coordinate 23,422 of CAXKVW010000108.1, read as the reverse complement.
TAGAATATTCAGATTTTTCTTTAGTGTAGATTCAGTGATACTGGTACTTATATAATATTGATTTTTATTCTCTCTAGTTTAGTCTTATGAATATTTTTAATTTGATTTTTTTAAGTAATGTCAGATGCCCACCGGGCACCAGTCTTTCCTAAAAAAAAAAAATTCTTGCAACATTATTTACTTATTTTAGAATTTTTCATATTTTCATTTTTTTTTTCTAAATTTTCAACAATTTAAATTAAAATATAAAAAAATTGACATGATTAATTTACGTCACAACACGTTACGTCACGTGTGGTCACAGCGTGACTACGCGTGACGTGACCATCTTCTACCATTTTGGTCACGTCACGTCACGTCACATGACAAAAAAAAAGTTGATCACGTCACGTGATCGAATCACGGAGTGTTTGTCACATCACGTCACGGCGTGTCATGTATTTTCTTCTCTACTTATCGCAATAAAGGCACTGTGGAGAGTGGTCTGGGTAGCGTGCTCTTGGGCAATCTAGAGAGAGAAATATAGAAGACTCTTCTCTTAATGATGCATTTGAATCACCCAAGAATAATATTAGATTAGAGTAGCATTAAATAAACTATTAGTTTAAATATTAAATATAATATAATATTAACTTAAAATGTAAATTAGTATTAAATAAATATAATATCAAATTGAATTAATATTAAAAAATATTAGATTAAATATCATATTATAGTCATATAAAAATAAATATGATATAATATTAGTTTAAATATTAAATTAGTATTAAATAAATATAAATCATATTAAACTAGTATTAAATAAAATATTATATTAAATATAATATCTTATTTCGCTTGTAAATATGGGGTGACGTATTAGATATTCCGGAGAGGTATCCTTGTTTAGCAGTACGTTTGAGTTTTCTTTTCAAAATCTTGTAAATACAACTATTTTATTTCTTTATAAATATATTTGTTAGCCGTCGAAATCGTGGCTAACCATATAAAAAAATTAATGTGAAGTGTAGAAAAAAAATATGGATCTAATTGGGGAAAACTAATATGGATATATGCGTTGTAAGTAATTAGCAATATTTACCAGGATGAAATTAACCATCAAATGCAGATTTTTGTGTCGAAAAACTAGGATTATTTTGCAATGGGTAATTAAATTATGAGGGAGTTTAACTAAGGTGAAAATGGAGCGATTACGGAGCGGATAGTGTTAAAATCATATTCACATTTTTTTTTATTTTCCGGATACAGATATGGAACAGATATTAGATGGATACAGAAATGGATCCTGATCAGATCGGATATTTATTAAAATTATATTAAAAAATATTGAAAAATATTAAATTTCATAATATTTATCTAATTATAATGGTAAATAAATAAATTTTTCATAATATCTATTAAAATATATGGTATATATCTACTATTCGGATACAGATAATTAAAATGTAAAACTATTTCAGTATTCTTATCTACACAGATATTCAGATATCGAGTATCTAAGTTTTTCGAATACGGATCAGATATTATCCATACCGTTTTCACCCTAAATTTAACACTATGAAGTTTAGCACTTATGGCTTGTGGTAAAATCTTAAGGTACAATTTTAAAACTCGATGGCAATAATTTTAATTTATAGGTGCACTGAGTAGATATTTCCTTTAATTTCTCTCTTTATCCTATCCTACCGCAAATTCTGCTCTCTTTTCCTGATTCATGCCAGACCTAATATTAGGCATGTCCTTAAAAGCGAAGTGTAGTATTAAAAGCACTTGTATGGCATTATCTGCTGAAAAAGCTTCCCTTGCATCTCTTACGGTTTGCAAAAGAGTGCGTTGTTCAAATCTTCTTCTCTCGTTAACTGTTTGAAGCAATCACGCGTGTGACTGTTTAGTCGCAGGTGATTCTTGTTAGGGATAATTTCCGGGACATGTAAAATGCCAAAAGAATCTCTCATTTTCTCATTTATAAAGCATTTGTTCATGGTTTGGGATATTAAAAAATCACGGCATGATAAAACAAATTAATTACGGCACGGTATGTTTGATCATGCCACGGTTCTGTCACAACACGTGTATTGGTGACATGTTGTAATTCACATATCGCATATCGTGACCACCTTTTTAATTGAAAAATGATACGGCCCATGAACCGATCTGAATATTGTACATTACATGACACGGTATGCCACGTGATCAAACTTTAGTACACACAACGAAAAGATCATAAAAATTATTTCATTATTTATCCTAAACAACCATTTCACACAAATTTTTATTGATATTATTTCTTTATTTTACAATTTTTTTCTAACATTTTCTAATATATATATTTTTCCTTAAACAAACTACAAATTTGAAAAAAAAAATAGTTAAACGTGTCTACATGTTGCCAGACGTGACTAGTCATAGTGTGACTTGGTCACGGCATAACTAATATGTCATCACTATGAGTGTGCCGTGACTATTTTCTATAATTTTGATCACAACACGGCATGATACGTGAAAACTTAATTTGAACACAATATAACACAGCATGTAATTCAAGTTATGACATGACTAATCACGACATTGTACAAATTTATCCCTACATCATTAAAGAGAAAGAAATTGGAAAACTAAATCATGAAATTCTAATAGCAAACTAATATAGAAAGTTTATTATTTCAAAATTTTGATTCAACTGAGCAATAGAAAATCCACACATATTTTTTTGTCCTCGTTCATAAATATAATTGTCAGCACTTCAGCTTATCCCTTTAGGTTATGTTTGGTTAGATTGAGAATAAGTTATTCGGTGTTTGGTTGGATTAAAATAGCTAGAATAGGAAATCAAATTTGTTTGTCTTATCCAGAGGTGGAGCCAGACTTTCAAGTTATGAGAGTCAAATGTAAATAGAGATCAGTCATATAAAATTTTCATGCTGCAAATGAAGGTCAAATTACCGTATATATAGCATTTTACTCTAAACTATATAGAAAATCGTATACAAGTACAAAAAAATTCAAAATAAATAGGGGTCAATTGACCCCCATTACTTGAATGTAGCTCCTCCTCTGATCTTAGTAGAACAAGTTATTCTCACATAAGTTAGAAAAAACTATTATAATAAGACAAATATCAATTTTGTTATTCTAACTACTCTAAGTTTTCACAAATTTTTTTATTGTAGTTATCAACTTTTGTTGCTCTTTATTTCTTCTTTCTTCTATTACTTATATTATGCTTTACTTTTCGGATCAATCATTTAATTTAAAACTTAATGTTTGGAGACAAGTGGTACTGATGTCTTTTCGGAAGTGAATTTTGTGATGACATTGTGTCAATAAATTCGTTTCTATCGTATTTTTAAGTAGTAAAGATCACACAAAAAAATAAAAGAGAGAACAGAAAATAAAGATACTTTGAGAAAAAGCAGATCTATTGTGGGTCCATAAAATAGGCATCTCAAATATTCTTCATACCAAAAATGATCAGACAATGGGGACCCACTTTGTACGAAATGTGACTAACATCACACCTTTATCTTAAGAGGAATATTGGCAGGCTTTTTAGCATATCTGAATGCACTTTGTAGTCTTGTTACCTATTGATTATTGCATCAATTGGATCTGCACTGACAGAGCGATTTGATATCTAGAAATAATGGGCCATGGTATGCCTAACCGGCCTCAAAATGTTAACACTATTTGGGCCTGGACGTTGGATTCATTTGTAGGGCTACTCATGAGCGGAGTTGAGTCCGAGTTGGATTCAACTCGTAAACTCATGAGTCGAGTTGAGTCCGAGTTGTTAATCAAGTTTCAAGTTAGAAACTCTAACTTAGAATCAACTCGCGAATAACATAAGTTGACTCGTGACTCATAGATAGTATATAGTTTATCAAATTAAAAATTATATAAACAAAGTCTAACAAAATAAATAGTACATAGTTTATCAAATTAATACACAATTTAAAACTTTACATAATGAAGAATTGGCAAATACATAAATAAATAGTGCTAAATAGTACAAAGTCTAACAAAACAATACATAGTTTATCAAGTTAATGAGTCAACCGAGTTAATTCTGAATCAAGTTGGAGGTAACTTGATTCAACTCTTGAGACAACCGAGTCAATAAATTCGAGTCAGTTTTGACTCGAGTTGTTGGAATTCCGAACAAGTTATGAGTTATGAGTTTTTTTGTGCACTCCTAGTACTTATGACTTATCTTTTTATATTTGCTACAAGACTTCGTCAGAATAAATTTTAATAATAACGTATTAGAAGAACAAATATACTTAAAAATTGATATGTCCAAAAGATGAAATTCGTCCGACAATCAACACAGGTTTGTCAGTCATACTTGCTCAACTTACACCCCAACCCCAACTCTCAACTGCATAATGTTTTGATTCACTGATTAACGTTCTGAAGTTACATCCCAACAATAGTAACAATCAAGCTTTTAGTCTCAAACAAGTTGAAATAGACTAGAAATGAAATCCAACCGGAGTCACAAAATTAAGCTAGATATCTAGCTAGCATAACATACTTTGAATTAATTCTTATGTGGTTAAGGGCTGAACCCAGCTTAGGCCAGGGAGGGTCAACTGTCCCTTCTTGGATTTTGAAATTTTATAGAAATTTGTAAGTTCGGATCGACTTTGCCTCCTCTAGAATTTTATTTGCTCCTCTCTGGACTTTTGGTTTGTAATTATTGTTAAATTTAGAGTTAAAAATAGTGATAAATTTCTTGAATTCTAATTGGCAGTTAAGATTAGAAGTCAGAGCATTGGAAATTAGATGTCAGAGTGTATTGAAAATTAGAAATTAAAACATTATTTTTTATTTAGTACCCAATTAGCTAATATATTTGTACCCAATTAGCTATTTAAATTTGATTCGTTATTTTCTTGTCTCTCTGATGAAAATCCTGAATCCGTCTAATATGTAATGCAGACAGTAAAAGCTGGAAAAATATTAAGATAGCTATGCTGCTAAAGTAATAATACTTGTATTAAATGACAGCAATAAGACAATATGGCACAGTTCTGGTGTGGTAAATTCCTTCTGAGATGATGCAAGCACGGCACATTAGATTTTTAGAATTTCAACTTTCAAGTATTCGCAAATAAAAAAGGTGCTAATTTTAATACTTAATGATGTGCAAGATAAAGAATAAAATGGTAATATTTTTTAGGGGAAATATGACACACCTTGCTGTGTGGTCGGGTGGATATGCATTGTTCTCTGAATCAGGAAATGATATCAAAGCTTGACAAATCAAGTTGGAGCTCGCCTCTTCATTATTATTATAAAAATGTAGCTACAATTCCACTGATAGAAAAACAGGAAAAAAAAAAAAACCTCCATCTCACTAAGACAAAAATCACACAAAATGCAAGAGAAGAGCCAAGAATACTACCTTCTCTATAAAAGGAACAACGAAAAAGGAAAAAAATAAAATCTAAAAAGGATAATACAAGAAATAACAAAATTGTTGTGAGAAACTCATAAAAATTGTTGGAGATGAACTTAGTGTTTTACTTTCCCCTTATATTTTTATTTTCAAAATTTAAATAGTTGATTTCAACCATCCAACACGATCTTCATATTACAATATTTTTGGAGATCGAATTTTATATTTTTTTTTATTTTTTTACTAATATTGAATATTAATAAAAATTTCGGCAATTGATTACTGATTAGTGTGCCAATTTCCCACGTCTTCTCTCCATCTATTCCCCAGACCCCAGTATTCCATAACCACCTGAAGAGATTTCTTCTTACACCCGGCTTATATAGTCCAAAAACCCTATTAAATCTCTTTCCTGCGGGACCCATATAACTAATGAATCAGCTCACAACTTTCTGATATGCTCCTGGAGCACCCTGCTTCCAGCTTCTCTCTCCCTAACCACTTCTTAGTAAAACACTAGAACCCTCTCACTCCCCCAGGAATTATGTCAATAAACCCCACTCTCTATTCAATGGCTGATGAACCACCACAGCACGATCGGTCGGTGGGGGTTACAGTACCGGTACGGCGGAGTTTACCATTTTTTACAGCACAACCACAGTTTGCACCTTCGGGCGAGTATCACCAATTCCCGGAGACAATCGCCGGACACTCCCCTGTCGTTATTAATGCAACCCCTGTGAGTTCCAAACCTTATGGTGGTTTGTTTCTTTCTCGTATGGTTGTGATTACGCTTTTGGATTTGATTGTAGTAAATGTTCTTTAGTTAAAGATTGTTTTGATTTTATGTTTTGTTATACTAGAAAAACCCAAGTAAATTTCGCTAGACCATTGACAATTCGTTAGTTGATATTTCTTTTGTTCCCCTATTTGGTTTTATTGCCATATTAATTTGATGTTTTGTTTTTTAGTACTTCGATTTTGTACCATGACAATTTTTTTAACGCAAAAAATTGTTCGTATGTGTTCTGAAAATTAGTTAGCACTATCAACTTAATCTATTTTTAATTCAGTTACATTGAAGCAAAATGGTTCACCTGTTCAATTTGTGTGAAATACCGATGAAAAGTACATTCAACTGTTATTTCAAACATGCCCAATTATTCATTTTACTGGCAGTTGGCTGATTTGTATAAACCACTTCAATATCATAGACATGGAGCTTTTTAGTGCAAATGTCATAATATCGAAGCCTGATGAGGCAGAAACTTTAGGAGGATTGTATACAATACATGGTTACTTATCATTGCAGATGAAGCGAAAGATGGAAATGAAGGATAGACGTACATCAGGAACAGGAAATAAAGGTCTGAGAGAACAGTCACTATCCAAAAAAAAAAAGAGTAAAAAAAGACCAGCGTTATCATACCTTATGCAAGGCCCTAACGTTTGATCTCATCCGAGCCTTAAAAAGGAAAAATCAAATTGGGATGTTGCCTTACTGGTATATATATACTGCTCGCTGGACGGTACCAATACTCAGACATGATATGCCTGATAGCAAGTACTATCTTTCAAATAAACAGTACTAGAAACAATTCTCAAACTGCTAATGCTTGGTTATTTGCAATTACCCAACCACCAATTAAGTATCATAATAATTCCCTTAACTACAGTATCTGCCACCCGTGGTATACTCTAATATGGTTTACTACAGTGGTATCAACCTGCTATTGCAGGACCTCTTAGTCAGACCCCCCTTTTTCTAACTTCTTCATTTTCTATTTTATTTCTGTAGAATCTCCTTGCAATTCTGCCCGTACTCCTAATACATGCCGCTTTGACAGCTCCTTAGGTGATTAATTTTTTTTTTTAAGGGGTAGTTTCATGTTTACATTTAAAACCAAAAATGTAACGTATTACTGACCCTGAGAAATTAGAAATATAACAGTAGCTGAAGTATCTGGAATATTTTTACTTCCAATTTTTGTGGCGCTCCCATAACAGTTGGTTCTTTTCAAGTTAGAAAATACAGGCTTTAAATGATAGAGATAGGATGTCTATAATCAGCGTAGATACAACATGACAGCTGGTGTCAAAAATAATTGCAAAAGAAAACTGATATTCTGTGTTGTGTGCTATTAACTTGTCATTGTAGCATAAAGTCATTTGTCCTATATATAAGATTATGTCAATATCCAACTGTTTAAACTTATTGGCTTTCAACATATGATTTTCAAATTGTGGAAACTTGTATACCTGACCTTTCTTCAATTTTGTTGAGTTTTGAATATAATTTCTGCTGTTGTTAAAAAAGTTGTGGGTCAATATGAACTATCTCTGCAGCTACATCCTCTGTTTTACAAGGTTATCTGCAGTTTATTGTTGAAATTGGGCCAATTTTGAATTATTTTAATTTAGTAATAATGTTTTCCTTAGTGAGGGTGACTAAGAAGTTCTTGGAGTTATTTGACAAAGCACCTGACAGCTCTCTTGATCTCAACAAAGCTGCTGAGACACTAGAGGTTAGTTTTTATATTAATTGAACTGCACTGGTACATTAGCTGTATTTGCAGATTTTTGGAGTTATTTGACCATGGCTACAATTTTAAGAATCATGAAAGCTTCGGGAAAGACCAAAATTTTAGCAAATCCCGTTATTGTTATTCATAGTAGATACCAGCAAGGAGGCAACTGACTTTGTGAGAACCATATTAAGATTTTCTAATATTTTTGGGCAGTTGAATATTTGAAAAGCGAGAGAAGGCATGAGCATGCGATATTTCATTGCGTAGTCCCAGATAGAAAACTGTTAGAAGGCACAAAAACTATAAAGAGATATCATTCTGAAATTCTTTTTCTCTCTCTCTCTCTCTCTATAGGTGCCTAAGAGGCGGTTGTATGACATAACTGGTGTCCTTGAAGGGATTGGTTTAATAGAGAAGAAACATAAGAATGCTATATGCTGGAAGTACTCTCTCTCTCTCTCTCTCTGTAGATTATGTACTTATTTGATAATACTTTGTCCTAGCAGTACCATTTCATGTAATCAGAATACAAAAGCCTCATCTTTGCTGGAAGGATATATTAGTATGGTACCGGTGTGCAACAGTTATTAATAATAGCAACATTTTAAGTTTATTTAATTATCTTCTTTTTGTCCTTATAGGGCCAGTCATATGTATGGAATATCTGCTAGCCTTGTGGCAATCCTCGCTAGTGTAATTATTAATTCTTTTTTTTCCTTGATTTTATCTTTATGAATTTCCAATTTAAACAAAAACAGGATCCAAGAAGAACCCAATTCAGAATTGAATGCTTCAGTTGCTAGGTTGAAGGTACAGTGCCTTTTATGTTCTTACCTCTCATATCCCAATTCTCCTTCTTTTTAAGAATATCGAGTTATTTATTTTGCTTGAATTTTTAATCAAGTTTTATCGTTTTATCATAATTGCTATCTGATCTGCTAGATCGAAGTACTGGTAGAGAGGCACAGTATACATTTTCTGTATTTTGTAAAATTAGAGCATCAAGTCACATTGAAGGCTCAATTAAGAATAGTTCTGATAGTTATTTGAAATTAGTGAGCCTTAATGACACTAAAATCTTGTTTATGACACTTCATTTTACAATAGCTGCATATTCCTTCTCAAAATTGCACTTCTTCAGGCTAGCATTGAAGATTTTATTTCGAAGGAGCACGAACTAGATGAACAGATAAGGTTTGGACATGATCTGATTTTATTATGTGGTTGTTAGTAGCTGACTTGCTGTGCAAAAGATACTGGTACAATACCTGGTCCATACCAAGTTTGTGTAATTATTATATTTTTTTAGGTTCTTTATGGCTTATTTACTGGTTGAGATCTTGTATAAACTCTGTAATTTTATTGATCCTGACTTCTACTCATTGTTATGATATAATGCACAGTACTGGTTTCCTTAACACTGCTTCAACTCTTTTATTTTTTATTTTTTTTTATTTTCAGTGAAATGCAAGCAAGGATAAAGAAGTTTATTGAAGATGAGAAAACTCAAAAGTAAGATGAGAATACTGTAATGTTATTACTTTTATTACAATTTTGTAGTATTCACTTCTGTTGATTTCAAGTTTGTCCTGTAAAAGAAATATTTTATCTAAACTAAAATTCTGACGTGTTCACAGATTGCTTTTTCTAACAGAGAGTGACTTGAAGGGACTACCTGGCTTCAAGGTGCTCTTGCACTTGTTTTCATTAGATCTGCTTGTAAATTGCACCAACCATTTTACCATTTTGCAAGTTAGACCCATTATTTATCTAATTTGCAACCTGGTCTTAGTTTCGTTTATTCTGGTGTTATTCAAAGTAAATATTTGATTTTTGGATTAAAAGTCAGGTAAACTTAAACCCAACTAGTATTGTTCCTTTTTCTCAGAACCAAACTCTAATTGCGGTTAGAGCTCCCCAAGGAACAACTCTTGAAGTCCCTGACCCTGACCAGGTTAGATTTGTCTTTTCTTCAAAATAAAATTAGTAAATTTGTATTTTCAAATCCTTGTTAATATTCTAAAAGTTTCTCTTAAATATAGCGTGGTGATGGTACACAGAGGAGATACAGATTTATTGTTAGAAGCAATGCAGGTCCAATACAAGTGCACCTTGTCAGGTTAGCATTTGTCATTTTGAAAGAAAGATATTCAATTTCTCATGCTTAGTTTGAGCATATTTCATAATGGAATGACATCATTCATCTTGGTGTATTTTGAATTTAGTAAATTTGAAGAAGATTTCGGTGGTGCAGCTGAAAATTCAATGGCATGTCTTGGTTCAAATGGGCAAAGTGAAATTATTCCTTCAGATGATGCAAATCCAGTAATTCTTATGAGCAACTTTTTTCTCTGGGATTTCTGCAATTTAAATAAAAGTTTCACCCTATATGTAAATGATAACAAATATATCTCGTCTGCCAGAGGAATACGAGGTAGCTTTGGATATATTCAATAAACACCCCAGACAATAAGCAACCAAAAAGACTGAAACGACCCTACCAATCTGCTACAATTTGGTAACTACAAATCCAGATGTGGTTGACTTTAGCTCCATTTGGGGCTTAGAGAAAGAAAATCAGACCATTAATTATAAATTTGACTCATTAGGAGTTTTGGCAAAACTATGAGAACTTACAGAATGTAGCAATTTGGTATAGATATGGTTTTAAATTTTAATTATCCGTATCTGAAAAGTAGATATATACCAAATAATTTAATATATATTATGAAAAAAATTATGTTATTCATCATTATAATTAGATAAATATTATGAAATTTCGTATGTTTTTTTAATATTATGTATATGTTTTTAATAAATAATAGTATTGAAAAACAGATATCTGATCTGTATCCAGGAAAAAGAACAGATACAGATATGGTTTTACTTTGCCACTATCCGATCCGTTTTCACCTGTAGTAACTAACCCCCCCCCCCCCCAAAAAAAATAAAAATGGAAAAAGGTACACAGCATGGTTATTGTTGGCCCAATATGCCGTATGTTATTACTAAAACAAGAAATCATTATTATTTGGAAATATGGTACGGTGCCGGTATAAAAATCAGTGGTATCAAACCAATGGCAATTCTTATTCTATTGTAATGTTGATTATGTTTATTCTGAAACGTCTAATATTCTCCTAAAATAATGATGTTTTGGTTGACAGGATGATACAGTTTACTGGCTTTCATCAGATCCAGGATTTAGCATCTCTGACCTGTGGGACCTATCCCGTATCCTTTCTTTACTATACCAGTTAAATTTCCATGTCTAAGCTAGTCCACAAATTGGTCTACTTGACCCGATTAGGTATATGATTAGGAGGGTGGGGACCAGTTGCCCATATTACTAATTTACTATTACATTTCACATCTTTTTTATAGCTGTTGTGTGTCCAAGTAAAAGAATGAAAAATCTGTTGTTGTTTCAAGGGCTTCTCAAATTACACCCCTCACCTGACTCTATTTTCAGATAACACCAACACCCAAGGTATTTTAGTATTTCAATCCTGATCTGTATGTTCTTCAGTTCTTGTGGTTATTTACAGAACTCATGCAATTGTTAAATTTTGGGTCAATTCAATTAGTAAATTACCAAATAGCCCATGATAATTCTTTGAAACAACTTACAAAAAAAATATATATATATGTCTTGTTAGCTTATAGTTTGATACATATTTTTTTTCTGTTTTTTAAGGAGAAGGAGAGGTCAAGCCAGTAAAATTTTAGATTTACTTTTTTTTTTAAGCAATATACAAGAAATGTTTGGCTCACCTGGAGTGCATCAAAATGTTGAGTGTACATTTATCAGAAAAACCCCTCTATTTATGGTTGAACTTAACAGACAAAACAGCTGAGGTTAAATGGGACCATTTTCTAGCAAGTGAAGTGCCAACAGTACGAGCTGGCAGAGATAAACTATGCAGCACAGATCTCGATGCAACCACTAGATTCTAATTGAAAGGAAAGCATGTTTACAGAAGCTAACATTTTAACATTTAGAGGAAAATGATTTTTTTGTGCTTCAAGCTATAGAATAGTCCTAACATAGTTTGAATGACCAACTTGGTTGCCATCTTTTGTATACAGGTTAGTATATATATATATATGTTAAGTATGGATGGATTATTCAATCTCAAATGTTAGTATTTCCTAGTTACAGTATGAAATGAGGTTTTTATAATGCTTGATTGGTTGCTTTTAATAAGAAGCTTAGTAAGAAGAAACAGGGATCAATTGATCCCAATTGTTTTTAATTTCTTGAAATTCTTGTACTTGTACAAGAGTTTCTATATAGTTTAAAATAAAATAGTACGTGTACTGTAAAATTGATTCTCATTAGCAATATGAAAATTGTACTTGATTGATCCAATTTACATTTGACTCTCGTAATTAGAAAGTTCGACTTCATCCCATTTAATTGGCGTGTCATTTTATAGATTTTTTAACTTATTTTGTAAACTATACCGAGTAGTTTTTTTAAACTATATTGTTTTAATCTCACGTTCGCAAGTTTTGGAGATAAGCTCATTTTGTACAAGTAGAGCATACTAGCCTAGAACATATCTTCCTAAATATCTAAGATAGGTTTTTAAACATCCCATTTATTGCTAGCAAATTGATTTTGGTCATATTTGGATAATTCATTCACTGTTTGCCTTGTTCAAGAAAAACTGAAAAATTAAGGCATTAATGAAAGCGTCAAACCCCAGGATGAGAAAAAACAAAAACAAAAGATATGGTTGTTGACTTGCTGGTTAGCCCAACTACCATTCTGTTTAACGAATCTAGAAAATTGAAAACTTCTTTCCGCTTTATGGCCCGTAAACAGTAGTGATTAGGTTAACGAATTATTATCATGCATGCAATTATAGGTAGGTTGCCATGTGGCTATTGGAATTTATGTTTTAATTGATTCATCCCCCATTCCACCTACTTGCTACATGTGTTCCTAACTTCCTATGGAACTACATGCCATCAGAAAATGCAACAGGGACACAACAGGAAACCGTCGGCAAGTCAGTGCAGTGGAACAGTTCTGATAGATGGAAAATTTTGATGTGGGGGAACCATGGAAGTAAAATCTAAAATACAGGAATGGTTAATCTGAATTTCCAATATATATATTTTTTTTAAATATGAAGATGAAGATTTACCTTTTCAGATTATATTTTAATATTCATAAAGAATCTCATCCGGATTTTAAACTTACAACGTACTATATAAAGAGTAAAGAGTGTTGTCTTTTATCAAATTTTCAAATAATTTCAATATAGAGGTGTGTAACGAGTCCAAATATTTTGGGTTCCTATAAGAGCATCTGCATCCCTGAAACTATTAGAGTTTTTAGTCTGATATAGTAGTTTCTAATTCAATTTTAGATATGTGAGATAGTTTCTTATTTACCAACTATGCAGGAAAATTTCTTATTAAGAAATTGTTTACAAACTTCATACTGGTCAAATAATTGACTCAAATTATTTCTCTTTTTTAATTTATTACTGATGTGACTTATTAGAAACTCTAAAATTAATTTCAGAAATATAAGAGTTTAGAAACTTCAGAAACTTTAATTTCTGAAAAATAATTAATAATTATTTAAAAACTAATTTGAATTACTGAAATATATATACATTCATATTAATTAATTAAAAGAAAAAAAAAATGAACGGACCGTCTATTAAGGACTTGGTCCCACAGAAACGCCGACCACAATCTCATTTTAACTTTCGTGGCTCCTTTCCTTCCTCATTTTTTTGACTTTCTACCAAACCCACATTTTATATTTCAAATGAAAGCAAAAGAACAAGTAGCAAACACATCAAATGTACCTCTTTTGTTTGCCATTGAGGTTTTCATGCGAAATGTTTTTAATTAACAAATGAAATGAACAATCATTTCATGTTTTGTTGGCGAGCACGCATACAGCTCCAAGTGGCTTCTCTTGCTATCATTCTCTGTAATAGAATCGGTGGCGGCAAGCTGCCATTATTTAAGTCGAATCTTCTAATAATTTTTAAATAGCTCAATAAAATATTCATCAATTGCCGGCGTGTGATTATTGTCAAATTATATCATTATTTTTTTTAATCTTTTTTTTGTGTGTATATAGGTCAAATTTAGATGGAATGGAGCTAATTATCTTGCTAATTATCTTGTAAATAAAGTATCAACATACTAAATTTGAGTTGGTTTATATTTCAGAATCCCTCTCTCCAGAAAGAAAAAAAAATATATAAAAAATTATTTTGATACTGTACTTTATCATTAAAATATATTTTCATTTTCCTGTAACATTGGAAATTTTGTATGTAATGAGCTATTTGATTAATAGTATCTTATTCAACCTTTTTTTGTCCGTTCTAAATTATGCAAGGACAAAGATGCACCAGTATTGTTTATTTTATTGTATGCTTCTCTGTTTTTAATGATCCGGAAAATCTAAATTAAAAATGTGGAAACAATAAAGTCAATAAAAAAAAGTGAAAAAAAAATATAGTGAGAGCATAGTTTTTTTTTAAAATTATTTTGATGATCCAAGATAACAGAAAAAGAAATTTAGGTATTATTTCTCACTTTATGTTATCACCGTGTTTCTGTTAACACTATATGGCTATGTTTGAATAACACAAAAATAGATATTATTCTAAAATAGAAGCTATTCAGAATAGCAATGTGTATTCAAATAACATTTTTGTTATTCGGAATAGCTAGAATAGGTATTATTCGGAAATGTGAAGAGAGAGAAAAAAACGATTATTTTTCGAATTTCAGCCAACACAGTTCCAAAATGATAAATTTGACATTATTTCCGCTATCTTCACATCGTGGCAATTCGTTTGAGATTCCACTTGCTTATCTTTCTTCTTAATTAGCATATTGTTAATATTATTATTTATAATTACAGGTATTCACTATTCCACATGTACAGTCCAAACAACATTTTTACTAATTCAAATAACATCATTTTCACATTATTATGAAAATCACTATTTTTTCTCTATTCTGATTTACTATTTTTAAATTTTGCTATTCTACTCATTCTAGCCCTCATCCAAACGTTACAGGTGTAATGTGTTGATTAGAAAACTAAGAAACAACATATGTGGGCCTCACGATACAGATCGCAGAAAGATGTCACTGGACATGTGGGACCCCAGCAGTTTGGATGTGTTGCTTGGTAACGGAATGGACACCTCCGTTTCAGCTTCCTTGCGACATTTGATCGGACACATCCATCCGACGGTCCAAATATTAGCAACACGGATGGAAGCGCGGTCCATGCAACATAGAATTTATGACATTTTTTTTTTGCCCTATCACGTGTCAGCAGACAATAGGTGCAGCCGTGCAGGGGTGCTTGGTTGGGCCCACCAGGGCGGACCCCACTGGAGAAGATCGTTGTCTTTCTAGGAAATTGAATTTCGATGAGATGCTTTGGCTTATTTTGAAATTTTTTTATAAATCATAATTAAAAATGATGATTTTAGAAAACTAATATGATTATTTTTTTTATAAAAATCATAAAAACTGAAATATCATTTCAGTCCGTTATTTTTCTTTTTCGAAACTAAAATGACATTTCGGTCCAATGTAGTTTCACAGTTTTTCAGAAGAACATATGTAGCTTTCGGTATAAAACCACATCAGACTAAAATACCATTTTGGTCCCGAAAAAGAAAATTGATGGCCCGAAATGACATTTTGGTTCTTATGATTTTTTTTCAAAAAAAAATTATTATGTTGGTTTCACAAAATTACTTTTTTTAATTATGGTTTATAAAAAAAATTCCTTATTTTGGCTCTAATCGGAATATAAAATTCAAGAGGTTTTATAAATTTAAAAAGTGTGCCATTATATTTTCGCTATTTATAATTCTTGGGTGAAAAGATGGAGAAGAAACGTCAAACGAGTCATTTTAAAATATCAGATGTCAAATCTGATCCATTCTCACGGTGTGAAAATGAGAAAGCATTTCTCATTTTGCTTTAAATAATTAAAAAAATTGATCTTATATAAAATTGAAAACTGAAAATTAAATTTGATATATTTATTGAACATAAAGATAGTTTAAAAATCAAATTACATTCAATTTAATTATTACTTGATTATGTATAAAAAAACCGTTAATTTTTAATTGTTAAATTTTTAATTCTTTAGTTGTATGATGAACATAGGTCGAATTTCATCATTTTATATAAACATGATGTGTAGATAATATATATTATGTTTATAGTATTGATTTTCAATTTTTTTTAAAAAATTACTAAAATAAAACTTTATCAAGTGATCTCCTCCATTTTAAATATTCGGATATATAGATAATTATTTATCTATTTAATTGCAACCGGAGAGGATCGATATATATCTCTGATTATATGATTTGGATTTTTTTTTTTTTTTTTTTATGTTGAAAGTCACAGGTTTTATAGATAACAAATCAGAAGCTCATGATCAACAGGAACGGAATCAGCTGCTCTTCAAATCTCTATTATTTTCTGCTCTTATCTCTATCTCTCTCATTTGTTTCCCTCTTTCTCTTTCTCTCTCATATGTTTCTCCTCTTTCTCTTTCTCTCCTCTTTGAAATAAGAGATAGAGAGAGAAAAGATAGCAGGATTCTACGTTTCTCTTGAAAAAATCAACGAATGTTGATTCTGATTAACATCACATGCCATATTGACAAAAAAATATGAAAAAAGAAGCAGAGGGGAAATCTTTTTGCCCCCTGCCTCTAAATGTTTGATTCGTAATTGAGATTAAATTTAGAATTCAAATTGAAATAAACTTGTTGAATTTTGATTGATAATTACAATTATAAATTATAGCATCAGAAATTACAAGTCAATGTATTAGAAAATATAAGTTAAATTATTATTTTTTTATCAAGTACATAATTAGTTAATAAATTTAAATCCGATTCAATATTTTTTTGTCTTCCTGATGAAAATCATGTATCTGCTTCTGGTGGATAATAAGTAAGGAGTATTAAAACAATATAGAGCATAGATTAGTTGAGTATATATAGTTGCGTTGTATATACCAACATATTGATTAGTCTGAGATTATTTCATTTGTAAATGATGATATACATAAAATTAGTTAAATTAACAATGTTTAATTTTTGTTCCAATTACAATCTTGTAAATATATTGAAAGAAAATATTTGTGCATGCATATCCTGAAACTATTAGAGTTTTAAATTTGATATGACAATTTCTAATTCAATTTCAGAGATGTGGGAGAGTCTTATTTAGAAACTATGCAGTAGAGTTTCTTATTATGAAACTGTTTCTAAACTCCATGCAGATCAAATGATTGGCTCAGATTAATTCTCCTTTTTAATTTGCTGCTGACATGGCCTAAAAACATATCTACATTCCTGCAACTCAAATGAGTTTCCAAACAACTGTTAACTGCTTTTTAGAAATTAAGATCTCTGAAGTTTCTAACTTTTACATTCCTAAAATTAATTTTAGAGTTTCTATTAAGCCACATCAACAACAAATTACAAGGGAGAATTAATTTGAGCCAATAATTTGATCAGCATGGAGTTTTGAAACAGTTTCATAATATGAAACTTTACTGCATAATTTCTAAATAAAAAACTCTCCCACATCTCTGAAATTAAATTAGAAACCGCCACATCAGATTAGAAACTCTAATAGTTTCAGAGATGTAGATGCTCGAATGTAACCAGCATGTGTAGAATAAGTGTGGTTCGTAAATTGGTGAATAAGAACCAAAAAAAAAAAAAAATGAGGTTTGCCAAGAAGAAACAGACCCGCAAACGAATCAACGATTTTATAATTAAAATAAAAAAAATCCAACAGACAGGGATTGAATATGATTTATGGGAATTTATTAGAGATTGAAATAATAATTAAGGATCTTTTACATTTCAAAAGAAACGTGAGAGATTCGACCGACATGATAGCCACATGAGAAGGATTTGTTCTTCTTTTTCATTTATACGATAACACCATGTTGGCAATACCATGATGAGGTCTAGATGGCCATAAATTCCGACATGGTCATCCATATAAAGTAGAATTTTTTTTATAGAAGTTAATAAAAAGAAAGAGAGAGAAATAGAAATAGTATATTAGGTTTTTAATTGGTAGAAAGATTAGTAGGAATTTTACTGATTCTAATAATTTAAAAGTTTGAACAAGTAGAATTTCTAGTAATCCAAACTATTTTATTTTTTCAAGTAAAACATAAAAGATTTTAAGAAAATAAATAAAGTACCTTCAAATTTAGATGAAATAGAAATTTTTCATCTATTTTCTTATAAATTTTTTATATTTTAATAGAGATGTAATAGAAGAATTTCATCCATCTATGCGTCAAATTTAAAAAAAAAATAAACTGAGTTAGAATTGGTAGGAATTTTACCGATTCAAACTTTTGAATTATTAGAATCAGTAGAATTCTTACCGATATTTCTACTAATAAAAATCTAATGCACTCTTCCTATTTCTCTCTCTTCCTTCTTTATTAATTTCTATATAAAAAAAATCTCCATATAAAGCTGGAATTGAGTTTTGTGTGGAAGACATTGCACAAATTTTATTCAAAATTATTTTGAAACTGTCTTATTTGTATCAAGATTTGTATAAACAAATTTAAAACTTAATAAAATTAAACATTCCCTTAATTATAGGGTGCAAACGGGTCAGATATTATCCGACCGTATCCGCATTTGTATCTGAAAATTAGATACGGATATCCGATATCCGAATATCCGTGCGGATATGAATATGGATATGGTTTTGAATTTTAATTATCCGTATCCGAATAGTAGATAAATACCATATAGTTTACTATATATTATGAAAATATTTATTTATATATCTACGGATATCCAATATCCGATTCGTTTCCGTAGGTATTCATCTAATATCTGATTCGTATCCATATCCGAAAATTAAAAGCGGATACGGATAGAGTTTCATTTCTGACCGTAAATCTACACTGTTTGTGTGAATGTAATTCAAATCATACTATTTAAATCCGAATTTGAGTATTTTTTTTTTCAAATATCTTTTAACAAAAACTTGGTTACGTAACTTAGGTTATGCTCTTTTGTTAGGATAAGAGAGGTGTGACAGGGTGGTGCTAAATATTTGCACGGACAGAAATGAAACTTCCCAAAATTATCCAACTATGTCACCATGTCATTATTAACTATTGTCAAATAAAGATATTACTCAAGAAAGCAATAAAAGATCATTAAATACATTAGTCTGTACGCCTTTATCTTCTTTTTATTTTATTTTTCTGTAAAATGATTCCTCGGTAATCTTGCATAAATTCTATCTCACTTTTATTAATACTTTATTATGAGTATTAAATCTCTAGATTTTTAATCATGACATATCATCTATATTTACCAATTTAATTCAGTTTCTCTTTATTTATTTATTATTTTCATCGTATGGTTTTTATATCACATTTATCTATCTTAATTAAAATTAAAGTGTTTGATATATATAAGATATAATGTAACACTTAAATCAATATTGAAAAAAAATATTTAGTTTTTGTCGATTTGTTTTAGAAATTGTTTAATTTTAGAATTAACTTTTTCTTTAATAAATATACTCTCGGAACAAAGTTCAGAACAAAAATATAATTATCAAAGCAATAGTACATTATATTACATAACTACACATTTTGATTTTGGTCTCTGAATCTCATTGTTTTGAGATATGGATCCAAGTATAATTTAGTAGATAAAAGATTATTACTCTTAGGCATTTAAAATACTTAAAAATGATATTTTTATTAAAAAAAAAAGAGTAAAAATTATAAAATTATATAAAACTTGGTTTCCAAACATAATTTGTTATGGATGTTATAGGGTTGAAACCAAAATTTACTATAGTAGAGCTGGATTTGGTAAAAATGAAACAAGATATATTTAGAGAGAATTATATTTGTTTGTTTTAATTATAAAATATTTTATTTATAGCAGAGCAAATTATAGATTCTTATTATTAATAGCAAAAATTATTAGCCCCCACTTGCCCCCTTAAATCCACCCCTCATTACATTATGCGGTTCAAATTTATTATTTTACTTATAAAATTAAAATTTAGAGTTGAAGTATAGAAGTCATAGTGCGGTGTAACCATAATCAACCTTCATAGAATGAGGAAGGTTCAAAATACTACATTTTTAGTACATTAAGGACTCATAATTTAGAATTAAAACATTAAAAATAAAATAATTAAACATGATCACATCATTTTCTCTATACATAGAAAAAAAATATAACAATGGTACTTTTTGGATGTTAATTTTTAAAATTATAATTTTTTATCAAAATAAAGTTGTAACGACATAGTTTCTTACATATATATAAAATAATATATAACATTTATAACAATTTCATGAGTTACCTGAATTTTAGAATATTATTATTATAAAGATGAGAGATTCACTTACAATATTTGTAAGTTACAACATCTTACAACAATTCGATTTTGTTATTTTAAAAGTCTAAACAGCCGATCTAAACCGTTCAATATGATATATATATATATTAAAATGTACTTGGAGATAAAAATTTACATTTTTTGAATTTTTTTACTATCTATCAAGTATTTTACAAAACTGCTCTTTTTCATGGTCCAAAATTATCTAAAAACAGTAATTTTGTAAAATACTTGATAAATAATAAATACATTCAAAAAAAATATAAAATTTTATCTTCAAGCACATTTTAATATAGATATCATGTTGAACGGCTTGGATCAACTGTTTGAACTTTTAAAA
Source organism: Carex arenaria (assembly GCA_964058825.1). Lineage (NCBI taxonomy): Eukaryota > Viridiplantae > Streptophyta > Magnoliopsida > Poales > Cyperaceae > Carex > Carex arenaria. The sequence goes on along the minus strand of CAXKVW010000108.1, from coordinate 2,710 downwards.
TCGCAAAACCAAATTATTGTAAGATGTTATAACTTACAAAAATATTGTAATTGGATCTCTCCCCATTAATTTAAAAAGTGCAGACATAATAAATACATAAAAATAAAAGGTGAAATTATTTGAATTCTCGTTCAACATAATTACAAAAAATCAAAATACATACAAATCACTTTAAAATCAAAAGTTGTCCTTTTCAAAATAATAGATATATCATATTGTGCTTATCCTCGATGTGTCCGTAAAATATTATTCTTTTTTTAAGCACGCATACGTGAACATTGAACGATAACGCGGGTCAATAGGTTCCTTTTTTCCATTTCGGCTCATGGGCCACATTGTCAGAGATAGAGATAAAAAGAAGAAGAAGACTCGGCCAGATTATGTGGAAAGGAGAGTGCAGATCAAGCCCCGAACTCATCCATATCCGAATAATTCACATCCTCTGAGATATCTCAAAGTTTGCGTGACTTTAGACAAAATCTTCACCGTTTAAATAGTTTTGCACGAATCTCAAAGTACAAATAATACTGCCCCTGCGCTATTTCCAAATAGGCACCGAACACGTCGGTCACGCAAAAATTGAGATACCTCAAAGGATACGCGCTCTCCATAGGGTGCATATCCTCTGAGATATCTTAATTTTTGCGTGACCGACGTGTCCGGTTCCTATTCGGAGAACCGTAGGGGGCCAATATTATTGGAGCTTTGAGATTCGTGCAGAATGTATTTGAACGATTGAGATATTCCAAAAAGTCACGCAAAGTTTGAGATATCTCAGAGGATGCAAATTCCTCTCCATATCGGGAGCTTTGAGATCCGTGCAGAACGTATTTGAACGATTGAGATAATCCAAAAAGTCACGCAAAGTTTGAGATATCTCTGCGAATTCCTCCATAAGTTCATATCCCCTATCTCTCTCAGAGAATTCTTATCGCCTCAGGTACCTGAGGTACAATTGTTAAATCCAGACTGTTGTTTTACTTTGCACGCATATCAAAGCAGATCCTTTTTTAATCTGAACCGTCTGTTTTTTTAAATTGTACCTCAGGTACCTGAGGGGACAAGGACTCCTTTCAGAAACGATGTGTTTCAGAAATAAGAAGGTTGGGTCCGATGTCCATCGGACTCAAACTGAATTTGATGGTTCATAACTGTCCGATATGCTTCAAAATCTGTGTATTTGCTTTAATATCCGTGCTCACGGTTCTTAAAGTACATTGGACGGTTTGAAGCCCATCAGATCCAAATTTGAATTCAACGATCATCGGACCCAAACTGCTCTAGTTTCAGAAACACGATGCGTTTCTGAAATCAAACATAGGTAGTAGTTGGCCATGTGTTGTGACCTGGAGCCAATAATTGATCCCTGGCCCACTGTTTATCGAATGGCCTTGATTTAATATATCGCACCACATAAAACAACACAAAAATTACCCTGAACGAATTCTATCTCTCTCTCTCTCTCTCGTCGTTTCACTTTTCCCGAAAAAACAAACATCCTCAAATTCCCTCTCATCCCACTAATTATCTCCGATTATTGATTCAACCAAGAAACACAATCATCTCACTCATGCCCCACTCCCTCTCTCTCGTCGTCGTCCTCCTCCTCCATGTCTAAACGCAGCCCCAAACCGTCGACCAATGGCCACTTCGAGCTGCGCCACTGGCGATCGACCAAGAGAAAAACGCGTCCGCCTGCGGTCAGAATTCCAAACGGCGACAGAACCTCGTCGGAATTGTGTGAGATCAATTCCGATGATGAAGGTTATATTAGTCTCAGAGATATTTTGACTTCACCAGAGTTTGCTGATGTATCATCACCTTCTGTTAGGGGTGGCAGTTGGCCGGAGATAAATATCAGAAACCCCTTGGTGAAGCACGCTGCGTATGCATACTTGCAACCGAACCAGTCGGCTAGGGAGGTGGAGAGACGACGGCTTGATGTGAAGCGGGTCATCTCGGAAATCTTCTCACCTTGTCTTGAATTTTTGGGAGTGATCTTTAAGTTTAGGAGATGAAAAAAAAATTGAGTTCTTGTTTTGGTTTTTCTCTTTTGTAAATTTTCATTTTGTTTTTGTTGGTTTTGTCTTGAATTTTGATCTCCTGTAAATATTAGGAGGGAAGTGATAAAAAAAGGATTGATACTGATGAAGGAATTATTGCATTAAATTGTTGGAATAAAAAGGGTAGATCCATATATACGGAATAAGGGCTTAAGCATTTTATTCCAAATTTTTGGTCTTTGTTTGATACTTGTTTGTTTCAATTTTTTTTTATCAGCTGGCAACAGCAAGAGAATGTAAAAATATAGGTGAACAATTGTTAGTGGAGGAATTGTTCTTTGCTTCAATAGAAGATGTCAAAAAGGTAGATTGAAAAAGAAAATAAATATAGTCAATGCCTTTGCTGCATTATTATGGATTTTTATTCTTTTGGTAGCTTTCCGATTGATTTAGATCTTTTTTTTTTTTTGGTAAAATTGCTAATAGGCTTGAATTATAGCTTTGGTTAACAATAGGAGTAAACTGTAAAAGACAGTATTAATTGCAAGGACAGATGAATCTATCTTTACTGGTTGCTAAAGAAAGTTACTGTTGCAAAAAAAAAATTAAACTTAGTGAGAAATAATAAAAGAAAATCCAAGAAAATGTGAAGACTATGCCTATGCAATTTATTACTGTACTTTCTGTTGATGTGTATTTACAGTGAG